>WBMZ01006357.1:0-210738 GCA_013400975.1 Atrichornis clamosus | reverse complement strand
GCTTTGGGAAGCTGGTACCCTGATGTGGGAGGCTGCCACAGAGCTGGGTGGCTTTGGGAAGCTGGTACCCTGATGTGGGAGGCTGCCACAGAGCTGGGTGGCTTTGGGAAGCTGGTACCCTGATGTGGGAGGCTGCCACAGAGCTGTGGGTGACCTCAGCACGTCTGTGCTGGGGCCCGGTGCCGAGGGACACCTTAGAGAAATGCCGCAGACAGGAAAGCAGGAAATGTTTTGCAGAGCAGAGATAACATAGAAAATAATGCTCTGTAAACGGTTTGATTTACTGATTTGCACATACAGGGGCTGCCATGTAAGCACACAGGAAAAGGAAATGGAACGGAGGAGGAGGGGGAGGAAAAAGGCAAGAGGACAACAAAACAGGCTGGCAGATTTCATTGGGAGCAGGACTTAATATCCTGGGTTTTCTCCTGAGCATAATGTGTTGTGGAGGTCTGCAATCACACATGGACACTCAGATGTGAGCCCTTTGGTTCAAAAGGATGTCTCTATTTATCAAAATGAGCAACTTGCATCATCTTGGAGTTCTTCTGCACTGAGAATTCCCTCTTGTATACAGCTGGAGTCACCCTGGGCATGTCAGCCCTTATCTAGAGCAAACCAGTCCCTGAGCCACTGATCTGAGCTTCAGCTGTGTGTTGGAGGAGCCACAGAGGGCAGAGATGTCAGCCCTGTGCTCTGTTGCTCAGATTTTCTCCAAAGGCTTTTTTGCAAGAAGACTTCAGAGGTCTCTGTGACTTCCTGTGAGGCGAACCCTCCCATGAAGCGAGCCTCAGCAAGCAGTGGGATGCCAGCAGCAGGTCTCTCTGCAAGACCATCAGGCAGAACCTCTGTGCACAACTCTCTTTTGTGAGCCTTTGCCAGACTTTTTGTGGCCCACCTGAGCGCACCTCAGTGGGGGAGCTCTCAGAGCTGGGCAGGCTGTACTTTACAATTACTTTTTCCTTAATTTGGTTCACATCCTTAGTGTCACTGGCCTCCACTGGGGAAACTGAGGCTCATATGTGGATGGTGAGCTGGGTGATGATACCACCCTGCAGTGGTATCCTCTGATGTCTTTTTTGAGGTGTCTTCTCGGAGTCTTGAGGGATGCTGGTGGGTGTGAAAGACTTTTTCCAGTCTCTTCTGGAATCATAAAACAGAATCATTTAGGTTGGAAAAGACCTCTAGGATCATCACGTCCAGCTGTTAACCCAGCACTGCCAGGCTCACCACTAAACCATGGCCCCAAGTGCCACAACTACACGTTTTTTGAGCACTTTCAGCAAAGTGTTCAAGAAGGGTATTGTTATAAGCAACTTAATGCTTTGGAGAAAGGAAAGATGCCTGATGAAACTGTGGCATTCAGCCTTCAATTAAAGTGAAAAATTCAGTGGAGCACATATATTGAAGTATTTGCTTCACCTTTTCTCACATAAATCCCCTGACACAGTCTGGAAAAGAAAGTGTGCTCTTCCTTGAGATTTCTAGGTATGCATATACCCCAAGGAGAAAAAATCCAAGCTTTCCCCCCTCCTTTCCCACCAGTGTTTCAGATCCTCTTCATCATAAAGACAGAACAGACAACAGAAAAATCTGCTGGAAATCACCCTTGAAAACACTGACTTTTGAGCTCTGGCACAATTTTTTTCAGTATAAATATATCTTCCTTTAAATTGGTCTTCCTATAGACACCTGGGATTTTGGACTGTGTTCGGCAGTTTCCATTCACTTAAACAATGAATTTAGAGCCTCATTTTCCAAGTCTAATTTCCATGCCCTCCTTGGTGCTGGGAATGTACTTTTTGAAGATTCATTTGTGAAGCAACCATATAAATTGTGAAGATTCTTCAACATTAAAAAACACCTCTTCCATCATTTCTCCTGACACTAGCAGCTTCAATCATTTTGTAAATAAAATTACTCATGGAAAGACAGATGGTATAGCTTCACTTGGTGCTGGGATGGTACAAATATATTTTAACATGTGAGACTGGGGTTGGGAAGTCTGTCTGTCTGTCTGCCCTGCAGTCTGTGGTGCATGAGAGTGATGCCTGTGGTAGCTTTCCTCGAGTGAGTTTGCAGAGTGGAAGCTGGTGGACCTTGACACCACAAAATTCTGTGTACTCCAGGCTACCCAGATGTGGCATGTTTTTGCACGAAACTTCTGTGCAGCCAAATGTGCAGGTTTCACCATTTTAAGAAGTGCAAATATTTTATCATTCTCTGCCAGGTTTGGAAGAGCATGCTGTCTAATAAAGGGAAGAAAACAGGTACAACTCAGTTCTGGGCTCATTTTGTGGTCTCTTTTCATTAATCTCATCTCTGTCTGAGTTTTCACTTTCTTTGTTTAAATGACAGCTGTGAAGTCTGTTAAAGACTGCCTTTGCAGATATTTTGAGATGAAGTGGCAAAAAGATACTGTAAGAGATTCAGGTATTACCACAAATTAAAACGCCCCCCGCATAGATATCTACATGTAATGAGTATGCATGAAATTCCCAGAATTCTCTGGAACCAAATGCCAATTCTCCCGCTGACCTGACTGAGTGAAAGTGTCGTGGTGTGCTGTGCCAATGTCACTGCTCAGGTCCCAGCCAGGATAACTGGCAGGAGAAAGGCAGGCTGCAGTCCAGCCTCATCCTGGAGCTGCAGCTTATGGAATACCCACAGCAAATATATGGGGGAAAATAAAATGTGTCTTGCACCAAAGAAAAATACAAGCACACACATAAAATACGTCTCCCATTCCTCTGCAGAGGCCCTTTCCTGTCTGACCACCTTGAGTGACATCCTGGCACTTTCAGGAACAGGAGGAAAGTGCTATGAGGACAAAAGAAGAAAAAAGATGGTCCAGAAAGAGTGCGGTGTCTTTGCTCTGCTTGGTTTCAAGATGCTTGAGACAGGTGCCCAGCTGTCAGTGAAGGCTCTGAGCAGTGGTAAACGAGCTCATTTCTTCTGCAGAGAGGTGGACATGAGTACCTGCAGGTAGCTGCAGGAGCAGCCACTGGTATCCTGCACGTGCTTCTGGGTGCCCTGGAGAAACCTGGCCTTGTACAGCCAGGCAGTCCCTTTGCTCAGGACTTCTCTGAAGACCAGGAAACAGCTGCCACTGCAGAAGTGTTGGTCAGCAGCCTCCTGTTACCCACCTCAAGTGATTCATGTTCAGACCTTTTCCTTTCTTGAAAACAGCTGCTCGTGCTCTGAATCAGAGCCCCAGCAGACGCTGAAACAGCCACCCAGGCCTGTCACTGCTGTTGTGCCTGTGTTGTAATATTTTTATTTGTGCCACTGCATTTCACACGGTGCTGTATGGACCAGACCCCCTCCCTGACAGGCTCTGTGCAAAAGCAGCATGGAGGGAAACCATAATGCTGCAAATTGCATCATAACATAACATAACAAAACATAACATAACATAACATAACATAACATAACATAACATAACATAACATAACATCATCTAAATAACTGCTGGAACACCACCATCTCCTTCTATCTAGAGGGGAAGGTCCAGCTGCCTTTGAAAATAAACAATAGCATAATTTTCTGCTATTTAGTCAGAAGAATTGGCCTAACCAAGACTCTTATAAATGCCAGAGATAGTACAAAGGCAGTTGGCAGCAAATTGTTATCTTGGCTCAGCTGCCTGCAGAAGTGAAGCTTCTGTGAGTCTGAAGCATGTGCTTAAAAGTGGGGTCTTATTACTGAACCAGAACTGTGGAGTCAGATCTGGGTCACTTTGGCAAGGGACAGTGACAGGCTCCCAGTGTCTGTTCCTATTAGCAGCACAGTTTAAAAAACCATGGAATCAGAGAATAGTTTGAGTTGGAAGGGACCTTAAATATCATCTGGATCCAACCTTCTTGCCGTGGGCAGGGACACCTTCCACCAGACCAGGTAGAGCCCCATNAATAGTTTGAGTTGGAAGGGACCTTAAATATCATCTGGATCCAACCTTCTTGCCGTGGGCAGGGACACCTTCCACCAGACCAGGTTGCTCAGAGCCCCATCCAGCCTGGCCTTGAACACTTCCAGGGATGGGGCAGCCACAGCTTCTCTGGACAACCTGTGCCAGGGCCTCACCACTCTCACTGTAAATAATTTTTTCTCAGCGTCTAAACCCGCCCTCTGTCTGTTTGAAGCCATTCTCCACTGTCCTATCACCCCATGCCCTTGTAGAAAGTCCCTCTCCAGCTCTCTTGTAGCCCTTCAGGTACTAGAAGGTCTCCCTGGAGCCTTGTCTTCCCTAGGCTGAACACCTCCAACTCTCTCAAGTCTGTCTTCACAGCAAAGGTGCTCTGGCATCCTGAACATCTTCATGGCCTCCTCTGGACTTGCTCCAACAGATCCACGTCTGATGTTGGGACACCCACAGCTGGGTGCAGCACTCCAGGCGGGCTCTCACCAGAATGGAGCAGAGGGGCAGAATCCCCTCCCTCGACCTGCTGCTGAGGTCACAGTTGACTTTCAGCACCCCCAAATCCTCCTTGGCAGGTCTGCTCTTAATCCAGTCTGCTTCTGTCTGCTGGCTGTTGGAATGACAGCCAGGGATATGTCAGCTAATCTTTTTGCTTTGAAATTTTACTTAAAAAAATAATTATTAAAATAGACAGACTAGGTACCAGGCCTCTTTCCCTAAAAAGCTTCTTATCCATCCAAAGGCAGAAAAACAGGAGGAGAGAATGAAAGCTGCTCTGCTGTTTATAAAAAGGATAGCTTCTGGTGTTTTCTGTTATTGTTCTATAGTTTCCCTGTAGTCGTTTGTTGCAAAAAAATTATGAACATGTCATGGTAACCTAAGATTTGTGCCCCTTTTCCTAGCAACAACATTTTCTGTTAGGACACCATCTTCCATCTGCTAGAGGGGGTCTTAGTAGAAGCATCAGTGGTAGGACAACAAACCAATAAATAATCTGTTGTGATGTATAAATCCTTTTGAAAAATGGCAATATCATGCTGGTATCTGCTCTTCAAAGTCCAGTCCATTATTTGGGAATGAAGAGGAGCAACCTCTTGTAGTTAAATACCTTATCAAGCTCAATCACAAAATCAAATGAAAAGCTGTATTCAAATGCAACCTAATTTATAAAGTGAATTATTACTTCATTGAATAAGAAATTTAAAATAGCCTAAAATGAAAAATCAGATTTTATCAGCTCTTGATCTTTCTTTGGTAACCACCAGATTATAAGTGGTCCCTAATTCAGTGTCTGCTATTGAATTTCTGTTCACTTTATTTTAGCAGATTTGAAGGGAGTTTGTTTATGGTACAGCTAATGGGAAATTCCAGACGGAAAGGAGGAGTGAGTACACACAGAGATGGACCCTGAGCTTTTCTTCTAAGCTTTGGTTTTCTTCTGAGAAGGAAAAAACAAAACAACACCACCCTTTTACCGGTGCTTTTTCATCTGGCTGTGTGGGTGGTGTATTGAAATAATAGTTTGGTGGAGATTAAAGAAAAGTGTGACTGCTGTGTAGCTTCTATCAGAAGGGGGAATCCCAGCTCTTTAAAGAGTGTGCACAACTAGACGTGAGCAGTGTTATTATGGGGTTCAAAAGGAAAACCAGCCCAAACAACCCCTTTCTCACCAAACCTCCCCTGGATTTCCCGCGTGTGTAGCAGTGGGGCAGGTCTGCGACTGGGAGGTCTCTGCTGGTGTTGGGCTGTGTGGCTGCTGAGTCTGGGCTCTGTGCTGGGTCTGCAGAGGTCCTGCCGGGTTAAAACATCTCTGCAGAGATGGGCAGCCTTGCTCTGGAGATGCAGAGGATGGAGACCCCACCAGTCCCCTGGTGTGTTTGGTAATTTGCCCCAGTTATCAAAGAGCACTGCTGAAAACTCTCCTTTCTTCCAGGCTGGACCCAGCAGAAGCCAGCACGTTGTTTATATAAAAGGAATACACCTGCTTAATACATAAGGAACACACCTATTTCAACCTTCCCACCTAAAGTTAAGAAGTCTTTAGTTCCTGGTGTTTTCTCCCATGTAAATTCAAGGTACAGAAAAAAGCATAACTTCCGGAAGCCATTTTTAGTAGAATAACAGACACTTATCTTGAACCCACCTTTCTAGCCCACATCTAACCCACAATCTGTTTCCTCTCCTTAGAAATCACACTTTTTGACATCTGTGGTCCCTAGATACCTACAGCTGAGTCTTCCTACATGCCTGTGCTGAGCAGTAAAGCACCTCAGCAGCCTGACTTTAGCACCTGGCAAAATTATGGAGGATAATCTGGGAGTTATTGAAAAACACCTGGACGACAAGGCAGTCACTGGTCACAGCGAGCACACGTTCATGAGGGGAAAGTCCTGCTTGACAAATTTAATTTCCTTTTATGACAAGATAACCAGTAATAATAATAATCCTTGATCAAGGGAAGCCAGTTGATGTAATCATTTTGGATTCCAGTAAAGCTTTTGACACTGTCTCTCACAGGATCCTTCTGGACAAAATGTGCAGCAAACAGCTGGATAAATACATATCTATGATTCTCTGACTCCCCAGTCTATGCCTGTCACTTTCTATGAGGATCTTGGTTCCTCTGAAGAAAAGACATGATGAAGAAAGGAGAGGTGGAAGAGGGTGAGGACTGTACCTCTCCCACCAAAAGCAGGCCAAGAGCATGGAAAATACATCTGTGTTTCAGAAGGGAAGCAACTGGGGAACTGACTGTGACTGGGGAACTCGGCTCTCAGAAGGAAGTCCCAGTCCCTGATGCCAAGGCTATTTTTGTCTTTTAACAGACAACTGTAGTGGATCCAATGGAAAAACAGTCGTGACAGCTGGGTCTGAAACATTCCTGCTGCCCAATCACCCTGCCAAAGGTCATGCTCAAAGCCAGACCTGTGCTGTCACAGTTAGAAGCCTGTGGTGATAGTTAGGAACTCAAAAAGGAAGTGGTGTTTTGTGAAAATACGTGTGCAATTAATCTACACACAGTCACAATAGACTGAGAAGTGATTTGATATGATGGATAAAGCAAATAAAAGACCAAAGAGCAGAGTGAGTCCTGAACCTCACACGGGATGGTGTTTGCAGGCAGTCCATGGTTTCCTCTTTTCAGATTCCTCTGAAGAGTGCACACATGGAAAGTGTGCAGACAACAGAACGCAGGAGGAGTGGCTTTACTGGGGATCCAAAGGTTTGCCGAATTCAAACTCCAGTTTCCAGCAGTGGCTCACAGCAGCCCCTGGGGAAAAGCAGTGTAATGGGGGCAGCTCAGAGTCCTCTCCCCAGAGCTGCTCCCTCACTCCACGAGTCTGCGCGTCAGGACACATTTCAGCAGTGATCTTTCTACTGCTATGCATGAACATGGAAATCATTTCCCTACACCTCTGCCTACATGTAACTCCATATACGTGCTCCCAGTTGCTTTATTTCCTTTTCTCATAGTGCTGTGCTGGGGCCCCGTGCTGTGGTAATTCATTACTATTTTCAATCTCTCACTTCTCCAGCTCTTACATCAGTTACGGGACAACTTCTAGTGTTTTACAGGACATGGTCTTGTTCCCTGGTACAGCATCTGAGGCCTTGGAAAACCCTGCATCTGTCGTGTCTGGGCCAGACGCATCAAAACTGGAACTCAGTTTGGCAAATAATTCTTGTCGTTCTTTGAAAGATGCTAATTAGTATTTACTCCTCAGTTCTATTTGACTGTACTTATCCAGTTCATCCTCTTTACCCTTTTGGAGTATTGATACACTATGAGCACTTCTTCAAATGAAAGTGGGAGAGAGACATCATGACATCTCTTTTGGGAATGCTATTTAGCCATAGTGCTTACTTAAAAATTTTTTTTCCCTAGTAGAACTTGCTTATGAGCTTCTTGATATTACTGTGCAAAAATGTCCTTCAGCAACCCCATGTTATACATGTACACGGTCTCACTTCTTTCTGAATACAGACAAGTATCTATTAAGTACTTTCCTTTTTTACATTACCATTCATTTTACTACCTCTCTCTAGTGATATTCCTGCACTATTGTTAAGGTACTTTTGTCCTTAGTAGATGATAAAATACTTTCTTTGCTCTGTTCTGAGGTGTTTCCAGATGGCTCTAATTTCACTTACTAATTCCTTCCATTTAGTTCCTTATATTTTACATTAACTGGCAGCTGTTTCCCCCTTTCACAGCTGTGATTGCTTTTGTGTTTCACATTGATTCCTTCACTTTGTCACTGAACCAGAGGGAGACTTTTAGCATGATCTGTTTGCAGTCTTGGTTTGGAAATCCTGACTTTCTGATCATCTGACAAACCCTTCATCAAAGGCCTGAACTTTCATTTAGATTTTTCTAACCAAATTTTTTCAACCAATGAGTCTGGATAGTAATTTTCCTTTGAGTTAGAGAATTTACCTTTTTAATGCTGAGTGTTTAGGGCAGACAAATAATCAGGTCACAATCATGATGCCTGGCATTCAGAGATCAACAGACTTTCTTGGTTCACCACAGTATGTTGTGATGAATGCTCTCACCATGGGTGCGAACCTCATGGGTCAGAGAATTCACCTGCATCACCCAAATGCTCTTTTTCTGTTGGCTGCTTACATCTCTACCATGTCTCCCACTTGAAGCTCTCTATGCATACAGAACTCCTCTGTCCACAAATTGGATGAGGGTTAAATGAATAATGGGTTTAAGGAGCAATTCGCCCTGCTTTTTGCGTTTGTGACTTTGGTGGTCTGTAGCGGATCGTTCTGCAGATATCTTCCTCTTCTGCTGAGCATCTTGTAAATCTGACTTAGCAGCTCACAAGTCCTCGTGGCAGCTCATAGAGGCATTAAATAGAACCGTCCCCAGTCTGCCCTTTCTAATCTACAGTTTTATTTCCGTAATCAGGACAGTCATCTCACCAGGCTTCCTGACGTCGGCTGCGTCAGATTCCTTCACATGTAGCATGACTTTCTGTTCCTCTCATTTCTTACCAACCCGCCTAACACCCATGTAAATGACCACAAGTTCTCTTTTTTTCTCACTTAGTCTCGGCAGGCTGCTGTCTGTGCGGAGCTGTGTGACACACACTTTCTTAGCACTGTTTTTTGTTCCTGATCTAACCAGCCCTATATGGGCTATTTTCAGCCCTCTGAAAATGTGGGCAACCCACATGTGACAACATTTTTTTGTTTGTTTCTGATGTTACCCCTTCTCCTCAAGGACAGGACACAAGCAAAAGCAAATCTGTTTGCCTCATAGCCATCGTGCTGGCCATGTACAGCTTATTCACAAGTTGTTCTGCTTTGCTTTGGTAGACCAGAACTCAGTCAAATACAAATCTTTTTTTTTGTGTTCAGGCTATTATTTTGTGTCAGCTCTAGCTGGATGTAAACAAGAAAGACCTGAATGCTTGTGAGAAAATCTTTAGTTTTAGGTTATTTAAAGGTGAGTTTTGTTGATCTGTCGATATTCACGTGAACACTGACAAGTGAAACTGCTTGTGGGTGGCATCGCTGTTACAGTAAAAAAAAATGAAACATCATCTATAGTATCTGGGTTGTGGGAAGGTGGTTTCAGAAAAGCTTTTGTGGTGGGAGTGTCTTTCCAGAAGGAGGAAGGCAGGAGAGCATGAGACAGTAACAGTGAGTGTGTGCTGGGGAAAGTGAGAAACCCCAAGAGTCAGAGCCTCCCACTCTGGGAGCTGCTGCAGAACGTGGCAGGGCAGGGCAGTGCCCAGAAGTCCCAGCTCCTGTCTTCCAGCTCCCATCCCATTGCAGGGCAGCCAAGTCCACCCAGGACTTGCCCAGGTGGAGGAGATGTCCTTGATTCTGGCTGCAGAGCCTGGAATGGGCTGGAGGAAGATAATGGAAATCTTGGGCCAGATGAAGGCATCTTCTGCATGCAGGCAGAGGGCTGCTGAGGCAGGTAGAGACCAGGATCCCATGACCCACAGCATGGGTGCTGCATTAGGTGGTGTGAAAAGGGTCAGAGAAAGCCTTGAGAACAATAAGGAATGTAAGGATGGAGAAGAGTCATCACTGTGTCAAGTCTAGAAAGTCAGGACAAAACTTGAAGGTATTACAGACAGAGTAGGTACTAAAGGAAAAGGCAGGAGGAGTGGGCTGGTGCAGGGAGGTAAAAGGGATTTCTGTAGCCATGGCATTTGGGATGGCAAGTTAGGGGAGAAGAATTTGTGCTGCTGAAGGCAGGGATGGTGAAGAGTGTGTGGGCAAGATGAGAAGAGTTTGGTGATGCCATAAGCAAAGGCAGAAGTTATTGAAACCGACTGCAGGGAGAGGGTAAGAAGACAGGAGAAGAAAAGGAGAGTGAATTTGCCAAGAAGGTGAAGGGAGGCATTAGCAGGAATGGGAATGGATCTGAAATAAAGGTTTATGTAGGAAGAGCAGTCTTTGAGCTGCTTTTCCTGGGAGAACATGCAAGGTATATGCAAGAGCTCAGAGCTACAAAGAAGTCAGACTAACAGTACAGATGAAAATATCCTTCTCAGTAAAGTAGTTACTGTGATAAGGAATAGGGACAAGTCTGCCAGAAAAGGGACTGGCAAGTGGTGATGACACCTTCACTGCAAGGAAAAGAACCCAGGAGTTCCCCCCAGGAGGTGGTGAGGACAGCATCTAGTGGTGGCCTGGAGTGTTGTGGGGTTTCCCTCCATCCCGGTGACTGGTGGCCCCATGGTGTCTTCCCAATGACTCAGAGGAGTTCCCCAGGCCATGCTGAGGACTCTCCCTGAAGGCATCAAAACTGGTTTGTGGTTGGATTTTTTTTGAGCATCAAAAATGCAGAAGACATTTTCTAGCTCCTCTCTGTCTGTCTGTCTGGGAAATGGAGGAGGTCACTGGGAAAGCACATGTCAGAGGGGAACTGTGTTGTCTGTCAGTCTGTCTGTCCCCAGGCAGGACCTCCTGGGTGGTTGGACAGCGAGGGAGAGGTGCAGAATGCTCACAGCTACAGGCAGGGCTGGCACCGCCCGGCCACCTCGCCAGGGCCACAACTCCAGATCCGAAACGCTACATGAGAGACAGTCTGAACACAGCCCGGCTTTCGGCAGGAAAGATCACTTCTAATACCAAAAAGTAAAAATTCTAATTTTTTTAACCTCTTAAAAGTGAAAATGTTACCTCTTTAACACTTTGCTTCTTTACTGCTCATGGATAACCACCACAGCCCCTCTCAGATGTAGATGCCTTCTCTCCTCATGGGTATTTATTTGGTTCCACATGTCCAAAAGATTCCTCTTTTGGAGGAGCACCACTCTGCCCAGGAAGCCACCAGAGAGGAGAACTCACCCCAGGCCAGAAGCAGCTCAACAGAGCTACCTGCTGCTGATATCAAGCTGCTTTTAATATTTTTTTCCTTGGCTATTTATTAAAGAGACCCCTCAGTGGTGGTGAGGGGCCCGTGCACACTCTCGGTGTGTGAGCAGTCAGCTGGTGCTCGTTTACATTTTCCCTGTGTTGTGCCAGGCTGGCTGCCTCAATAAATACCCTGAAATGCTTGTGGCCCGTGCTGAGATCTGCTTGTCCTTGCATGACTGAAGGGATCTTCCACCTTTCCATGCCAAGGACTCAGAGGTGGCACAGAAAAGCTGTCACCATGTAATCACCTGAAGAGAAGCTTTCAGAGCTTATGCAGACAGGGATAGCTTCTTGTTTTTTATCGAGTCACTCATTGTAAAACTATTCAAGCTACTCAGGGATGGGGAAAGTTATCAAAGAGTTTAAAGGGGGCAAATTCAGACATGCCTTGGCTGTGCAGGCTGCACATCCAACCTTTTTGCTCGTAGAAGGAATGTAGCTGTTTCCATGTTGAAAAAATAACATGACTAAGACCCAGTGTGTTTGAATAATAAAACAACCTGGTCTGGGCCCCACTGAGTGTTACAGCAAGACTCAGCTTGTACCATGTGGCTTCCAAGCCTCTGACTGATAGGTGATGTTTTGTCTGAACCTCTCAAGCCGTAGGAATTCAGGAATGGCCCAGGCCGGCTCTGCAAATAATGCTGCTGCAGAATGGATATAGGCACAGAATCAAAGAATAGTTTGGGTTGGAAGCGACCTTAAAGATCACCTCATTCCACCCCCCTGCTTGGGCAGGGACACCTTGCACTAGACCAGGTTGCTCAGAGCCCCATTCAGCCCGGCCTGGGGCATGACTCTCTTCTCCCTGAGCCCGAGTCTGTCCCCTTGCTCCACTCCTCACAGCCACAGCTCCTCTTGGCTGTACCTGCCTGGATGATCCTGGTCTTGGAAAATGCTCCATCTTGACAGGGAACATATCTGAGGCTGTGGGTACATCTGGCAAAGTCAGGGAGGCCCTTGTGAGATCTAGGCTGCAGAAGTGGGATACAGAGAAAGGGTTCATGTGCTCCTGTAGCTGTCACTTGAGCCAATGATGAGACAAAAGTGGGGAAGATCAGTGCCAGTGTTTAGACTTTGAGGCCATTTGTTGTTCTGCTCAGGTGCTTTGAAAATGATGTATAACACTCAGATTCACTGCCTGGGTCATTCACCTTTTCTCATTCGTGTTTTGAAGAAAAAAACCATTAAGGTCACAAACTTAATAAAACCTCCCAAACCTACAAAGCTGTGAATGGTTCTAAGAGGTCACTTTCAACTGTTATTACAAGGCTTTTGGACAGATGTTTAGCATCCTTGGAGAGCAGTAGCTTCATTTGAGTGATTGACACTTGTCATATTAAAAATGTGGACTGGTGAGAACTCCATTTCCAAGAATGAAGACTATTCCCCTGTCCCAGGATGAGCTTAAAATCACAACCTTGCATTCCCCTCCCGTGGTTTGTCCTAGATTTTTAGAGCTGGTAGGTGGTCTTATTCCACCCAAGATTTTATAGAGACTTTTTGTTTTCCCCAACTCAGTCAATATATGTTTCCTAAACCAGCAGCACCAGCACCACCATAAATGAATAAATAAATAAATAACCCTGCATCCCAAAAGCAGATCAATTATTCAGGGTGCTTCCTGAGTATAAAATCTCTGGAGCAGCAACATTTAAGAGGCTGTGGATCAGCTACTTTGCAGTGTCATGAAAATTTCATGCTCTCTTGGCAAAGAAGTTAGTGAGTCAGGCAGATGAGCTCTTATGCTGTCTCCCTGACCTGGATACAGACAGACACAGTTTCAGATTACTGCTGTGGGTGTATGGCTCAGAGGGGGAGTGCATTTAGGCCTTTGACGTCCTAGGAGTCCCAGTTTCAGATGTGCAACACCCCCAGGCATGTTTGGAAAATTTCAGCACTAGTGACCCCTAAAATAAAAAATTAATACTAATTTTAAAAAAACCTTACGTATGGATTATTGGTTCCTAAATGCAAAGGTTCAAGTCATGCAGAGAACATCCACTTGAGATTAACTTTATTGACCTGCTGGCACTCACTCCTGCTCCTGGTCAATACTGCTGCAGCCCCAAGGCAGCGTGTCTCACCTGCTCTGTAAAGTGTGGCTGGAGCTGAGGGAGGAGTGGAAACAGAAAACGTGTCAATTAGTTGCCAGAGTGTTGAAGTTTCAAAAAAGCCAAGTGTGGGAGAAATGAAGGAAAAGAAAGAAGGAAAAGCAGATCAGTGGAGCCAGCAGGCTGTTTTAACCACAGCAGAAGCAATGGCTCCAAAGTGAGAATCTGAATTGTTGAGTTGCTTACAGCTTGGTTACGCCAGCTGCTGGACTGTGTTGCTTTATTTGCTGCTCTGACTGCCACACTCCCACGCTCTCCTGCAAGGCATCAGGGCCCGTTCCTCCGCCTGGCCAATCCTCCCTGCCGCTGCCAGCCCGGCGCTGCTGCAGCCTGGGCGGGAGGTACCGGCTGTGGCCAGACGATGTCACGCTAACCCCGCGGATGCTCTGCAGCCGGGCCTCCATCTCCCGGCCACGAGCACTGCAGTGGGGGCTGCCTTCTGCCCTGCTGCGTCAATGCCTTCTCAGGCTCTCTTTTTTGTACCAATCACACAGCGCAGAAGGTGCCATTAAGGCTTTAAAATTTAATGAGCTCTCATAAAAGCTCTCCCCGTGATATACAACCCAAGAACGGGCTATGATGTGGGAAGGTTGCATTGTGTATGCCTTTATATCTTTCCCTCCTCTCTGTTTTAACTATATATTCACAATCACTTAAATAGCATTTCTGCATCTTTATGTTGTGGAGTTACTGCAGATTAACTCCATAAACGTAGGTGGGTGTCTAATTGTCCAACGTGGGGTATCTGCCCCACCTAGCTGGACTGTTTGCATTCCTGACACACTGATAAATGCAAATCTGCCTAAGTCTTGGCTTGGCTGAAATGATCATGCCTAAATCCTGCGTGATGCCTTCCCAGCCCATGGAAACAAAGGGGAAGTCCATCCTCTCCCTGATTTGACAAAGAGTTCATGCTCTAAATTTACAGGGTGCAAGAAGCTCTGGAAGTGGCTATATCCCATAAGCTTTCTCAGTGCACCAGTGTTCTGCACTGGAAACAGATGGCACTGGGCTAAGCCCTCTTTCGGGCTGTTGGAAACCCAGACTGAACTTCTATTTCCTATGGTTTATGTAGAGCCTCCAATTTCCTGAAAAAGTGCTGTGAGTATCCAACTGTGAGATCCTCTGCGGTCTGGTCTCAAAGTCTCCTGCTGAAGCTGTTCCATGTGGTTTAAATAATTAAAGATCCACTGGACCAGAGAGAAGTGGAAGATGGACCCTCCTTCCCCACAGTCAGGACACTCATGTGTGTAATGTGGGAAAGTCCAGTTATAGGTTCCTGCTCCAGTGAACAGCTAACTAGCAGCACAAGCTGGACCAGCTCCAGCAGGAGAGAATGAGACCCTTCCCAGGATCATCCAGGGCCTGCTCATTTGGGCATTTCCCTGAAACAGGAGGGAAAGAAAATGAAGAGCAACCTTCAAAATGTGCAAGCCCCTTAACTGCTGGCGTGAGAACTGAGATGTCTCTGTGGGAAGGACCTGAGCTATCTCACGTGAAGCCTGAAGGATGAGCTGGATCAGAAGGGTCCAGCCAGCTCCGTGTCTGTTTCTAGCTTTGGCTGAAGGCAGGTTCTGGTGAAAGAGCAAAACCACAGGGTAAATCTTTAATGATACCTCCCCAGGACACAAACTGGGCCACCAGAAGTGATGACTATCCCCAGTGGATAAAAACACCTGGTCACCTCTCCTGTGTTCTGCAGGATTTATTATTGTGCCTTACCCAGTTGGCTCATTTATTGCTAACTTAAGCCCCTTATTTTGCTCATCCCTGTGGCAGAGGGCTGGACACCCAGATCTGAGCTGGGAGATCCCTGGGGTGGCCGTGTGCCTCAGAGGTGAGCACACACCTTGTCTGCAGGTTTGCTGCTGTGCAGCACTGAGCAGTGTGCACGTCTGAGGCCCACAGGCACCACCACAGCACCGACCTGAGTGCTGGTTCTGTGGTTTGCCACCGTGACAGCAGCCTCTCTTGCTTCTCACCTGATCCTTTGCTATAATGGCCTGGGTGTGCAAGAGCATCTGAGGTGATCTTATTTAGTCTCAATTTGGCTTTGCTCATTTTGCAAAAGGAAAGGGGAAAAGGTGTTTCTTTTTGAAATAGGCCCCCATCAAAGGATCTTTAAATTCCCCAGTCTGTTGCACCAATTTTAAAGCACAGGCAAGGTGTGGAAAGAGGGTCAGTGTCTTCCCTTTGGTGCATTTGGATAGAAGGGCAAGTGTCCAGGTCTTGACTGGTCCAGGTCTGAAGAAGAAAACTCCAGGCTAAGTTTAGGAGCTTCTATTTCAGATTTGAAAATCTGTGGGAGTATCTGAATTTATCCAGATCAGTAGCTGAGCTAATGAAAAGTGTTTTTTCGCAGCCCTGCCCCAAAGGATATCCTTAGATCACCTCAGCTGGCTGTGACACTCAGCTGAAGTGGAGCTGCACAGGTGTTAAAACTCAACAGTACACAGAAGACCAAGGCTCTCATGTAGGCTCCTTGTTAGGAAGGTTTTTAAGCACCTTTAAACATATTTGCAATTCCCCTGACTTCAAGTCAAGCTCCTTGCTTAACACATTAAAAGGCAGAATGACTTAGCTTTGGAAGCCCTGGAGACTTCATGGAGAAGTTGTTTGACCTCCTTGTGTCTCAATCCATCCAGAACATGAGAGTGAAAAATAAACAGCACCTCATTAAAAAAGAAATAGATAGTGTGACTGACCTTAGCTTGCCTTGGTAAATAAATTACAAAGCCATAAAACTGCTTGAGGAGCTGCTTTGCCCCTTTGAAACAACACCCACTTCTCTAAACACACCATGCTGGGGTGACACAGAGTGATCACCAAGGAGCTGTTATCATTATCTACCTGTCAAGCCCCCATACATTCTTCCTCATCTGAGCTAAGGAGAAAGTACAAACCAGTGACGAGAGGCCCCAGTAAACACCAAAAGAGACCGATTTACCCATGAGCTTTCCCAACTGTTCTTGCCACACGAGAGCATCCGAAGCTCAGATTTATACCCGTGTCCTTCTCCGTTCCCAGAGGACTCACCTTGACAGTTCAGGTACCTGGGGCATTCAGGTGCTGCTGCTCTCAGGGCTGTTTGCTGGGATGCCCTATATTTCCTTGGCAAATAGCAGGGTTTGTGAGGCTGGCACGAACAGTCGGGCTGGATGATGTTGGAGTTACAGTGGGTGTCTACCAACTCAGGATATTCTATGACTCTATGAATAAGGAGCAGAACAGCCAAGGACTCCTGGGAGAAGGTCAGAGGAGAGATCTGGGACCTTGAAGATTAAAAGAAACTGCCAACCAAAGAAAGTTTGGGGCTAGTATGGGTCTATTTAAGCACTGAGATGACAGCGTTTGCCTGAGCGAAAATCAGTGCCTCTATTTCAGCATCAAATCTGAATCTGCAGAGTGGAAAGTCCCATGGCTGTAAAAACAAAAAGTGTCTCTAAAAATGTATTTGTAGGGAGTTCACGACAGATGGGGATTAATACTAATATAACAGGATTGAAGGTGGGGAAAGGCTCCATGTACCACACAGCCAGGTGAAGCATGATCCCCTGCCACACCACTGCTTCAGAAATAAACCTAATGCACAGCACCCCATCAGACAGAGCAAACTTCCACTTCCTGCCCAGGGCTGCATGGATTATCTGCCTATGGATTACCTGCCCATGACCTGAAACTCTTATCCTGCCCATTCCCTCATCCCTGGATAGCCTCTGTCTTTGGGAATGCAACCTGCCATGGGTCACATGAAGAGATTACAGCCTAGACATTTAAGCTACGTCAACACCTGTCCCCATGCTGTGTCCTAAGGGCAGGATGGCAATAGGATGTTTCTTGCCATGTGTAAACAGAAACCTTCCTGAAAGATCATGGTCCCATCAAAGGGAAGGTGCAAACTTGCTTTTCAGTGCTACAGAATCAGTGCTTCACTCACGTGGAACTGGTGAGGAAAGTTAGTTTTTTGGCATGGTCTTTTTACACAACCTTTAAATTCTTGTGTAATTAAAAAGAAGCAAGGAGAAACCCCAAACCACAACAAGAATCACTTTTTATTGCTCCCTCTATACTTAATGAAGTCCTAAAGATTAGAGAAATGTGCTGAGAAGACACCTGAGCATGGCAAACCAGAGCTTATGGGCTGTAGGCAGCCTGCTGCACACAGCCAGTGTGACTGCAGGATTTCTGTGAGTGATGCAGATCACTTATTATCCAGGACGGTGAGGCTTTGGTACAGTGAGTGGAGAAAGACAACCATGGCACTTACATTAGGTACCCCAATACCCTTTGTCTGGGGCAGGAGGTGTGATTTTGTGTGTCCTGCAGCTCCTCTCCCTTCTGCTTCCCTGTGTGAAAAGCTCCATCACAACTAGATGCTGTAAGATGAGGATGGAGTTTTGTCTTTGTTTTTAGCTAAGCAGCTGTGTCTGCCTCTGAATGAGTTTGAGATGCATTTGAAAAGCAGCTAAGTGGTAATCTCTGCATCTGAGGGCAATTAAATTTATTATTTAATTTTACTGCTTAGTATTGCATGACGTTGCTCATCTTGAGGGGGGCATTTATTGAGAGAAGTGCAGCATTCCAGACAGAGAGGGTAAGTTAGATTTCCGTGATATAAATATTCTCCTACATACAGTGAAACGAGCTGTTTGCTCAGGATGAGCGAAAGTATTTTGCTGGCCTCCTCTGGCAGCAACTCATCTCGGGCCATACCCTGTGGGCTCTTGCTCAGATGGGTTTCTTGATGCTATCAGTAGCAGCAACATACCTGCAAATGCCTTAGAGGTACAGGCCTTGGCCAAGCCACCCCAGGAGCCCGTGGCGTTACTCTGACACACTCTGTTCTCCCGCTCGAGCTTTTTTGGGCAATCTGGGTGACTTTATGGGCAGATTTCCTCAGGCTTGTATGTGCTGAGTGGTATTTAATGGGACACCACGGAGAGCGAGAGGCTATTCACTCTAAGCAGGGACTTGGGACTGGCTGTGACTTGGAAATGTTGTGTATAGTTAAGATCTGCACACTCCAGTGAGATAGTTAATGTGGTTAAAATCAATGGGCTGTGCTAATTTACCTCAGCTGAAGCCTGCATTTCACATGGCTTTTCAGTACTTCCTTTAAACTCTATTAATTCCAATGTTTAATTGCAAACAAACTGACTGATGGATCAGTTAAAGAAAAATCCACTGTAAAGGGTCAAGGATTTAACCTGTACTATCTCTATTACTCCCATGCAGATCTTTCAGACTAGTTATTTGCATATGTTAAAATCTAATTTTAATTGTTCATCACATTGAACTAGGTAAGCTTTTTTTTTTTTAATGAGAGATGTAACTTCAGGGCACTATTAAATTCTAATTAAAAATCAGTCAAAAGCACCCTTTTCTTAGTGTTTGTGCCTGCAGCAACACTTCCACTGTGGTATCAAAAGCTCAGTTCATTACCTCTTAATTAATTTTGCCTTGAGAAGCTCTAAGTTCTCAGAGGACCTGTTGGGTTTTTAGAATGTTGTCTACATAGTGTTTGCTTGTACACAGCAGCCACAGTGACATTCAGATCAGGAATTCTTACCCATGTAATCCAATTTGATACAATGGCTGCAGCCTGCCAGCTTTTGGGAATCTGAAAGATGCCTGAAGCTCACCACGCAGAGGATATCCTGCCTGGAGCTACTGGTCTTGTAGGGATTTTCCCATCTCCCTATTCCCAGTGTGCCTATTTTACAGCTGAAAAGGTTGGTATATAGGTTCTGTTTTGTTGAGGTTTTGTTTTTTTTGGTGAAGAGGATAGTGATGAATAAGAAACTAGACCTGAACCCAGAGAAATTTTGTTTGGAAGCCTTTCAGTTGGACTAGAATTTTTTTTTTCTCCACCAGGCTCCTGAAGATGTGCACATTTTTTTTTCAAGATAAGAATCCTGCAGTCCTGGTCTCCCACTGCAAATGATTCATTTCCCCTCTTGGCCCGGCTGCGCACGCATGTGTCTGGGGGTGGTGAGCCGGAGCTGACCAGTGCCCTGGGACAAAGAAAGGAAAAGAAGGGAAAAGGGTGGAGGAGAATAATCTACCCACTCTCAGGGGACACTTTTCATTGGTTTAGGGCATTTTCACCAGAACAGTTTTTGTGATGAACACACTGGGGTGGCTTGAACACCTGAGCACTCCCCACACTCCACAAGATGGGTTTGACAGGAGACTGTGAACCAAACTTGCAAATGTCCCTCTGAACTGGGCTGAGAGAGACAACTGTAGCTTCTGTCTAAGCCAGGAGGGACCTGGATGGTGTAAGCTTTCACTAGGAACCTTTGCATTAAGCCTAGTTTGCACAAGCAGACTGTAACTATCAAAGGCAATAGTACAAATCTGCCTTCATGTGTATCCAAATCTTCTTGCTGCAAGGCACAGAGTTAGATGGGTGTGGCTGAGGGAGCTGTGCATGAAAGCACAGTATAAATTGGGAGTGGGGAGAGCTTGAAATGAGCTTTTGAGGCAATGTCAGTTTCCAGCTTTCCTCTTGGAGAAAGTGCACTGAGAAAAGGCAAAAAAAAAAAAAACCACCAAAACCAACCTAGAAGGAAAAAGAACCTTGATGGGTGGATGCAGGCAAGGCATTTTGGATGCTGGAGGAAGCCCTCTCCTTTCCCCAGGTTATCCTGGCCTTATCTTCAGCAACGCTTCAGAGAAAGATGTCCTCTCCTCTCCTCAGATTCTGCTTGGGGGGCAGAACAGTGGCTGGATGTTTTTTGCTCCTCCTCCTCTCTGCTGGGGGTGGTGAGGGGCTGAGCAAGAAAACAGACTGTTATAAATGACCTGCTCAGCTCCCTCTTTTCAGAGCCTGTCCACACTGGAGCCAGCAAAAGCAGATCTCAAGGCTGAGGTCCTGAGCCACGTGTCTGTCCTTTCCCTGTTGCCAGAGCCACACTTAACAGCAGGCCTGATGGATGGATGATTTGATGGATGGATGGGTGGATGGATGGCTCCCTATCTAAATTGTCTCATTTCACATTGTGGAGTCCAGGAGAGGTTGAAAATCAATACCAAGTGTGGTTCATAAGCTGTAGAGTTTGATGTTCCTGCTATGTCATACGGCATCAACACTGAAAACCAAGCAGCTACCAGTTGGGATAAGCATCCAGTTGAGGTGAGAAAGCTGCAGCCCTGCCTGGGTCAGGGAGAGATGGTCAACAGACGCATGTGAGTCCTGGAGAGAACAAGCTGAAAGTCTATTCGGTTTTGATTTTGAGGTTCATTTAATTTTGTCAAATTTTTGTTAGTGACAGGCAGCAGATGTCTTCATTCAAATGTCAAGAACCTCAGGGGATGTGGAGCTTAGATACAAGACAGAGGGAAGGAAGGATGTGTTCTTACCTGAGATGTAGGAGCAAAGCTGGCCTGGTTTTCTACGGAGGAAAAATCACAGCAAGACTGTGCCAAGGCCATAGTGGTACAAAGATGGCAAATTCCAGGGGAAAACAGGGAGTTTCTTGCCTATTCCATGCAGCTGGATAGGACAAATTTTCCTGATACAGTCCGGGATGTAACAGGACCAGCAATAAGTTTACGAGGGCATGCAGAGAAAGGGCTGTTCAGAGTGTGAAGAGCCCATGGGAGTGTAGCCAGTGAACCTGAGCAGCACTGAGGAGAGGGCTCTGCCTTACACTCCGTATGCAGGAATAGCCTGACTTTCTGCCTCTGTGCCTTCCCCGACTGACTGCCCCTGCTTTGCACTGAGTGCTGATGAAAGAGGAAATACTCTCTGCTCAGACAGTCTTGGAAGAAGTTAGCTAAAATTTGGGATGGGGAGGTGAGCAAGGCAGCAGATTAGTTTCAGCAGGAATCCCCTGTATAACTGAACCCCTCTTCTTTTTCTGCTGAGGATACTGGCCATGGGGCTCTCGCTGCAGTCTGTGCAAGACCTCCTGGCAGGGAAAGCAGGCCACTTGTGAAAGACTTCCTAAGGGAAATGCTTGCATACACTGAGGTTCAGCACACTGGAAAAAGTACAAAAAGGAAAAATTCTTGTGTAGGACAGAGGATAGCCTGGACAAGATAAGATAAACAGTCTTGTCAGGCTCTCAGAGCCTGTTTGTTTATATACCACATTGCGTCAAGTGAGGGTACACCGGCAGCATCCTTCCAGCCTGTCCCTCCTCACTTGCATCTGGGCAGAAACCCACCACAGAGACTGAGCCCAGCTGCACAGCTCAGAGTTCAAGTGGACTTTCTCCCTCATCTCCTGCTCCCCTGCAAGTCCCTCTCCCTCTCTCACCTCCCTGCTAACCCTTCCACGAGCTGTCCTCAGGAACAGCCTGGCCTTTGGAGTACGTGCCTCTGACCACCCTGCACTCAGTGCTCTGGGATCACCAGGAGTAAGTTTCCAAGGAATTCATTTGTCATCGCTTGCTGAACAAATGGAGTGTGATAAGGATCTGCATTCTGCTTCCATAAAAACCTGTAGATGTTGTAGCTGGTGTCTCAGTAGTTTCTCACAAGAATGCAAAAGTCACTTATTCTTCTCCATAAAAGCCGGAAAGGGCTGCCTGGATCAGCTGGGGTGGTTGGCTCTTGGGAGGGAGCCTCGGCACTTTCATTATCAGCAGTTGCCATGAAGTGTTGGACAGGGAGGGCTCAGCAGCACAGCAGGAAAAGGGTTTCATATCTGGAAATAATCTTGTGGAAGTCTCTCCTAGGCCTGAAATTCTTGGCAGCAGCCTTTCATCCAAGTCTCCTGAGACAGCAAGGGGCTTTCATCCTTTGGTAAAGCCTGGCAAGTTTTACTTGTTTTTGAAAAGCAAATAATTTTTTTTTTAAACTCCATATGACAGGAACCATAAAAAAAATACATCTAGTCCCTTTTTATGATGGACTTAAACCAACATATTCCATAAGTGACTTCCTCAGCTGCCTCCTTAGGAATAAGTCTGGCTCATACCTCCAGAGTACCTTAACACCAGATCTTCAGACACCTGATTGCTGCTGGAATCAGTGTGATTTGGTTGGCTGCTTAACTACCTTTGCAAATTAAGCTGCTTTATGTGTCAATACATGTATTCTCCTAAATCTCTCTGAAGCAGGACTGTATTTTAAGGGTTGAGGTAAGGGACAGAGTAACATAAGGTCATGTTTTCTGAAGAGCCTGGAGTAAATCCCAGGAGATTGAAAACCCTTCCTCTGCAATTTGTCCAGCCTCTGGGGATACCATTCACATTGCCATCCTCCTAAGTTGGATTTTGCAGTGCCAAGCAGGCATCAGCTAGAGTGCATTAGCTCCAGTAGTATTTTAATTTTTCTATTCTTACATAGAGTCTTTCCATTATAGAAACACCATGCACTGGGGAGAGAGGCGATGACTTTTGTGCTTCAAATAGGTCTTCACAAAAGGGCTTAAAAAACCCCACAGAACACCCAAGATAACATTGTCGTCTGCAATCTTAGTAATGCACCCAAAATGGAAAACAGTCTTCTTGTGAAACTCTCAGGTTGCTGTTTTGTTTGCTCCTTATTAAGAGTTAATAAACAAAACTGTTTGGGTTAATTTTGTCATGTGTACTGCGAGTTGCTAAGGAACACGGCTCCACTCTGCCTGAAGCCTCTGTAGTGAGACAACTGAGAGAGGCATTAAAGTGCTATAAAATAAATGGGATGGAGCACATTACAGTGTACCAGACCCTGGCCTGGCATTTGGAGCCTGGATAATTTTTTTTCCCATGTTCTTTGTTTTAGGTGTAGAAAACCCAAAGATACAGAGTCCAGCTGACGTTCTGTGGGCAGAGAGCAGGTTGTGCTGTGGTTGGGTGGAAGCTGTGCAGCTCTGGCTGGGAGATGAGGCCTGGCTGCACTCAGTGCAGGGCTGGGGGTGATGTGCAGCAGGAGGGCAGGAACCAAAGGGTCGAGGTGGGCAGTGAGGAAATTAGCACAAGATATGGGAGGTTTATGCACAAGATTTTTGGTCATCAACAGGTGGAGGAGGCTTGGTGTCTCTGAAGGTCCTACGTGGTGGCCCACCGTAGCAGGGAAGGCACATCACATGTTGTGTGTGTCTGAGGTGACACAGGGGCTACAGTCCCACCCCATTTCCCTGAGGCTTCCCAAAGAAAAGGTTCTCTGGGATGGCTTTTAGATCCTAGCAGGGCCAGGCAGGCCAGGCTGGGAGAAGGGAGAAGCTGGGTTAGATGGTGACCATGCGAGCTGCTCTGAGCAGAAGCCTGTCTGTTGTGCAGGGCTGGGGAAAAGGCAGTGATTCTGCCACAGCTCTCAGACAAATGGACTTCTCTTTAAAATGGTGACTATCACTGTCATATGAATGCAAATTGAGAATCATTTTCTGCAGACAAGTACAAAAAGAGGTACTGTGTGTAAGGTCTAATTTCATACTGAAAGCAAGTAGCAGAGAACAAGACACTATTTTAATAGCAATAGAAATGGAGCATGTTGCTGGGCTGGGAATTACCAGGGAATACTCTTAAAGGTTTTATCACATCTCTTTTGCTTAGTTTGCAGGCATTGTTCAGTTTTTGAAGAAATCCTAATTTGGATCAGAGAATTTCAACCTTTCAAAGTGATGTTAGCAGCAGAGTAATATGTCTCTGCCTCAGTTTCCTCCCAGGACAGGTTTTTCCCAAGAAAGAGGAATGAGTTTGGGCTGAGGATCCTAAAGGAATATTTGCACACATGTTGCTTAGGACCATTTCTGTTCCAGGACTGGAGATACAGTCTGAATAAAGCAAATCATGCTAGTCTTACATTGCTCCATTTGTAGGGCAAGCCACAAGTTTTCAGCATATGTCACAGTTTTCAGAATGATTATTTCAATGCAAAGATTAGTGTTCAGAACACAGTTTTTCAAATGTGAAATCCCCCCTGGAATTCAGTGACTTAAAATAGTATCAATTATGCTGCAAATTGACTAGGCATTAGAGGATAGGGGAGAGAATTGAAATCCAGGAACACCAATCAGTCAAGACAGATGCTGGAAGAATGTGAGCAGGGCAAGTTTCAAACTTTCAGGGCTTCCCAGATTTCTCAGGGCTAAACTAATATTCGTCAGTGTGGAAAAAAATCTACACAAAAACTCCAAAACTTTCTGGTTTTGATGAAGTGTGGGTGATAACTGCTGGGTTTAGGAAACAAATTACCTCTTTCAGAACATCCTCCAAGTGTCTGCAGACATGACAGGAGACAGCCCCTCAAGCCTCTGGGGTTATGGTTAAAAGCACCAGGTTGGCACTTCCCAAGATCCTACCAGGAATGCTTTAACAGATACATGGAGCTCATTTATGGCTTCTGCCAGCAGAGGCTGGGCAGGATGCATTTCAAGCAGCTTACGTGTAGAGCACATATAGATGATGCATGTGCAGTCTGTTTTATTTTGCCTGCAGTGGCTGACATAGCACTGTCTGACAATGAATCACACACATTCAAACAGTCCAGCATGCCTCAGATTTAAACATGTAAGTGCCATTTCCTATTGTCCCCAGTCCAAGGGGCTGGTGGAACATCATGTTAAATAATAGAGCTGCTATTAATAAAGCTGGTGAGTCTGTGTTCAGCACTGCCACAGGACAAAACACACCCCTGGTGCTGAGGTTCTCTTCTGCTGACACAGGCAGCTAAACCCAGCTGTGCTGGAGCTGCTAACGTGCTTCTCAATCTCACTGGAGACCCTCTAGAAAGGCTGAGATGATTAAAACAAGACAGAACAATATGACTAATGCAAACCAGGAACCCAGGCCGCTTCTGAAAAGTGCTGTTATGTGTATTTCTGCTGGTGGAAGGCAGGCCAAGCCACTGGCACTGTGGCCACTTTTTTGGTATGAAATTTGCTCTGCCAAATGAATGCTTATTTCAGGGAATGCACAGACACCTTCAGATCTCAGGAGGAGGGGAGATGGGGGACACATATTTTAAAGAGAAGTGTCTTGGTAAAGTAGCAAACACAGCAGGTTGCGACAGTGAGGTGTCAGGGCACGGGCAGCAGACCTGCCACCTCCCAACAGGAGGAGGAAGCGTGAGTGACACAATGCAGAGCAGTCCAAGGGTTATTTGAGTGCTGTTTAGTGGTGCCAGGTGGATTATAGATACTCACGATTGCACTTTGCGTGAGTATTTTAAAATTAATTCTATTCTGACCTGGAAGGGAAGATTTGATATCATGAGCTGGCAAGGCTGAACTTCCCCAGACCAACCAGAGCTGTGCAAGTGATGAGCACTGGCTGGACCAGTCAGTCCAGCAGGAACCAGGGAAAAAGCCTTGGAGAGAAACTGAGGCCCAGCTTCATTTCACTTGTCTGTAAGGACTGAACTGAGTGCCCAGGCACCACTGCTTCCTCCAAAGAGAGGCACCGGGAGACACCTAATCCTCACCTCAGTCATGCTTTGGGAACATGTCTCTCTCGAGGTGGCTTTTTGGTGCTTGGCATTGCAGGGAATGAATCCAGGACTGAGCAGCACCTGAGACCACACGAGGAAGGTTCCTCTCCTCCTCTGGGAGCACGGTGTCTCCCCTGCCTGTAGTCTTCTGCCACTTTTCTAACGATCTTGACTTTCACTGCATCCTGACTTTGCTCTTTGCTGCAACTCCTTGACACCCAGTCTCCCTCCCAAAAACTTCAAACTCCCTTTGAAACTCTGACATTTCAAAATCAGTTTTTCCTTCCACACCTATCACAGAGAGAGTCAGTAGCTGCCCTATCCTCCTCATTACTTGCTTCCCAAGAAAATGGGAATGCTGGTCTGCTTGTCCTCCCTGTCCTCATCTTTGCTTCCTACTTCAGGTGATCCCACCCACCTGGTGCAGATAGGTCACGCAGGAAAAAATCCATTCAAATTAGGGTTTGAATCATACTTTAAATGACATGTAGGCCTCTCAAGTGTCCTTCTGAGACCAACTGACTCTCAATTCATTGAAGAGAGAAGTTTCTTTCTGAGCAAAGGAGAGAATTGAATGGGGCTGTGCTCTGCTACGTGGCGCTGAGGTTGATATGGCAACAAAGGTTCTAAAAATGATGGGACGCAAATGATATGCTCCTGTGTTATAAATAGCTGTGTCAAGTTGTTATGGAAACTATCAAGTAAACTGGGTTAAGAAGGGCTACTTTTCCTGCTCTCTTTTGCCAAGGCTGTTTGAAACTGTCTGTGCCAGCACAATAGGAGAAAGAGTAACTAACTCGGGCAATGCATTGATCAGAGTCCTACAAATGAGATGGGGTGGCATCACAGCCCCTGTCCTTCGAGGCTGGGACTTCAAATGACATGCTGTACCTGCTCTGTTCCTCATGGCAGTGAAAATCATGATGTGGTCTCACCAGAATCCCCTTCTGGAGACCAGGGCCTTGTTGCTGTGTGGAGACACAATTGTGTGGGTAGATTTTTTTCTTCTCAAGTCTCAGAGAAAACACTAGGGTGGGTGAATGCCAGATGGAAGTACAGTCACAGCTGTGCATACAGTAAAGCACTTTTGGGGCAGGCAGGTGGAAGAAGCTTCCATCAAGATTAAAAGTGTAGTTCACTAGGTTTTGAAACCAATGTACCAGCTGTGAACTGGAGGGAGTATTATGTATCCTTTGATGGGAATATAAAAAAGGTGACAATCAAAGCAAAAATGTTGAATTGCACTTTGGGCACCAACCTTTTGTCTTAAAGGCATTCCAAGAGTAGACAGACCCAAAACATCCAAATCCTCTCTGAAGGATCCTTCTATTCTTCAGCTGAAAGATTGCTTTGTCATCTTGTTTTCAACTCCATTCCCTTTTGTGAGCTGCACAGAGGCATCACTTAGGTTAACCTCCCCTTGTGGGATGCCCACTGTGTTGTATTGTCAGATGGGTGATTTTGAGATAGCTCACTTGTTCTTGATTCATTTTATGTCCTTAGGAATTTTCCAGTAATGAAGTGCAATTTGATGTCTTTGAAAGATACCAGGCAGGTAAATGAACCACTCACCAATCAGTGCTGTCCTGTTATTGTAACTGCATCTGTCCAAGGCCATAATTCAAGCAATACAACTGCTTATGGTGTGCACAGCCTTCTTATCTTCGTTTCCACCAGCACGGTTATCTGGCACCTATCCCTCTCAACACAATCAAGATTAGAGTCAGAGGGAATGGGGCTGTTGAAAGGTCTGCCTTTCATATTTCCAAAGACATGATAGCAAAGAGAATTTTAAAAGGGTATTCCTGTGCTGATGTACAGTGGGTATTCAATCCCTATAAAAAGCTCTCTGTCATGCATTCAATACACCTTTCCAGGGCTTAGCTGTCAGCATGTGGAGTTATGCCACAAGGGGTTACTGGAATGCACTTTGTTCCTGTGTATAAATAGCTGGCTTTTAATAATGAGCATTCAAAAGCATGCAGAAGCGAACAGGATGTTAAGGCTGAGAAATCCTTTTCCTCTGGAGCTGTGCAAAAAAAAAAAAAAATTATATAAAAATTCACACATACAGAGGAAAGAAAGTAAAACATGGTGAATTGGCTTGGTGCCAGCGTTAAAAAAAGGGGCAAAAAAAAAAAGGACAAAAAAAGTTCACCTTTGTCTCCGGGAGCAAATGTTTGCTTTATCCCTTCAGTGAAGAAAAATTGCCATTTTCTTAGCAAGAGAATACAATGTATGCACAATGGGGTAAGGCTGTGTGACACAGGGGTCAAATGGTAAAAATTGTGCCCTGCAAATCATTTTTGAAAGCTGAATAATTGCACCACACTCCTGGTATGGAGGTCCCATGTAGCAGAACCTGACCCATCTCCTGACAGGGTGGTCACAGGAAGGAGAGGACTCCTCCAGCTTCCTGATTCTTGCTTGTGAAGCAAGAGATGTTGCTCATAACATAGAGGGGAAACCACAGTCAGGGGCAAGGAGGACTCTCGTGTGGTCCAGTTGAGGGCTGTAGTCCTTCTGCACCCTGGGTGTCCTCCTGTCTTGGCTGTTTCAATCATAAGGACCTCAGATGATGAACTGCTCCTCCTTGGGGGCCTGGCACGACCAGGTCATGTTTCTGGTAGTGATCTCTGACTCCTGTAGTGTGTAAAAATATGAGTAAGTGATGAGGAGTGGTAAGGAAGAGATGCAAAGGAGATGGGCAGCAGTAAAAAGTGCAGAGATAGATTAGTAATGCAAATATCCCTACCAAGTGGTTAATCTTTCAGAAGGAAAGAGAAGAGGATCAAACAGGAGAAAGAATCAAGCACAGAGCGGAGAGAAGGAGAGGTTTCTGGTAAATGACTCCCAACCAAGAAGATGTTCAGGCAAAGAAAGGGAGAGAGCAATGTCCCATCACAGGGGCAGCAGTACAGGGTGTTTCAATGTGCAATTTATGTTGGGGATCTAAAGAAATCCACAGAGGAAGTATCACCCTCTTTGTTTGCTGGAAAATGCAATGTCTGTCCTCCTCAGAGGGCTACAGCTCTGGCAGGGAACAGGGGAAATAACTTTTCTACTTGCATCACGTCTGCCAGGTTTGCAGTCACCAGGGTTTTCAGAGGCTGGTGGCTGTCCCCTGTCTCCTGGAGCAGTGTTCCTCTGCCCCTCTGCTGCCTTGTGAACACCAGGTGTGTGTGAGAGGAGCAGAGTCAGGGCAAGGGGCCCAAATAAAATAGTGTACCTGCTGATTTTTCTTGCTTTTCTGCTGGCTTGGTAAATGGCCTAGGACAACACTGGATCCAACCTTTTTTCAAGGGCATGATTATGTCTAAGCTACTCCACGACTTCGTATTCATCTACCTGACTGTTGTAGGCCGAGCTCCGTGTGGAGTTGTGTGCACAGATTATATATGGCATGAGAAATGCTGGGGATTTTAGCATTTACAGTACGATTTTAGAATGGGAACTGGCAGAAAGGGGGTGGTCCCATGGTTCTGAGACCAGATGAACCAGGACTGACACACTGGTACTTTGGACTGGGTATCTTCTGCCAGGGGTCGAGCTGGGCTGATTGTAGGAAGTACCTGAAGGATTACGTCCAAAAGATGGAAATTTAGAAACTTTGTCTACCAAGGTTTAAAGTTTCTGTTTTGAAGGAGTCTCATAGCCTGAGACTTATTCCTGACTATAGAAATGGGGAAGACTCTTAGAACTGATGTCATATGAGGACAAAATGTCCAAATGAGGACAACATATGTCCAAATGAGGACAACTAAATACAAAGCAGAAGCAGAGCTACAGAATTGAACTGAACATTCATGTTTCCTGTAGTTTTTTCAGGTTCTTTTAAGGGAGGCTGCATTGAAAGAGGAACTTGGTGACAATTTCTCAGAACTCTTGAGCAGCTCCTGGGGAAAAGAAAAAGGCAAAACACCCCCTGCATCTCAGGGCACTGTGCAGTGATTTTCCAGTCCTCTCCAATTGCTTCACAATGCGTAGGCTGAGCAGTGATTGGGAACTCTTGCATTTTAATGACAAGTTTCAGAAAGATCTTTCTCGGTGTCTACTCCACCTTTGTTTCCTCTTTTCTTTGTGGTTTGGGTCCACCCAGACTCAGAAGTCAAAGAAAAGTGGATGGGCTGATTCACTAGACTTTGCACTTGAACAGCTTCAGACATTTTTCATTCATTCCAATCCCCCTTGGAGGCATTCATAACATTTTTGCTTTTTTGTTTTTCCACAGCCTTACATGTATATACATTGCACTATCAGATAGGGTAATAATAAGCATTAAAGAGGGAGTGTGCTTGTTCACGTCTTCAAAATGATGTAAGACAAAATTGTAGCCCTTAGCTCAGCTCTATGTAGTTCTGCAGCCACTCAGAGACTGCCCATGGCAGCATCTTTCCTGCTCCCTGAGCTCTATCCATTTCTTAATGTCACGTTCTACCTTGCACCATTGTTTCTCCCTGAGATCAGGATGCATGTCCCACTTTCCTACTGCTTTTATTCCCACTCAGAACATCTCATTTAGCATTTTTTTATGAACTGAATCTGTTATCAACTATGTTCTCAAGCATGTGGTCATCCCTGGACATGTGATCGTCCCTGGAAATGTGATTTACTATCCCATAAACCTAGAGAAAGTTGGCTCTAGATAATAGACCCATGGTCCTTGCTGTTTTCTTGCCTGCTGGGAGCTAAAAATTCCTTGTTGAGTCCTCCCAGGAGATACAGTACCTTTCAGAAATACTGTCCCCTTTTTTTCTTTTTCCCAGCAGTGGAAATGCTTTACATAGTTTGCAGATGTGTAAGGCTGTTATGTAAAGCATCACATGAAGGCAAGGGCTCTTGCAAATAGTAGAACTGCAGGCTAGTTGAGACCAGCCCCCTTATTTCATTTTTCTTAACGAAATGTAAATCTACACCCACACAAACTATGCGTGCTCGGAGCAAAACTGTATTCCACATTCTGCGGCCAGGCGGGAGCGAGCCTGGCGGGGGGCAGCTGCCTCACCAGGCTCCTGCTCCACTGCACCCCTGCTTGATTCCCACACCAGGTCTGATCAGCCTGGGCATCGACACGGGCGCTGCCAGAGGCACTGAGGTGAGGAAGTGGCTTGCCCGTCCGTAACTCCTCAGACAGCCTTCCTTGAGGATCTTCCCAGCCCCGTGGGCTTTGCAGATGTGGACTGGAAAATGCTCAGCCTGTTTCCCTTCAAGAAGTCTTTCATGTGTCCAGACAAACTTCCCAGGCAAACACGGGCACAAGTGCAAGAACAGGAGAGTGGTGTCTGTCCAGCCAATGGTCATCCTGGACCTTCTCTGTCTGAGCAGCCTGGGTTTTGTGCCCACTTTCCCTCCTACTCGGGACTGATGTTGTCCCATTTTCACACTAGCTTGCTTTTCCACCACCCCTAGGTCTGGTTTAAATATGGAATAAAGATAATACTCTACCTTCCACCACCCCCTCCAAAAAAGAAAAGACGTAGCAATCTAGGAGAAGACCTTAGTGGGCATCTCAAAATTACTGCCACAAAATCACTGCCACAGAAGTGGCAGGGCAACCTGCAGGATGAGACATTTCTCAATATGATATCCAGGAAACTGTTTAACGTGACTAACTTCAACCAAATTAATTGTCTATTATTCAATTAAAAATAAGGAAGTAAAGAGACAAAACCTTATTTAATTTCTTTCTGTCATCAGCCAATGTAATCTTCAGTTTAATGAACCTGATGTGTTGTCTTCACATGAATAAAGAATTTTTCCTCAGGCCACATACTCCAGTCATCACTGGGGGCTGGGTAATCTCAGTTCCATTAACAAAGGATAAGTCCAAAGGTGCTGCTCTGCAGATGGGACAGGACAATTCCCCATTGCTATTAAAGTGCCTTAACTGGAAAAGGTACATGGGGCTTGCAGAGGGACAATATACCCCATTTTCTAAGAAAAATGACTTCCTATTCTCACATATATTTTGTGACAATTCATTTCCCTTCCTCTTCCCAGAGGTGACCTGTTTCATACGCAGTCATTTCACAATTTTGCTGTCAGGTCCCAGAACTGCAGTATGGACACAGACAGATGCTCATGAGGAAGTCCCTCCACTGAGCATGGATGCGTTGGCTCCAACGTGTTATCCAGGAAAACTGCACGGGAACACTGAGCCTCACCCTCTGCAGGGAACCTGGAAGAGGAACACAACCTGCATGCAGGCTGCTTCTCTGCTTCTCCCACCTCTGGGCAACAACTCAGGGCCACATTTAGTTTCCCTGAAGTGGTATTAGAAAGCCTTGCCTGCATGATTTTGCCCCATGTAATCCCCAGCCAGGTCCCTTTCTCCAACAGAATTAAAGAACATAATTTGAACTGAGTCTCTGTATTTCCTGCACCTACACACAATGTTTCTGGTCCAGCTGGAGAAGACGAAGTTCAACAAATGATCAATTAAATTGGACTTGAAAAGGTACAGCCAGTGGGAACAGGGAAGATAAGGAAAGGCTCTATTGGACATGGTACACCAGGGCATCCCGGGTAATCCGGATGCTGATGGAGCTGGTGGTGGCTGTTGCAGTCTCTGTGCCCTACAGCAGTGCAGAAATAGGTGGTCAGGGGTCACCAGTTTGAAGAGTCTCTCCTCCATTTTGGCCTCGGTTCTGAGTCTAATGTCCAGTGCTGCATGTTCAATGAATGTGCACACACACATTTCATCACACACTTGGTGTCTGTGCAATTTCCCTGTGCTTGTAACCCACCCCAGTCATGTGGGACATTCTGCAGCAGACACTCCAGCTTGTGGAGGCTCTTGGGCCACGAAAATGATCCTAAATCCTTCACGATGCTGAGGTGAATCTGCAGCATTGACAGACTCCCTGGTGTGACAGTCCCGGCCTCCAAGGGGATCCATGCTCTTCTCTACCTGTGTTAGCCCTATACGATGTTCCAGCTGCAGCTATTGTGACACTGGCACCTTTGTGTGACTGTGAGGCTTTTGTGCATCAGGCAAGATGCAAGGCTAAACCAATCAGAGTAATGAGTGTCCTCCTGCTAACACACCACTTATTCCACAAGGGGGGTTGTGTACTATTGGCTAAGTCACTGGAAGTGTCTGTTCGTGGCTGGGCGAAGTCAGAGGCCAGGTGGGCTCATCCTGGGGCAGGTCTGCTGGCCTGCTGGCCATACAGCACTGGAGAAGCCCCACTTGCCAGCCAGGATCTTTACACTGGTGGATGGTGGGAGCCATCACTGCAGTATTTGTACCTTCACCATCGCCTGCTCCAACCCAGCCTGGTGCAAGCAGTGAAATCCAACATTTTTGGTGGGATATTGCAGAAAGGCAGTGCAGGACCTGTGATTATTCAGGGATTACCTTTTCCCAGACAAGATGCTCTGGTGAACTTTGAAAGCTCCTTTCCGTTGGCAGAAGTCTCCTCTGCCACTGTGGCTCCCAGAAGGGTGGTCCCAGAGCCTGGGAAATGTTTCTACTTGGACCTTCAGGATGAGTCTGGCCTGACACCGTTAGACCTGTAGGAGGGACCAGGCTTTTCTTATCCCTTGCAAAAATAAAACAGAAATAAGGCAGAACAAAAGAATTGGAGGTGTGGAGGGGTTACTTGTCAGTCCAGGCTCTGAGTCCAAGGAGGGAGGTCAGAGGATTCCCTGTGAAGCAACCAGAAATTGCGGGAGCAGATGATAAAGGCTCCTTTAGGTCAGTGCGTGGCGTTGCACGGCTGCCCGGCCAGCGCTCTGGAGTCTGAAGCACTGTGCAAATAGAGATAAGGTGACACGACATCCTGTTAGGAAGGTCACTAATTGGTCCGGGAGCAATCAGGATGGAGTGCCTGAGTGGATTTTGGTGTTGGAAATGCCATCAGTGAACAAGGCTGTTGCTGCAGGGAGGGAATCTCCCCATTCCCAGGGTGCAGGGTTTGCTGCTGGGGCAGACAGGTCCTGCCTTGCACCTTGACCTTCCTGAGGGTCTGTTTGGTGGCTGAAGGGAGGCTCGGGCATGGCTTGGGGTCACTGCAGGAGGTGAAGGGGCATTTTTGGGGGCAGAACAGCTCCAGTTTAAGAGATTCCTGCTGTCCAGGGACAGATTCCCTTCCCTGAAGCCTGTTACAGATGGAGGTGGCAGTGGCTGGGTCTGCAGACTCCTTTGCACATCCAGCACTGTGCACAGCATCTCTGTCCTAAGGCAGTAGGCAGTAGCAGTAGCCTGCTTCAGAAACCAGGCTGTATTTCCTGGAAATAAGTGTTTAGTCACAAACTCAGCTCACTTGGTCTTTTCTGGCCACTACTCAGATGTACCTGGCAGGTTCCTCTGTGTGACTGTCTACAGAAACTCTAGTTTGAAGTTAAGAAACCTAAGAAACCATTTCCCTAGCTTTTAGCAGAAAGGGAAGGCTTAAAGCTATCCACTGAGGACTGTAGCTCCAAAGGAGTCACATCCTAGGCAACTCCAGTTTTTGTACACAGTTCCAATACCAGCCCCTGGCCAAGCTTGATCCCCAAACTGAGGCACCCCAAGCATCAGAGCAAGTTTTGCACATCATTCCTTCTTGTTTCCAGTTTGGTTTCACTGTGACTGCCTCCTCTAGCATTCACCTGACTATGGTAATTTTCATCTAAAGCATGTGACTCCAGTTATCTCCTGTGAATTAAGACATGCATTGCAAAATTTAACTTTTTTTCTGTACAGCCTAGAAGAGCATATTTTTGACTGAGTATGACTTGACACCTTTCTGGAAAGCATGACTGCTTGTCTCTTAGTTTGCCCAATGGGAAATGTAAATTGCCAGTAAACCAGCATGACATATCAAATTCGGTTCCCTGAGTAGAGCATATTAAAATGCCATTTTTACATCCCAAATTATATTTCATTATGCAGTTACAATTTTGACAGTAGCAGTGTGCAGAATGCATTTCATATGCTAACTAAAACAGACTTTTTTTGCTAATTTGCTGAAAAAATATTATGGTATATCTAGGGCATAATGTTTCTGGAGTGAAAAGAACAGCAGCATCAAGGATATAGTCTGTGATCTTTGTTTTGGGTGCTGATCATGGTTGTACACTCTGCTCAAAATGAAGTGACAGACGTTTCACTCGCTATTGCTAAAGACCCATCCCCCACTATACTTTTTGTCTAAATTTAATAATTTACATGCAGTTGGATTAGGTGATCTCTGTAGGCCACTTCAACTAAACTCTTTTATTCTACAAAAACAATTTGCTGATTCGAGGGGTTATTGTCATAGAAGATGACACATTTTCTCAGATGGCTTTTAAAATCCTTATTCCTTTCAAGAAAGAGAAGAAAAGCTGAGCCTAGGGTTATAGTTTGCTCTAAACTTGATCAAAAATATATCTCTAGAGGTAGATGTGGGGTTTAGCCCAGATTAGGGCAGAGACCGCTTCTCTGAAGGCATATTGGCAAATATGAGAGACTGCATTAACTTCATTTTCTTGAGCTGGTCTCATGGCCTATGTTGTTTACTCACTCAGGGAGGAAGAGGTGTAAAGTGTCATCACACGTCTTGCTATGGGCAGCAATAGGACAAGCTGTGACAGCAGGGAAGTGTCATCTATTTGCCACCTACTTTACGACATTGCTTTTTGTGTGCCAACCAGCTCGGCTGGAATTGGGGATAACCTGCATCCAGATCCAGCAAATGCCGCAGGAACCAAATTAGGAGTCAGGTTGTGCTTCAGGTGCCTCACAGAATTTGCTTTTAATACTGCTGCCTAGACCCTGCTGTTATCCAGGGCTGCCTACAGCCCTCTCCTAAATGGATTCCCTATATCCCCTGTCCCTAGGCAATCCTCCCTGGTTTGGCCTGAAGACGTCCCAGAAGGAGCTCACGTGCCTAGTTTGGGTGTTCATCGGACCCTTCACTCCTCATGCTGTTACCTCTGCCAGCTGCCTCCTGCTCCTGGCTTTTAGGCAGCCTTTAGACACTGATCAGTACAGCAGAACAGATCAAAGATCTGTTTAGAAAGTGGTGTTTCATTAACACAGGACCGATGGGGATGGTGCGTAGTGTGCAGGGGCACCAGGCACATGACAAAGCTCTGAGGACTCTGTGCCCAGAGGCTCCCTCCTCCCGGGGACCAGCGCAGCACCTCTTGGCAGCCCTGCATTCATTTTGGCTCGTGTCCGGCCAGCAAAGCATGATAAGAGCTAATTAGTGATTAAATGGCAACCTTCTATCATGGTAAAATGACAGTTGTTTCCTTGTAGGCTGCCTACCTTGACAACGAGTGTTCAGAACAAGCTGAACAAATCTGTTTGCTTTGATCCCGAATGAAAACCTGGGAGAAGCTTCCCAGTCCTAAGGCAAGGCAGGATGGAAGGCTCCGTCAGCTTTGTCTCTGCAGCCTTTGGGAGCCTTCAGTGAGGAGCTTAGCTGGAAATGGATGCATCCTTCCAACCACCTCCTTGTCCGGGGCTGCACGGCAGCAGAGGGCAGTAGCTCAACATGATGCTTCCTCCACTGCAGACGACTTCTCCCTGTCTCATGGCTTCTTTTCCTACAGGTTTTTTTCAGCCTCCAGGTAGCTGTGAATGCTATTAACATCCATCATGCCTTTTTAAATAAAGCTGGGTGTCTCTGCAGGGAAGGAGGAGGGCTTGCCTGCCCCCCCAGCAAGGCACCCACGGGCAGCACCGAGTGCCTGCAGCTGAGTCACTGACTGCCTTGGTGCCTCCCCATCAGCCCGGGAGGTGGAGGTGGCACAGGGGAATTAAGGCACTATGTGGGATGTGTAGGTGGAGCAAGCATCCTGGGAACTGAGACTGAAGAATCAGGCTGGCTGTTGTTGCTCATTAGGCTCTCCTCTGCAATGGATTCGGATCCCACAGGAGAGGCCAGCAGTCTCCCTATACGGTGCAAGTAAGGCTTTCAGCAATACCTGTATGGCGGCCAGAAGTCCTGGGTGCATAATGCAGGCTGATGCAGAGTCCGGGATTTCTATCCTATTCGAGGGTAGTTTCTTATCTAGTAGAGAGCACCCAGACCTTGTCTCAGCTGCATTTAAAAAAACCTATTTGCACTTTTTTTCCTTGTGGATATGACAGAGTGACCCCGAAGCCAAAGACACATAAAACAGCCTCATCTAGAAACAGGCAGAGGCACAAAAATATGATTCCCGCTAACAGTCTCAAAAGCCTCTTCAGAGGCTTCAGAAACCCCAGCAAAGAGAAGGGAAATAAATCATGGAAACCTGTGATGAACCCCACCCTGAAATACCAGCGCACGCACTGCTGGGGCAGAGAGCAATAAACCCAGTGCACAAGCAGCAACATGGCAGGAGGGTGCTCAGAGCCGCATTTTACACAATCCAGTGCAGGTATGTGAGTTATTGCCTGGTGCCCTCCTTCCTCGCCGAGACGCGGCCCGAGAGCTGCACAAACACGCTCAGGGAGCTGCAGGTTATATCTTTAGCTGCTTTGGCAAGCTCAGCTCAGCCATTAGCTGAGCAAAAGCTCTGCCCCACTGCAGGTCCCGGGAGCCACAGCCGGCCCGGCAGCGCTGCTCCGCGTGTGCCGGCGCGTTTCCCAATGCAGGCTGGTTTCCCAAGGCAGCTCCAGGAGCCGCAGCTTACCCCTGCCCTCCTTGGCTCTGGCAAGGCCACGCTGCAGGAGGCCTTGTGCAGGAGAGGGTCGTGAAGGGGCGTGGGAGTCTCCAGCACAGAGCAGATCTGCAGGAGCAGAATGTTTCCCTTGCCTCTGCAGTGCCTGGGTGCTCTCTTGAGCAGACTCCAAGAAGGGCTGGCACTTGTTAACCCCACCATTTCATGGAATCATACAGCCATTAAGGCTGGAAAAGACCTCTAAGATCATTGAATCCAACCATTAATCCAGCACTGCCAAGTCCACCACTAAACCATTTTTCTAAGCGCCACATCTACAGATTTTTTGAACACTTCCAAGGATGGTTAATTCCTGCAGGGCTGGAGAAATCATGGGCTGTGCTTGCTGCAGCCTCCCAAGGGTCTGGCTTTTCCGTGTCTCCAAATGTCTTTACTGTGTGCCCTGAGGCTGGTCTGCACACTGAACCTATAACCTGAAGCAGACCTTAGTCTTTCCTGGCTGCTGCCATCCAGGGAGCAAACACAACAGGAAGGAGAAAGCCGTCATGCTGGAGTGCTTCCCTCTCGCTGCTGCAGGGGAACACCCGCACCAGCCCCGTCCCAGGGACAGACTTCCTTGCCCTGCAGTTGCCCTTCAGGCAGGTCCTTACACTTTGCATCCTGACTTTTCATCTGCAGTCACTGTGTGCACCACATGCAGAAACCTAAAGGGAGTCACCCAGGGTAGGGTTTCATTCAGGGACCCTTGGAGTGTTCAGGCTGGATCAGATTTGTAAGGATATTAGCACATTATAAATCAGTACATGTGCCAACTACCTTCTTCATTTCGGTGGACAAAGAAGGTTCATACAGCCCCTTGAGGCTGCAGACACAGTTTAAGTATCATCAGGATTTTTTGCAATATCTGAAGAACCAAAAGTAAATGGGTTCCCATTTGCCTGATCGTCTCAAGGGGTTCCTTGTCCACTTTTTAGGCCCTGGCATCAACAATACCCAGCTCTGGACACCCAGCCCTGAACCCATTGAAATCAATAGAAAGATTTATGATGACCCCAGGCTAAGGCACTGTTTTCCTCCTTTACAGGGGATGTCACAGCTCTATCCTGTGCAGAGAGCCACCAAGGTGATGTGACTAAGATCATGCAGCAGCTCAGTGGCAGAGGCTGCAGTTCCTTTGTACCACACTGGGAGTACTGATGTGCAGAAAATGTCCCCAGACAGAGACATTGATGCCACAAGGTATTACAGAACCTCACATGGTTGAAGGGGAGACAGAAGTCTTGTGCAGACAAGAATGAAGAATCAAAGCATGATGCGAGAATGAGGCAGGAAGAGCTCACTTGCTGGATGGACCAGAAACTCTTAGAGCTGAGCTCTGGCTCTTGCTCTCTGGTCAGAGGGTTGGGGACTTGAATCTCCATGAGACAGTCTTATGGTGATGACTTCAAGGACAGTCTTGGAAGAGTAAGCCAGCAGTCCCAGTTGCCACCAGTGCTTATCAAAGCTGTAGAAGGCACTGAGTATGAAGATTTAAAGAGGAGGATTTGCAATTAACTGGCTTTTAATAATCCCCAGGCATCACCTATTTCTTGCTCTGTAGATGGCAGCACAAGGAAACCAACCAGCTTCATGGACTGTGCAAGGCAAATACACAGGTCTGTCATTAACAGGGTCAGTGGAGGGAGTTATTTCACCTGAGACTTGAACCACTTTCAATTTTTAACAGCAATGGGTTAAGAAAACAAGAAAGAAGCCACGGCTGCAAAGCAGTAAAAGTAACTTGTAAAGAAAGAGAGGTCTTATGTCATGTGGAGATAGCCTTCAGCTCGTAAAACCCTTCAATGGTTACCACATAACTGCAGCTCAAGGGAAGAAAGCCACCTGATTAGGCTTATTAAGAGTCTGTGTTCTTTGGGGCACAAGCCTGACCTTTATTCAGTGTTTAAATAGCAAATAGGGGCTCATTGTCTCAATCTCCAAATGTTTTTGCAAAAGGGGCTGGTATGGCAAAATTTATCAAAACACAACATGTTCTAAAGTGCTTGGAAATTCCATTTGAAAAATGTGGGTAGCTAATAGTACTCAATCACCTCCTCTGTGTATCTGGCCTGAAATCATTTTGTTGCATTGTGATAAAGCTTGGCTTTGCAATTTGAAGCCATAGATACGCCCTCCTGTAGAAATAGAGGGCTTTTGTTTTTCCTTCCACAGGGCACACTGGAAAGGGAGCCTGGAGGGACCTTCATCTCATGAACTCCCAGGGCTGCTATTTCTGAGCACTGATTTCCTACTTGGGATGTAGATCTTGACCTCCATGCCCCCAGCCGACTGGTTTGCATAAACAAAGAGCATCGCAAAGAAGTCACAGCCGGATGTACCTACAGCAAATAAATCTCTTCCTCTCTGACAAACAGAGGATGAATTGACCTCTTGCACGTCATGTCTGGTTGTCTGACCAAAACTGTCAGTCACAACTTTCTCTCTGCAAGCCTTGGATGAGACAAGGGATGAAAGGGACATAAAAGTGACATCAGTAAGACTAAAACAATGAACAACAGGATTTCCTCTACCATCTCCATTACTCGATTCCTACAAGTTTTCCAATCATGGCTGGTCAAATCCCAGACAGTGTCTGTGTACATTTGACTCACACATGGTGAATTAATAAACCATCGCCTGTCACTCCTGTCCCAGCCCCATTTTTGCATTCATTTTCTGGAAACAGTCCAGCAAACAAGTTCACCAGCCTGAACATTTGGGCTGGAGTGAGTTTTAAAGCAAACATCTGGGACCTCTGCAAACAGGAAATCCACCACACTTCTGGGCTGGAACATTTGTAGCTGAGAAGAGGCTGCTTTCTGCTCTCTGAACGTGAGATCCCTGGGAGACGCCCTGCAATCCACACATCCAATCAAGCCCTTGCAGTTCTCCTCAGATTTCAGATGGTGAATCCTAGAAGCACAACGCTAGGAGTCATACCATGAATTACGGCAGGAATTATTATATCGTGAGTCATGGGAAATTAATTTGTGAGTGCTGGACATTGCCCCTGGATAATTTGGCCATGCCCAGACAAGGGGGGGATGTGAACTCCAAGGCAGAGCTCGTCTCCTCTCCAGCCTAGTGGAGTGAGTCCTTCCCTGGTGAACTGCAGAGACAGAATAGGGAATTATGCATGGCCAGCATGTCCTGGCACAGATTTGGGGCTCAGGAGAAGAACACAGTCCCGTGCTGGCTTTCTGAGCAGAGATGTGGCTGCAGCCATTGCCTGGATGATTTAGAGCGAGTTACTTGCTCAGTTTCACTAACAGTGTGACAAGCAACAAAATGTCACAGACAATTCCGTCCCAGCAAGGTTTTCAGCTGCAGTCACACAGAGCCATGTTTTGTGGCACACACCATCTGGCCCAATTGGATCTGCACGTGTTTATGCCAGGGAAGGCTCTGACCCAGTAATCTCTGTAAGATATAGATTTATCACACACGTACATACATACATATATATATATATATATATATACACATCTCCAGTTTGCAGGGTCAATATGCAGGGCAGCCTGTAATGAGAAACACCCTCACGTGGGTCATGAAGCTGTAGTGTGAGATCTTAGAGTACAAGTGCTGCCCCTTGGATAATAACCAAGGCCTTGAGACCCTTTCCCAGCCTTCCAGTTATGTGTGAGGTGGGAAAATGCAGGGTAACCTCCTCCCCATGGACACACCACAGGACTGGCCAACCCCTGCTAAAGCCTCCCTCCAGACCTCCCTGAGAATGGGCAAACTGAGGCAGCAGCTGCTGCAGAGAAGACTGTGGCAATGTGGTCTGCCCAGGAATCTCCCCCATCCCTTTGACCCTGAGTTGTTCCGAGAGAAGCAGAGACATCGGGGCAGTGGGGCCGAACTCCTGGGTCTATGCTGAGCTCAAGTCTCTCCTGGGCTGACCTACTGTGCTGGTGGAAATCCAGGCTAACTTGGCCACTGTCATTTCTTGTGGGAATGATACCTGGACTGCACATCTGTATAATTTTTGTTCTTTTTAAAGCCCTGGCAGTTTCCAAGCTTGTGAGGAAACAGCATGTCGGGCAGGAAGGCTCTGCACCATCAACTAAAGCAGAGAGGATCAGCATGGCCTACAGGGAGATGCTGAGTTGTCCCCATTCATCAGTGCTGCCTGGAAACAGGAGTTCTTTTCTCATACCCCAGAGGTTAAACTTAGAACTCCGCCTGGAGCTCTGAAGTTCACATCTGAAAAACTCTGCACCTACCTCTGGAAAGGACGTGCCTTTCTGAAAAAAGAAAAAAAAGAAAAAAGAATTTTGATTCAGATTAGAAGGCAATGGGGCAAGTTATTCCCTGATGGCCCCAGTAGATTTATATCTAAGAGGAATTTAGCCCATACATTTATTTCCATCCTTCCCATTCTCCTAATGCTTCAAAGGCTTTCCTTTGGAAACACCATGTGTAAAGCAAACCAAAGCTGTAGTTCCTGCAGTGCCCATCATGTCTCTGCAGCAATTTTGGAAAGGAGAAGGGTGCAGGCTGTTGTTGAGCTCATCACAGTCCGTTTTGGATCTGGGTGCATGAGGGCCCCTGCATGGGGACTAACGCAGAGCAGACCTGGTTGTTGGGTACAGATGACCCCAGGCTGCAGTCAGTTCCCCGGAATGGACCCAGATGCATCCTTTGGGCTTTGTGTGTGCTTCCCCACATGCAGCCTGGTCTCAGTCCTGCACTCCAGCCCCTGCTGGGACTCACTGACATAAAGGGGGAGAAGAAAAGAAGGAAGGGAAAAATATAAAACGATGATGAAGGGTACACCCAGCTCAGCTACATCAGCAGCCTTCTGTTTTTGTGGATCTTGCATTTAAGAATTCATCTCACCATCACAGAGGTATCGAGTGCAACACAGCAACCCACAGGCTGGAGAACAGAAAGGCTCCCTGTGCCTCCTTCTACTCAGTCAGTGCTTCATGAAGAATTTTTCTGGCGATGGTGAACACTGGGAAAGGGTTAGGAAGGCTTCAGATGCTAGGGAAGTGTCTCACTCATTTGTTTGTTGTTTTGGGTGTTGTTATAAGGGCAGTACAGCCTCTTATTCTGCTGCCCCAGCGGCCAACTCCCAGTGCTGGCCTCAGGTTCACTCTGCCAGAAAGGCTTGGAGTTTACACCCTTAGGCATCACCTATTTATCTACACAACACGGCTGTGGGAAGGGAAGTGCTGCTAGCCCTTAAAAAAAAATAAATTAACATAGAGTGACTGACAGGCAGATTAAGGCTCAGAACCCCAAAAGAACGCAGATAAAAATCAAAGGAAGGTGAGGAACAGGGCTGTATGATTTTCCCTGGGATGGCACAGGTAGGACACGATTTTTGACAGCCTGGTTGTTTCTGGTAGATATGCCAGTCCCCAGACTACCCTCTGTCCATGCCCTGAAGCTCCTGGAAAAGAATCCTGAGAAGAGCAGCGGGCTGGCCGGCAGGAGAGGCCAGGCGTTCTGCTGTGTATCTTAGGATGCAGCTCAGCCAGTATCATATCACACTGGGCTAGAAATCACATTTGCTTCAGTTCCCAAGATAAAGCAGCATATAATATCTCAGTAATTTTCCATCCATCCATTCAGTCTCATACACTCAGCATTTACTATCATCAACTTTATTGTCTCTTCCAATGCAAACAGCCCTGCAGCGCAGCTTTTATCTTTCCCTCCTTATCTCCAGGCTTCCAGGCTGGGGGAGCCCTCTGGAAAAAGTGAGATTTTTCTCAAAGAGAAACACGATTGCAGGCAGTTGACTTCAGATAGGCCCTACTACTTCTCACTTTTATAGTGGGGAGGCAATCCCATTAGGAGCCCATGTGTTTAAGTGGAATATTTCAACAGCTGGGAAAATCCCCATCCTGCTACTGAAAGTGAGGGAGATTCACATGGCTCTAACCACCAGAAACCAGGGAAGCTGCATGGCTTGACAAAATGGGGGCATTGCCTGGTGTTTATTTGGAGCAGGGCTTTCTGGTAGGAGTTTTCCCCAGTCAGAGGCTCTCTTCCTCAGGGTGCTGCATATACCAGCAACCAGAACATGAGAGGGAACCTCACATTTTTTCCAGATAAAATTAGATTCCAGGGCACATGAAGCCAGGAAACTTTTCTGGAAGATGCAGGGAAACAGAGAAGAAGCTCCTCCACAGCCTTGCTGGTGGCTGTGAGGGTTCAGGGAAGGATGGCAGGCACTGCCATGCAGTCCATGCTCAGAGCAAGACTCATGGGGCGTGAGGATCATGGTGCAGAGTTTGTACTGCTCTGCATGCTGGAAATTGTATCCACCTGGTTCAGTTTCTTTAAAAAGTCATTCAAAAGTATTCGGAGAAGCTGAAAGAAGCCTTGACTTGAAAAAGGAAGTGTGGATTGAAATCCTAAATGCTTTCAATACTCTAAGTCCACATGTGAAGCATGATTTAAACCGAGATATGTGTTGCCTAACTCAGATGATTGCAGTGACAGTTACATTAACCTCTCTGGCACCAGAGAGGAAATCACATCCCACTAATACCAGCTCTAAACAACAAAATACATGCCAGTTGAAAAGTTAACACGCAACTGGCATTATCTTTGTTTTCTATCCAGGCTGTGCCAAGATACTCTTTTCTTAAGAAGACTTGATCCAGCTCAATTCAGCAAAAAAAGGTAAAGAAACCAATTATCTGAGTCTGTATCCTAGCACTTGGCAGGCTGCACCCTGGCGAGTACTTCTCGAAGCAGGACACGTCTTGTTCTCTGGAAAAGCTTAAAACCCAACACCTCGGGGTGCTTTATTGCAGGAACTTTTTATCATGAGGGAGCAGTTTCCTGAAATCACGCAGTGAAGAGGGTGTGGGAAGGTATGGAGTTTTTGTTCCATGCTACCCTGGTGAAAATACCTTGTGCAGAAGCAAGATTACTTGCATGCAGGTGAGACTTGTGCTGCAGCACCTTTGCTATGTGGCAAGGGTAGCATCACGAAACACAGCTGAAATCTGGCCTGCCTCAAGGTCAGTGGAAGTGAGCCACCTTGTACTCTGTTGTAAGGAACACTTTGACCTGCTCCTATATTTGGAAAGGCCAAGGTTAAGCAGAGCTTGACGGCTGAGTACATCCTCAAGGTCTAGCAGCAGTACCTCTAGAATTGGATCCCATTAAAGCAGAGATGCCATAATACAATGCTGAGGGGTGCTATATAAATATGTCATTTCCAGTGACTCACTCTTCCCACAGATTCTTGTCTGTGCCATGTTGCTATTAGTGTTGGAAGCAATTTGTGGGTGAGACGGTGTTTCACCAAGGACAATATCTGTGATTCAACACTTTCTCCCATCCTACTTACTTGGGAGCACGTAAAAGAGACATTTGGGTAAGAGACACGTTTTGTAGTTCCTCCACATGCTGGAGGCTGTGATTGCTGAATTCTCACTTCCCTGCCCCAAACCTTTTTGCTTATCTGTACTGTGGCTCTGCCTGGAAGCTCCAGCTGAAACTCAGGTGGTGGCTGTGCTGGGTGCTGTACACAGACGTGCCCCAGACGACACCCTGGTGAGAACAGGCACCAGGTTAATGCATATTTGCAAACTCTTCTTCTCTCTCTATCACACCCCCTCCCACATCACCTTTCTTTGGAGTAAACACCCCCTTTGTTTGTTCCCCACATTCCCAAATGAGAACTACTGAAATTGCCTGACTTTGTGGCTCCGGACGAAGCTGTTGCTCTGAACAAGTACAGACAGACAGAGCGATTGCCATAGCAACAGAAGTTATGTGTGAAATCCCTGGGAACTGGTCCTCCTCCTCCTCCCCCACCCATTCAGGTGCCTTTGCAGATTTCTTTCCTCTTTTTTTTCCCCAAGGTGCCAGTGTCAGTTCATTCCTTGTGCTGAACACCTGGAGAGGTGCTTTGAAAGCGGCCTGCTGGGTTACGATAGCACACCACCAATTACTGCAGTGGCAGGACAACTTTGTGGAGCATCATACGGGAAAGATGCACCCTGCTGGGTCTTGGGAAAGTCTTAATAAGGCAAATTGAAAGAGGGCAGACAGTGGAAGGGTTGCTGACTTCATTTAGGACCTTAAGGGCATATACCAAATTCGTTCCTGATCAAATCTGCACTGAACTATTTACTTTTTGAGACACTAAGTCAACAGATGAGCATCAAAACAAATTAAAACCATTTAACATCAAGCTGCTAATGGCTAGAACCACACAAAATAATGCAGGTTATTAACCCCATAATAAGGAGCTCATTAAAATGGGAATTGCCAATTAGGTTACTTAGGAGTTCCATTAGGAGAAATACAAGCAACAGAAAAACCACTGAATATTTGCCAGTTGCTGTGTGCAACACCCTGTGAAGACTGATGGCCAGGGAGATGTGTCCAACTGGTGCAGACTAGCAGCATTGCCAAGGGCTGCAACACAACCCAACTGTCTTAAACCACAACAGGATAAAGTTCAAATGTCTCATGAACTCCACTCATACCTTGATGAGGAGCATTTAATGCAGGAAGTGCTGGAAGTTTCATTGGTGGCCAGCATTAAGGATACCAGTGCTACCACTCACTTTTGCGTTTGTATTGACATTAAGTTTCCCTTGGCAAGCAATGCTTCCTTCAGGTCAAAAGAAGCATATTTAAAGGCCCTTTGGACATGAAAATCAGCCCAAAACTTATCAAAAGCTTTTTATGTTAAAATCTCTGATAAGAGAGACATTAATAGGACAGCTAAAAGCAGCATGCCCTTGCACATAGACATCCTCAAACTGCTTTGGAGAAGAGTTTTGATACTCTAGTCTGTGCCCTGCATTTTACTATTCCTCAAAACTTCTTCTTTCCAGGTACTGGCATTTTGATGTCATCTGGAATGAGCTGGCAGCCTCTGAGAGTTTGCTTTGCTTTGTATATGTAAAAATATCTTTTCCCTGACATACTGAAAGTGGCATGCACAGAAGAGACCTTTAAGCTTTATTTTGTTGCTGTATAAAAGTAGCGCAATAACGTCCTCACACTGAAATTTCCATTTCCCAAATGGCATCTGTCTTGCTTTCCCACTCACACTTGAGCAGATTTCAGATATCACAGAATCACAGAATCTGCTGAGTTGGACAGGACCCACAAGGATCATCGAGTCCAACTCCTGGCCCTGCACAGCACCGTCCCCAGGAATCACACCATGTGCCTGAGACTATCACTCATACACTTAACTCTGACAAACCCCAGACTTGAGCAGAATGGCCCAAAACCAGCTTTTAGAGATATTAGGAATGGGACAGACATTTAAAGCTTTCTGACTTTAGAAAAATGCTTTTAGAAAAATAACCCAAATTTTCCCTTCTGGAGGCCGAGAAAGCCCCAGAGTGCCAGGTGCTTCATAAGATGGGAGAAGGAAGAAGTGAGATGCTTCAGGAAAGGCTGGGGTGATGCCTCAGTGCGGGCATTGTTTATGGCAGACACAGTTTCCTGAAGCACTCTGAAAGCACCCAAGAGGGGACTTTTTCCTCAGGAAAGGCGACATCATTGACCCTGGGAGAACAACTGCTGTGATAAACCCATTCTGTGGCACAGCTGAAGCTTTTTACCTAAGGGACCACACCAGCAGGTGATATCAATTACTGTCACCTAAATGCTAATGTTCCCAGAAGGACTGAGCCTCCAGGAGAAGCTACTTTTAGTCAAATACGTCACCTTCCACTTTGACAACACCCATCTTTATCCATGCTTTACCTTCATCACCTGGCATTTGCTTTATGCTCTTGTTCAATCCTTCTGGTTTTATTGACTTAACCAGTTATTATCCATGTTTCCTGTTATTAAATATCTTAAGGAACAGCTCAGTTGAGCATAGCCCCTGTTGTACGGGTTGTGTCTGGCTGTGGAGACAAGGAGCAGTGATGGATATCTATCTGTAGGCTCCCAGAGCACAGGAGAACAGCTCCCACACAGCTGTGCTGGGCTGTCCCCTCACAGCAAAGGGAAATCTCCACAGTGCCAAGCTTGGCAGCATGTCAGGATATATCCCACTGTGGCTTTTTACTGCACTGCCCAGTGCTGGGGTGAGCTTAGCTGAGAGAGTGGATTTTGCTGTGCTGGAATGCCACTCCTGCAGCTGACACACATTTGGGAGAGCTCTGTTCCAGCCCCCCCTTAGGCCAGCTTGCAGTCCCTGTGGAGAGCCCCTCTCATGACGCTTGGATTCACCTGTGGTACAAACAACCATCCCAAAGACACCTGGGGAAAATGAACCCAAGGCGGGGGAGAACACACAGGAGTTAGCCGCTCCACCCCAAAGCATCGTTAGTCCCTGACATCCACTTCTAACATCCTGTGGGGAATATCAGGTTGTGGAGATGAGAGACCACACAAGGGACCACCAGCACGTGGCAACTCCAGACAAGCACAGAGCCCTGCCAAACCAGGACTTTTTGTTGGATCATGAGACCAATGTGTGTGTCCTTCTTTTGATATAACCAGACTGGCACTTCAAGAGGAAGAATTATTTGAGCCTATCAGTAACAGCTTTATGCAGCCCAAGGTGAACATTTGAAAGTTATTTAACAGGCAAAACTGTGCTTTCAACAGTCAGCAAATCAAGGTCATCTCATTCAACAAAATCACAAAGAACAGCAAAAGTGCTAAATCAGTATGGTCATATATTTACAGTGAATAATTTAAGCAGCACCAGAGTTGAAGTCAAGAAGATTCTCTTCAGTGCTTTGAATTTAGCTCTGTTTTCAGAACCACTTAAAATGGCATATTATGTTCTCCTATGCCATTGCTCTTATGGAAACTCAGTGCCTCCTGTCATGACTTTGTAAGGGATATTTGCCTTGAAGACTGAGTGGGGACAGGACCTGTTCTCTTTTGTCTTCTCCAAGATGTTAACTTTTGCCCATATGCTTGCTGAGGACACAAACTGAGATAAAACAGGTTTTACTAGCATTGTTCGAGAAAGCATTAAAAAGATGCAAATTATATTTAAAACTAGAACTGAGCTGTAATCTCAGCTGGTATAGACTGACATATTTCCAATAGTATAATGGATCTCTGCCAAATTACATCAGCTGGGCACAGCATAAGATGTTAAAACTAACTGGAAAAACTCATCTGATATTTAAAAGCAACATATGGAAGCAGCAGAGACTTCAGAAAGATATTTTGAAAACAAAATGTATCCTACAGTAGTGTGGAAAGATGTGTATTAAGTTGTATCTATGCCCTATGGGCAGTAATTAGAATTTAAATCTTATTAATATTGCTTCACATCTTACTTAACACTAATTGTCATGGTCTTCTGGGGTAAATGATGCATTGTCACATGTGTGTTTAGGAAAAACAAACTTTAAATGAATGAACAGAAATGCTGTCCCTGGAAGGACTTGCTTTTGCAACTCAAATGCTACGGCTTGTAAATAATATGTTGTCCTGGGTTGTGGGGATGTAGTAGAACAATGTATTCTCCCCCATCTGCATCAGCCCTGATGAGCCATTAATGACACGTCGATTGCAACAACTGCCCGGTGCATGTTCGGCCCCTGGGACTGCAAGCTGGGGTTAGATAAGATAAGGGGAATCCTGTGGTGAGGTAGAGCCTCTTTTGGCTTCACAAAAGACACAGCTGGGAGAGCTTCCCCCTGACAGCCCCAGCAATAATCACACCCATCCTGAGGAGGCCATCTCTGTTAATGGCCATCATGGACAATGGGCAGCTCTAACCACCCAACCGCCCAGAACCTCCCGAACTACCTTATCTCATCATTCCATTGGGAAATGCTCCCCCCTGGGGGAGGTACATGGACACCCCGGCGGGAATATAATGAAGCCTGCCTGGGCCTTGGGACTCACTCTCTTTGGCATCGCCTCAGCAGATCCGAGGGAGTGGCAGGACCTCCAAAGGATCACTGCTCTCAGCCTGGACTGCATTCACCATTTTCCACAGGACTGCAACCACCATCTCCACTGGACTGCAGCCACCGCTCCACCGGACTGCAGCCTCCCTGCCTGCCCTGCCTCACCAGCGCCCCTACCCGGGTGGGACCGTAACTACACCACAGGGGAAACCGGGTGACAGGCGGGGAGTCTGGTACTGGTGTTTGTTGTTGTACTGTTGCTGTTTGTTCTCCTAGGTTATATATATATATATATACACATATATTTCAAGTAAAGAACTGTTATTCATTTTCCCACATTTGTGCTCAAAAGCCTTGTAATTTTCAAAACTACAGTAAGTTGGGGGAAGGGATAATCCTTTCTATTCCAGGAGGGTTGCTGCCCTCCTTGGCAGATATCTCCTTTTCAAACTGGGACATATGTACAAAATACATGCATTGGAGAGATACTTTTTGCAAGTGCATGTAGTGACAGGGCAAGGGGGAATGGTCTCAAACTGAAGGAAGGCAGGTTTAGATTAGATATTAGGAAGGAATGCTTCCCTGTGAGGGTCATGAGGCCCTGGCACAGGTTGCCCAGAGAAGCTGTGGCTGCCCCATCCCTGGGAGTGTTCAAGGCCAGGCTGGATGGGGCTTGGTGCAACCTGGTCTAGTGGAAGATGTCCCTGCCCATGGCAGGGGGGGTTGGAACAAAATGATCTTTAAGGTCCCTTCCAGCCCAGGGTATTCCATGTTTTTGTGGTTCTGTGAAAATGTAGAGACTCAGATAACCACCAAATGTGAATAAACTATTATTCAACAGGCACAGAGGCTGTGCTTGGCAAATAGACTAGTCTCTGTGAAGTGTCCTATTTACCTGAATGACTTCAGCAAAGTAACCTCTAGAGGACATCAATACAACCTGGACTACTCTGCTGAGCCAGTATTTGTCTCACCTTTGGTTTACACGAGAGTTTCACTTGCAAGCTTTTTGATGCTAAAATGCACAAATGATGCTGTTTGTAGAACAGACACCATGAGAGGATGACACAGACCAACACGGGAAAAGTGCCTACTTTCTCAGTCTCCTTGGTAGCAGGTTGAAGAGCACAATGCATATTTTGTAGTGATTCAGCATTTGACTACCTAAAAAAAAAAAAAAAAAAAATCAGTATTTCAAACTCTGTTTCCCTTACGTCTTTTTAATCCTTTAAAGAAGCTGCAGTGATAAAAGCTTTATTGTAAAGATTGGTCTCATCTATAAATGAAAATTAAAATGGATTGTTCTCATAAAATAAGAGCCTGCTGTTTCTACAGAGATTATGAAGGAGAATTAAATTAGTTCCCCATGAAAAATTCAGGAGGGGCATAATGTTAAAAGGTATTTTATCAATGGAAGTTATGTCGAGGCAGTTAAAAGTTCGGCACAACTTTTCAGCTTGGCTGAAGATCTCATGCTTTCTCAATATACTCAGCTCTACACATCCAGCCCATCACAGGCCTGCTCTGAGACCCACAGATTTCAGTGTGCTCTGTGTCAGGTCACTTAACAAGTTAGGCATGGAAACAGAAGGGGACATGTATCAAACATAAGACAAAAGTGGCATCAATACTGCCAAGAAGTCCTGGTTTGCAAGCACTGATACCTCCCTTTCCATCCCATTGATTAAAATAAACTTAATGGATAAGAAGCACTGAAACTGAAATATTAAACTTTCCTTTCGTATGAGCTGGCAAGAGGGGATGGAGGAGAATTTATCTCAGAGATGTCTGCAACTCAACCCCTGCAGAAGGCTGAATGCAAGGGCACAGCAGATACCTAAGCAGGGACTTCAGGCTTTAGCTCTTTATGAACTTGAAATCTGAGTATGACCTCGTGGGGATGGTTTGGGTGGAAGGACCTGGATCACTATCAGACTGTTCCCTGGTGAGTGCACACATTCCAGGGCAGTTTATCACACTGAGGGGTGCAGGCGCAGTTAAGTGTGAATCCCTTTGCACTCTGGCAGAGGCTTTTTTTCATACCTGATTGTCTCACTGTGGAAGGTTCTCCTGCAGAAAGGGCTAATTGCCCTGCCTGGTTTGCAACACTGGCGACTCTTCAGAGCAGAGCATGTGAAGAATTGCTCTGCAGAGTTGTTTCTCCAGTGGCTATGGTCACTAACATAGATTCAGCTCCCGAGTTCCAAGCATCTGAAATTGTATGAGATTACTTCAGGCCTGGATGTGGCCCTGAGTGTCCTCCAAGCAGCAGAACCTGCTCAGCACCATCACAGCACTGACTCAGGCCCACAGCACACAAATTCTGTGCTCTTACCTTAGATGGCTAAAAACCAGTAGAGTTTAAAGGCAAATGATATGCATTACGTACAACAAAATGGCTGGTTTATACCATTATGTTTTAATTTCCTCAGGAAAACTAGGACAATTAAAGGCAGGAAGGAAGATCATAAATTTGAAAGCAGACATGGGGATTGCCACTCACCTGAAAAGGAAGCTTTAAATAGTCTATCATTGACTCATCACAGTTTGGAAACAATATATCTTACACTTTTGCTCTTGCTTGCAAAACATAGAATAGATATGATGCTTATGAATTAAAAGAGACTTATGGTAATCTGTACCCAAACAGTTGAAATACCTACATTAGTTTTAATTATATGTGTTACCCTTTCACAGCATAGATGTACAGTGAATAATAGCTAGTTCTGGGAACCATTATGTGGAAATGAAGAGTTAGTCTTCAGCCTTTAAGTAAAAAAACTCTCCATCACAAGACTTCTCTGCTTACTAAACCACTCAGCCTCTAACACATTGCTCACACCTAGACAGACAAAAATGACTCTTTAAACCAGAGAGACAGATACATGTAATATCTAGTTAGCTGTGCTCTGTAACAGTTGTTTTAGTATTCCTTTGTATAAAAGAATATGATGGGACAGCTGAAATTAATATAAATACCAATGATGTATATATCCTTAAACCGAATGAGGTACTCCACTGTAAAGGAGGTTGTGCATCTTTATAGTAAATCTGTTCATCTCTCCCCATTATTTAATAGACAAAATAGATGAAGTGTGGAGAAAGGTAATATTATTCTTATCTCCTGGTAGGGCACTGCTCTACATATGGGTAGGAAGATTGAGTAACTTGGGTTCTGAAAAGCTGGGCTAGGACTAGGAACTGACTCTGGACTACTCATCCCACCATCTCAATCACGAGCCTGCCCTTCCTCTCATGTAGCAACACCAAAGTGGCATGCAATTTGAAGATCAGACAATGAAACATTTCCTTTGAAAATGTAAAATTTATTTTGGGTCCTGGATTACTAGTCCCAAACCCAACAATTGTTCGCATACCTTCATATTCCCATTGTGATTATTTTTCTGAAACAATACTTGTGCAAGCACCACATTGCCCAGTCAGAGTGGAAGCACCAGAGCTTTGGGATGCCCCTTAAAAACTATTTTCAACAGGTTGTAGTTACTGTACATGCATGGCCCTTCCCTGACAGCCAGGCTCAAATGGCAGATAACTCAGCCAGCAGCTGAGCCCGATGGTGCCTTACTGTGGCTTCTGTGCAGGCAAAAAACGCTTCTGAAACTGGCACGGTAACCACACATGAGCAGATCCCAAATATTTTGATAGACAGAGGTCCATAAAGCATCAAGTTAGAAACTCGGCAGCCCACAGACAGCCATGGCTTCAGGGGCTGCTTCAACCTGTATATAAGCAGCAGCCCACACGAGTCAAGTGGTGGGAGGGAGTTTCTCAGCCCCTTCCTCCAGAGCTTCCGTTCGTGCTGCTCCGGTGGCTGTTCCGGGCACTCCAGTGATGCTGTGTGATTGCAATGTGCTGTCACCCTCCCAAACGTGTGGGTGGATTTCACATCGCTTACGTGTGGCGAAAGCCTTTCCACTGAGAAGAATTGCCAGGAATTCCTCGGCCTGCTGTGAGCAGCGCTGCCAGAGCGGCAAGGACAAGAGCAGCCACCTGTGGTGAGGATCAGATAAGAACGGGGAGTGTCTCTGCTGGGTGCAAATTCGAGAACAGAGGACCTGCTGCAGTCACATCCTGCCGTGGGCTCCCAAAAGCCCTGTGTTCATAAGGGCTTGGAGATGATGTGTGTGAAAACAAAGAATTTGCTAGCTGAATATGCACATTTTGAGATATCTGGACCATATCTTGCACTGTGAATCCCAGCCAGAAGTCAACGGCCAGACAACACAGACAAATGGGAACATTGGTGTCACAAGTGGTCCAGCAGTTTTGTAAGGAAACCATTGAAATTCCCAATAAGTCCTCTCAGATTTTCTAGAATGAGTGGTGTGGTCCTCAGAGGAAGGAGGGACACTGCAAGATGGTGGACAAAACTAGGATTCAAGTGTAGCATTAATTTCCTGTCTGTGGTAAAAGTCTTGTTGAGGTTGTGAGCTAACAAGAGTTAAGTCCTTGCGGTATGGCAGTGCAGCATATCTTTCTCCCAGTTCCCACACTGAAGATCCGTGGTAGTACCACAGGGATATCAAGAAGAAGGTGAGATTTATCTCTCCTCTGGCCCACATTAATTAGTCTCCAAGAAAGAGGAACAAATAGCACCACTGCAAAGGACATCTGCAATCCTTGTGCTGGGACTAGGCTTCTCTGTGTGATAATTTATGTCCTTTTCTTTACCTGCCTGGTGTTTGCCTTGCCAGTCCCTGCCTGTACACATCTGGAGTGGTTTAACCCTGTGCCACTGGGATTTTCCACCTCTTCTGCTGTGCCATTCCTTCCACTCACTATAACACTTTCCCCCCAATATTCAAGCTCTGATGATTTTGCTTTCATTTTCCCATCTACTGGCACAAGGAACACTGCCAGAAATGTGACTGTAAACATGTTGTGATCTCAGAGGCAGCTGGATGGTGACTCCATGGAGGTGGAGAAGCAAACACAAAAACAGAGTGTATGGTGGGTTTAAACCCTATTCTTACAGACCAAGTGTATGGTGGGTTTAAACCCTATTCTTACAGACAATGGAGACCTTTCCAAGCCAATCCTGCTGGACATCCAAGTCATCAGACCATTATCCCCTTCCCAGTCCTAGTGTGGATGTGTGAGTAGCCCCATCATTCCCCACTGATGAGCCCTGTTCTCCCTCCCACTCAGCAGCATTCTTTCATGGTAAGGTTTGTCTCTATATCAGACTATACCCTGCTGACTTCTGGTTTTTTTCCAGGCTATGTATGTGTTTATTTCCTTTGATGTTCCTAGTAAATAGGTCATTCCTTCCACCCTCTCGTCTATCCCAGTTAATCTATACCATTACCTGTTTGCCTGAACTCTCTTAGTAGGCCCTGCCCCAAGTGGTATTCCTATTAGCACTTCAAAAGAGGATTGATCTGGGTGTTTTTAATGAATTATCTGTTGTAGCTTTCTATCAACATTAGCATCCAAGGAGCTCTTCTGGATTACTCCTTTCCACAGCCCCTGGGTTTACTGCTTTGACCTCTCCTTACTGAGCAATGTTACCCTGTGCAGGTTTCTGCACTTAGATTTGTTCAATTTCTTGCTATTCCCACTATGTCCCACTCTTCATTTATTGAAATCCCTTTAGGATGGTGCTTCTAATAAATGATTTGCAATTCACACTCCAGCTGAGTGTTATCTTTGAATTTGATTGATGTATTTTTCTTCTCCTTCCTCAATGCTACTGCAGATGAATATAATGTCCAACTCAGCAGGAGTCCCCAAGGAACCCAACATGGCAATATTTATAAGCATACTCCACTTTCTATTGTAGAGGCTGATTTTAATCTCTTTCATTGTTATTCTCCGTATCCACCCTACATCTTTCTTGTAATGCTTTGGGCCCAGTCCAGCCACTGTTAAACTCAACTGTGTCTGCATAGAATCCTTTAGGGATGGATCAAGTTCTACAGGAATATTATGTCTGAAGAAACTGAGTAAAATTACTTACTGAAATCAAGGGACTTTCTGCAGAAGAGTTCTCTGTACCACCAGTTGTCTTGTCAGACAGTGAAACCCTTAAGGGTAAATTTACTGAGTGACTCAAGGGACCATATCCCTTCTTCCTCCTACCAGCATGTCCCACTGAGGTGTATACTCATCCCACATGATGGATAAGCTGCTGCTTATCCTTCACTCTCCCCACCCAACACTTCCCACTCCCCGTGGTTTTCCTCCTCCCCTCAACACTGTGAGTATAATCTGTCTGTAGAGTCTATCACCTGGGTGCAACTGCTTCTCTTAACGTGACACATTTCTGTTTTGTTCCTCCTGCAGAACAGCTGATGGTAGTTTCTGATTATTAGAGACCAAGTTTCACCTGGAAAGGATATCAAGTTAATTGATCTGTAATTCCCTTTTTGGAAAAGAAGCATGATGTTTTCCCTCTGCCAGTCACCAGGGTTTCCTCAGTTCTCCAGGAGCACTTGAATATAATGGATAATGGGCCTAAGAGTTTTTCAGCTAATTCCTTTAATACCCTTGGGTATGTACCATCTGGCCCTCTGTGCCGGTTTGAATGCATTGTGCTCTTAATATTTCTTTGCTGTTTCTTTAATGATTTTGCTAACTTTTATCTCTCAACTTCTTTCCTTTCCTTTGATTGCTCATTACATGCAAGGTTTTTAAAGGAATTTTAGAAGACATAAATAGGTAATGTTTTTTTCAGCTCACTGTACCCATGGCAGAAATTAACTCCCTTTTTAAACTAACCATGCATCAAGGAGCATTGTGTCTTAAAAGTCTGAACTGCAATTATTGTCTTTTATCCTATCCAATCAAGACTGCATCTGCAGAACATTTCCTGCTATTTGAGAGAGAAAGGCATGCAAGAGAATTTTCTCTAAGACCCTATATTCAAGTCTTGTCTTCTCAATACTCGTAGAGAATTTTTCCTTCCTATTATGTTCTATTTTCTCTCTCTTCAAGTGCATTTATGTGACCCTGCTTACATCCTTCAGATACTTGTAGGCTCATGTCTGCTATTTTCTTATCTCTTCACCAGCTTATATCTAAGCATCACTTAATTTTCATGAATCAAACCCACACCAAATGATCTGATCATGTCTCTACTCTCCTTTGAGGCCTCTGATTTTGCAGTGTTTGGCATTGAGATTCCAAGAACTTAACAGCACCCTTCCAGCTGTATCTAAGCCAGGCAGGGTAGGGTGATACCCACTGAGGATGGCAGGTAATTTCGCAATGCCAGCTGGCTGCCAAAAGTTACACATAGATTCCCCTCCTATATCACCTCCCAGCTTTTCCTTAACATGGCTGCTTCGGAGTGTCCTTTGGGGATAGTTTTCCCTGAGTGCTGGTAGCCTGTATTATCCCAGTTTCATGATGTTATTTCCTGGCCACATTGCTGATCTCTGTAGGTGCTGCAGAGTAAATTCTCTGTTCAATAACACTCAAAACTCCTCCCTTCTTAGCATCAACACCTTCTTGCTGTACTGTGCATTTTCCCTGCTTACTTGCATGTGACTTGCTTTCACTTTTCTTCAAAATTTTTTTTCTATTATCCAGTATTCTTCTTGGAATACTTTTCTTTTTAAATGGCTTCTGTAGGATTTTTTTTCCTTTTTTAAAACAACATTGTTTTTCTCATTTCTACATAGGCATATTAGTCACAACAGTTTTATACCTGTCTTCCTCTAATACATAGTCACCTTGAAATAGGTACGGACAGCAATGGGTCTACACACATGCTGAGAGATGGAGTAAAAGGTAAGAGAAATTATTCAGATGAAGCAGCAAATAGGCAGCACAACTACCAGGGCATGGTCACAGGGTGGTTTTGGTTTGAATGTGAATCATTCCGTGTACAATCCACTGAGGCTGGAAGGAGACAGTCTCCTTCTGTCTTGCATGAGGTGGCATTAGATGAGGGTAGTTGTGGTTGCCTTCCCTTCACCCTGACTTTGGAACACTGTCATGCCATGGACTCCAACACTCCATTCCTTTGGCACATCCAGCGAGGTGGTGCCTGGATATGGACTAGTCCATGCCTATCAAAATGCTGGATGGGAAGCAGAGCAGGATAGGACGCTTGATAACTTCCCTGAGCCTTCAGGCTCCAGAGGAAAAAATGACCCCTTTTTCTTTTGCATAGACAATAAACAAAAGGCTGCATTAAAACCTTTGTTTGCGGGAGATCGTGAAGATTTCAGCGATACCATACTCCCCTGCAGGAGGAGGGATTAAGAGTGCTCCGGAACAGATTTACAAGCCCTGGAGAGAGTAAGTATCCAACGGAAATCTTTGGCAATCCCCTTCCCTTCCTCTTCTGAGTCTCACCCTGGCTTCTGGTAACACTTAGAACAAAACCACCAGCTCTTGCTCATTTTAATGTGTTCTCTATTTTACCCTGAACCCAAATGAAACATCAAAGGTCTGGCTCAAGCACTTGCAAGTAAAAATAGCTCTAAGGCCAATATATTTAAGGCTCTTGAATGATATCTCTGAAATAGGTCATCCTAAACCCATGAGAGGGGAATGGTGTTGTTTGTTGGGGGAATGTGCATGGTGCTGATAGTGGGCAGTACTGACATGTAAAGAGCAATGAGTGATACTGCAAAACAAAAGGAAGGTGAGAAAAGGGGCATGAAGACTGCATTACACTGTATTGTGGAAGAAGAGCAAAATATATATAAGATAAAAGCCAGGTTCAAGCTGCCTTTATTTTCCTTCCAATCTGATCCTTCTCCCTTCTGAGAAATCTAGATTTGAATGTGTCTTTCTTGGTAAATGAGAGAATGGTAAATCTCGGTGCATCCTTGGTACACAGGGGCATGACCCTTTTTCTCCCATAAAATACTGCAATTTGTTTATGACCGTCCAGGACTCATTTATTGTCTGTGGCATGCCTGTTCTTGAGGTAAGATAAATCAAAGCTAAGAAGCCATTAGGCACATCCCAGGTAGTCCTTTAGAACTAGCCTTTTGTCTCCATTGCTCTGTGAATAAAACACTGTTCTCTGTCACTGCAAACTTCTGTCTTAAGGTAAACAGTATTTTCTCTTTCCATCTTCTAGCAACAAGGTGAATGCACCTTTGCAATCATTAATCCATACTGCCTTTACATCTGCACTTTCTCACTGAAATTTGGGTAGGGAGAGCTTGAGCCACTGTGATACCAATACCAGGTGGGGTTTTCTGGAATAAATCAGTGTAAATCCTGTCTTCCTTTGACCTGATGTTTTTCGTCACCATTTCCAGCAAATGGTTCCCAAATGCAACACTTCTAATTAGTCCTTCTCAGATATGATGGAGATATATCATCTCAGGATGTAAACACAGGGTATTCCACAGATTCCTGCCTGTCCTGGCCTGTTCTGGCAGAAAATTTATGAAATCTCTTGAGTCATGAAGGAATCTTTCTTTACTAGGATGGTACTCGAAAGAAGTTGGAAACTATACTTGATTTTAAGCACACACATCCTTCAAAGGCTGATGCATAGACAAACCCACTGAAGTGAGTATATCCTTATGGCTTGCCAGTGAGGAACATAAACATGGCCATATGGAGCAGATGCAGGTTTCAAACCACTGTCTGTGAGCAGAGAGGTGAGAGTCCCGTTAGCTGAACCAGAGAAGAGGACAATAATGGGTCAAAACTGGCCAGATGCAATAGGGGCAAGTGGTGGAGGGTGTTAAAAAAACAGCCTTAAACAACCTTCAAGGCTGCTCTATTACCATGAGGGCTTGCTGCAGCTATTTAAGCAGGATGAACAAGATAAAAAGGGCTTGTTGGTGTTGGATGCTGAGGCAGTGTTTAAGACATCCCTGACTCACAGCTCACAAGCTGGGACTCGTTTTGCAAGTTCAGTCCCTGTTCAGATAGGATCAGGGAATCTTTCTGGGCTGGATTGCGAAGGAAGCAGTCTTGCCAAATATGCTCTGCCCACAGCACAGTCCAGACCCGTCAGATGATATTTCTTCTAATTTTACTAATGTATGCTTGGCCCCAATTCCACGCTACCTGAGGCTAGAGCCGTAATAAAAACACAGCACACATGCTGTGGGTGGGTGCATGCAGCTGGTGGGAGTTGAGGCACGTGAAAATGAAAAACACAACCCTTTCTTAATTGCAGCATAGAAATCAAGAAATAATATTCTGCTGATGCCTTTCCTTCTCCCTCTCTCTGTGGCACACCCTCACCCAAAGCCCTGTCTCTTGCTGGAGAAGATGACAGTGGGTTTGCTCCGTACATAGATTGTTCCATACCTGAGCAACACTTAGATTTTCAGGCAGAAGTGGACTTGTAATGCCACAGACAGCTTGTGTTCAGGTGCGGCTCCTACACTAGGATCATCCCATGTCCCCACCTTGTGGGTTATGCTGGTGGATGGGGTGTTGGTGATCTAATCCAAAGGATGAAACCACCAGGCTGCCTTCTTGCCGTGGCCATGCAGGACATGCACTCCTGTTCCATGAACCCTTCTGGTGGAGGTGGGTTGGATTGCAGATCTGTGCTGGGTGAAAATCTCACTAAGCATCTCATGGCTTTAGAAAAGTTGGACTTCTTTGAGCCATGAGCCCTCCTGGATATGGCAACTTATAACAATATCACTGCTGTGTCTGTAGAAAAGAAATTGAAGCAGAGGCCCCAGTAAAGGCATGAGATTGTTGGGGAAAAGGAAAGCTGGCTCTAGGGAAGGGGCAGAGAGGAACTCCTTGGTGCAGCCCTTGTTTCTGCTCTCAGGACATAAACACAGGCACTAGAGGGATACTCCATCAGAAGAGCAGAACATGTTGAGGTCCTAATGCCATCCTCACCACTGGAACCAGGCAGCCATTGCGGATCTTGATCTCCCTGCCGCATTGTCCCACTAACACGTACAAACTCCTGATATCACTTGTTAGGGGCCACCTTGTTCTCTGGCAGCTATTCCCACTGGAATCTCTTGCAGAAAGAATCAGCATGGGTTAGAGAAGCCCATGGGTAATACTGAGAAAGCAGTTATGTGATGGGAAATTTGGGATTTTAATGGACTTGAAGTTTCAAGCTTCTGATGTTAGTCTGAATCCTTTTTTCTGAGCTTATAGTGAGCATTGCAGGTATCAGTAGTACTTTCAATCTAAAATTTTACATTCATTGCACATAACACAATATTTCTGTGTTGATTTTCAACAACATCATTTTATTTACAGGCAGCACTTTTTGTTGGCTGATATTTAGCAGCTCCACCTGCTGATGCCCAACCCTGCAGGATGATATGCGAGTAAAGATGATGCAAGAAATTGAAAATGGTTACTTTCTTCTTCCACTTCTGATTCATTTCACTTGGTGTGTTAGTGATTGCTTTTGTCACTGGTCTGTGCTGTCTGAGATACCTTAAAAACACTTGCCCAAGCAATGCACTGTCACATTAGAAGGAGTTTCTTTTCCTTGCCCTCTCCAGGGGAACCTCCACCCCTCTCTAGGCAAAGCACATGAGATGCTAAGGCCTAAAATTTATGGAGCCTAATTTAAAAGCCAGGATGTCTCCCGTTCTCAAGGGAAGGGAAATGACCCTTGGCTTATTTTGCAGTCACTCCTTTTCAGAGAAGGAAGTGCTAATAAGCACTCGCTTGAGACACAACAGCTTAGTACAAATGAAGGCCAAAAAGCAGACACACAATTGCTGCGACTGGGAATACAGGAGCCAAGAAGAACATGTGAGAAATTTCCCTTGTGAGCGGTGCTCTGTGAGCAATGCACATCAGCAGCCACAGTACTGACTGAGATGGGAGCTACGGAACATCCAGGACTGCCTGGGGTCCTGCTTCCCCTCCCAAAGAAGCTCAGTTGGAGCTGGGGATGGGTGCATGGTTGCAGCATGGAGAGGAGACAGAAAGGAGAGGCAGCACTAGGAAAAGGACATGCCTGAAAGACGTGACAGACGTTGGTAGGAATTACACCTGGAGACAGCCCACTGCACACCCTGCAGATATAGGAATGCTTGTGCAGTTTGAGAACAGCTCTGAAACCCCATCCTGCTCACCCAGGAGAAATTTCAGGTGAGATTTCGAAGTACAGCATCCTCAGGCTCTCGGGAGGCCTCCTGGAAGAATATCAGGGCACTCGCTCCCACTGCACCCAGCACCTTCCCCTCGAGATGAGCCTTTCCACAGGCTCATCCTTTCCTCCCTGGTGGGGACATCTCCTTGGCTGTGACACCTCTGAGTGTCCCACCCTGGTTCCCCTCCACACATCCCAAAAGTGACCATGCTCCAGGCCCCACAGAGCACCACACACAAAACGACATGAACACAACAGGTGATGCAGCTGGAAACCAGAGAGGGCCATTAGTTTGTCTTACCTGGCTTGGCAATCACAGACCAAGGATTTCACGCAATTACCGCATCTGGTGACTTGGTTAGGCAAAATATCTTTATCCTCTCAAGACTACGGTGTCTCAGTCAGGAATCTGGGAATGGAATGCACTGATCCTCAGCAGTGGCAGGAAAGCGCTTGGGTGAGCTGTGCCTCCATGACACCACCAGGCAACAAGCAACTCACTACTATAGAGGAAGGCAAAATGAATCAAGATTCTTGTTCTCTGGTCTGAGGAAAAAATAGTTTTGAACCTCAAACAGAATCTATTCACTTTGACCCTCAACAAATTAGAGTCAAGAATCAAAAGGGGATGTGGCAACACTGCCATGTACAGCTGTTGCACCACTTTTCTTGTTGCACTTCCACTTATTGCTTAAGCACGGTCCACGACCCATTAGGCCAGGACTTGCCAGTGTTATACTGATTAAAATTTCAGCATGATAGTGGATAACACCCTTATTAGTAACTTTTAATAGTTCCCAGACAGTGTGTAAAATGAACATAAGCAATTTCTTAAAGACTTGATGCACAAAGGCCTCTGCATGCCATTTGAATACTATAAATATCTTATAAGAAAATAAATTATCAGGCAGTAAATCTAGGCATCACTGCCAATAAATTCTTTTGTGTTCCTCATTTCTATGGCCTTTTCTTGCCGTTGCAAGGTGTCAGAAGGGTATTTGTTGTCTCGTATTTATGCAAACACACACTTCCACCAGATCTTTCAAAGATGATGCTCCTCTGTAATGTCCTCATCTTACAACAGTGAGGGAACGGCAGCACCTCAGCCTCTCCCCAAAAAACAATTCATTAATTAATAGAGGGGATTATCCTGCTGTATTTGGCATTGGTGCAGCCTCACTTTGAGTACTATGTGCTGTTCTGGGACCCAAAATTTAAGGAAGTTGTTAAGGCACTTGAATGCATCCAGAGGAGGGCAACAAAGCTGGGGAAAGGGCTGGAAGAAATGTTGAGCAGTTGAGGATTTTGGGCTTGTCCAGTTTGGAGAAAAGGAGACTAAGGAGTGAACTCATTACTCTCTGCAACTGCCTGAGGAGGGGAAGTGCAGAGGGAGGTGTAGATCTCTTCTCCCTGGGCTCCAGTGATAGGGCGCATGGGAATGGTTCAGAGCTGCTCCAGGAGAATTTCAGACTTGACATTACAAAACATTTCTTTACTAGGAGGGTGGTCAAACACTGGACTAGGATTTCTTGAGAGGTGGTCAGTGCCCCCAGCCTGTCAGTGTTTAACGAGGCGTTTGGACAATGCCCTTAACAACATGCATTAACTTCTGGTCATCCCTGCAGTGATCTGGCATTTGGACTGGGTGGTCGTTGTAGGTCCATTCCAACTGACCTATTCTATTCTATTCTATTCTATTCTATTCTATTCTATTCTATTCTATTCTATTCTATTCTATTCTATTCTATTCTATTCTATTCTATTCTTTCCTTTGCCTTAGCACTCAGCTGCTGGCAAAGCCCCCTGTTTGTCTTCCACACAGGCCACAAAGTTTGGCTTCACTGGGTTGTTCCAACTGAGTCCATGAGAAAGAACTGCTTGTTGAGTGTGGTTTGGTGAGTCCAACATGCCAGCTCAGCCGCCTACGCTCATGCTCTGGCCGGGGGAAATGACACCTGGGCACTTCCAGTAAGCCCAGCATCCTTTCACTGGCTGCTTCTGGGAACTCCCTGCTGAATCACCCAACCCTCTGCAGACGTACACGCATTTCCTTCTGTTTCCCTCTGGAGAAACCAATCTGTGTGCACCCTCTTAGAGCATGGGAGGTATGAGAGCAAGGCCAATCAGTCAGGTATCAGGCAGGCAGAGAGTGTTTTCAGGACCACTTCAATTTTGAGGCCTGCTCCTTTCTGCTCTCATGTTGGGAACTAGAACCATCTTAACCCTTCAGACGGAAATGATAAATGAGCCAAAAATATACTCTTAGAATGCATCTACTCCTGCAGGAGCCATGAGCTTGCATTGCTGTCATATTCTGAAGAGAGACCCTTGTGTGTGATAACCACATTGAGGAAAATTGCAGCTGACCTTCCACTCCATAACAGCCAGGAAGAGGGAGAACAGGAGTTGGATTCAGAGGAAAGGGTATTCCCCACACCATGCAAGCTTGCCCTATTGTATATACTCTGCTAAAGAGTGTTCCCAGTAGCTGGATCAAATCACAGCATGCAAAAAAACATCCTTTCTTGCTACAACAACGTGGGAAGGTGAGATGTCAGTGGACTCCTTCCTGCAAGGTTGTGTTTGCGCGGCTTCATGCTGTTTGCTCATGTTGCAGCTTCACTCGCAAGACTCAAAAGTGTCTCCAGTACCCCTTGTTCAGTTCCTTACAGGTGTAATAACCCACCCTCTGTGATTAAGTCGTTTCTCAACCTGCTGCGTGACAAGGAAAAAGCATCCAGGTCCTCAATCCCAAAGCTCATTTTCCAGCTGCAGCCTCACTGTGCTAATCCTACTTTACACCCTCCTGTGCCTTCATCTCCTCTTGCTGCCCTAGCACAAGACATCCTGGTGACAGATGCAAGACTGCTTTCCTGACTGCATGTCACTCCACTTTCCATCCGTTTGTGAAAGAGCTAGACATTGCTTGTCACCTCACTGCACAGAAAGCCTCTCTAGACATTGTTGGCACCACTTCCCTAAGCAGTCTTCCAGCCTGTGGGCAGACCTGGGGCTTGCTTGAGATGGAGAGCTTGCAGCCATGCCAACTTCCCAGGTAGCATTTGCCAGAGCATATGCAGTTTGAGCGAACAGAAATGTAAAGAACAGCCTGACTATCCCTCCCCCTTGCCTGACAAGTTCTGCACATGTTCCCCAGTAAAATTCCCAAACGAGGTCAAGGCATTTAACTCATTATCATCATAGAGCTCCTCCCACAAGCCTGAAGGGTGTCCAGACAGATGACAAACACTAAGTAATATGGATCACCAAAATCTGCCACTGCATCACAGCTGCTTTGGACTGGAACACAGCAGGTCTCTCAGGCCAGGAGTGTTACACAACCATTGTCTAGAAAGGAGGAAATCAACAAAACCTCTCTAGTTTAATTTGCAGCAGAAAATTAAGTAAGTAAAAAGTGGGCTTGGCCAATGACATTCAGAGTCCAACAGCTGGGAACAGAAGATCCTGGTGGTTCTAGCGGCCACAAGCCACCAGAAAATTAAAAGCAAGTTTCTATATTTGAGGCTGGAGGCCAGCAACACCATGGCCCCTACCAGAACTGAATTAGTCCTAGGTTGACCCAACCTGACAGCACTTCCTGCAACATCTGGATATTCTTTGAATGTCTCTGCCAAGTTGCAGCTTGTTCCAAGCCTGCTGAGTTCATGAGACTTGAAAACACACATCTGCCTGGGAGCAGGAAGCATCAAAGGAAAGTGTGCTAAGAGCTTGGTTATCCCTTAGCCAGCAGTCATGGGGGCACAGACTGGGCACAGGTTGCTGGGGATGGTCCAGACTTCACTGGCAACAGCAGCCCCACTGCTCTGTGGCCATGCCAAGGTGGCTTGGGGGCGGCCAGGTCCTGTCCCCATCCCTGACAGCTCTGCCTGGGGTGACAGCATGCACAGAGCAGCCTGCCTCCTATCAAGCTCCAACAGGATCCACTCACAGGGAGGGATTTGCCCTCCGTTAGACGAGCTGACTGTGCAGGATGGTGAGTCATGGCACCCAGGGGGGGGCAGATGTGCCTCTGTCTCTCCCAGCCCATTCCCTACAGTGCCTTGGGTCAACCTTGCCCACAGGCACTAACTCCGGAAGAATTTTCCCCGTACCATGTGCAAACTTCCACTTAAGCAGCGTATCTATGGATTCAATTAAAATTTTGGTACCCTCTGCGACCACAGGGCATCTGTATAGTAACAAAACAACAGATCTGGCTGGAAAAAATATCATCCTCTATCAGAGAGGTCCTACAGGACACAGGGATCCATAAGGTCACGAGGAAATGCCACAGTCCTTAGTGTCACCCTCAGGTGTGTCACTGTGGCTGGCAGAGCGGATTGAGGTGTCCATGCTGGCAGTGGCACCATGGGTGACAGGCATTACAGGTGTTTCCTTAACAACACAGCTGCCTGAGCTGAGCTGAGTTCTGGAAGCAGAAAGCAAAGCCCTGGTTTAGTGTTTCTGTGCATGTGGAGGGTGTGCTGTGGAGCCAGAGTGTCTGGGACAGCCGTGGTCAGAGGAAGCCGCTGCGGCCGCTCGCAGAGGAGGAAGTCGGCGAGTGCTGGATTTTGCTGGAGAGCAGGGGAGTGGCGGGGGGAGCTGGAGAAGGGAGTCCAGCTTAAGAAAAGAGCACGGAAGGAAGAGGCTTGGAAAGTGCACTGCTGATGCAGACATGGAGGAGAGGGCCGGGTAAGGAGCTTGTCCCTACAGACACAGCTTTTGTGACATGTGGGAGAAAGGGCTGAGGTTTCAAGATGGAGGAAGTGGAAGGAGCAGGGACACATCAGGAAGACACAGTGGGGTGAGGTGGAGAATTGCTTCCAAGTGGAAAATAATCCAGGAAATGGTGGCTGGAACTGGAGTCTAAAAACCAAGTGGACGAGGAGATATGGAAAATGTCACTAGTGACCAAAAGTCATCATTCAGAACTGCCATAAAGGCCCAGGCGGAAATGTGTGTGAAATGAGAGGCATCCTGGAGCAGCCAAGATGAATAAACCCCAAAACTTTGCCCTAAGGTATCTGTATCAAACATGCAATCAATCACCTTGTAGACTCAGGGCTTCATTTCACCATCATTTTTGTTTTGCTTGTTTAAAACCCTTAAGCTTTACCTGGCACCATTTAAATCCAACAAAAGGCAGCAGAAAAGCAGAATGGGCATCTGTTTTTTTCTGGAAAATCCGCAAGTGCCTGTACACAAGCAGAGAGCAGACCAAAGTCACGCAGGATGGAAACATCCAGCAGTATGTGAGGCACGTCACCAGCACGTGCTGCAGGCATCTCTTCCACGGCGCAGAGATGCCAAGCCAGCAAATATTGGTGTACACAGCCCCAAGGGCAATGGCAACTAGCCATGGGGCAATGCCAGGGCAGGATTTCTAGGGAGCTGGGGCACGAGAAGAGGTCTGCTATGCCTCGGCCACAGAGGACAGCTCCCCATGAAGGAGTCAGGTAATGGTGCTCTCTGGGTATGGGTTTTACCTGTCAGTTCTGCTGAACTGGATCGAAGTGTGCATGTCCAGAGCAGAGTGACAGGGGAAGGGTCTGGAGCACACGTCTTACGAGGAGCAGCTGAGAGAGCTGGGGCGTTCTGCCTTGAGAAAAGGAAATTGTAGGCAGGTGGTGTTGGGCCTCTTTGCCCGGGTAAAAAATGAAGGACAAAAGGACACAGCCTCGAGTTGTCCATGGGGAGGTTTGCACTGGGTGTTAGGAAAACTTTCTCAACTGAAAGGGTGGTCAAACATGGGAATAGGCTGTCAAGGGAAATGGCTGATTTACCATCCCTGGAGATATTTAGAAGATGTGTAGATGTGGCACTTGGGGACACAATTTAGTGGAGGATTTGGCAGCACTGGGTTAGTGGTTGCACTGGATGATCTTAGAGGTCTTTTGCAACTTTAATGATTGTATGATTCTAAGTGCTTCCTGCCCAGCCCAGCCCAGGATTAAAAACTGTGTCTGTTGTTGTGTCCTAACACCTATATCCGTTTGAATGTACCCTGGAGATGTCCTAATCAACTACTGGTTGAGTAAACTCCTTACCCAAGGGCAGAGCAGCATTTAGCAATAGCCTGCAGTGCAGCTGGCAGCACCCACCCAGCCTTTGCTCTCCAGTGCATGGCAGTGCCTTGGTTTATGCTGCTTGGTCCCAGGCACTTGCTGCCATCAAAGGGTTTGCAGAAATCCGGATGGGAGATGGCTGATGACAAAGCTCAGCAGAGCCAGGACTGATCTGCAGAAATGCTGCTCTGGGCTCAAACTGGCTGGAGTTCAGGAGAGACGTGTGAGTGAAGGAAGCGTGTCTTGCTGGTGGGGTTCATAACTCCTGGGCTGTGGGCTGAGTTTCTCATGTTGGCATCTGATGTGGATCTAGTGAGGTTTAAAGACAACTGCAAGAACAAAAAAAGAGGCAGAGCTGGGCTGCCCAGGGTTGTCTGTCTTGTGACTGGAGACTCCAGAGTCTAATAAAACACAAGGAGCACCTGTGGCAGGGCTGTTACAACATCTGTAGACACCCTTTGTGCCTGCTGTGGTTGAGATCCTTTTGCTGCTTTTCTCTGCGAGCTAATGATGTTTTTTTTTTTTTTTCTTTAAAGCAGAGACAAATATTCACAGAAATAACAGGAATGCAGCATATGTGAGTGCCCTCCCCTTCTGCCAAGGGTTTGTTGCAAGCAGCCAAAATGATCAAAAGTTGACCTGGAGGGAAAAAGAATGATACAGACATGTTTGCAAATCCTGACTAAAGAAATGGCATAAAACAAAGCTACAAAAGTGTAACTTCTTTCTAGTTAAGTAGAGTTTTAGTAAGGAGTGGCATGTATTGTGGCTAGCCCATACAGAATTTGGATGTATTAAATATTTCTAAAATTATATGGCACTTTGTTGTGTGTTATTAGATGTCTATTTGGGGTTTTTACCTGCAAGAGCCCTAACAATTACATCTGTACAATTCTTGCTAAACCATCCTGCAAAGTCAGAATTGTGGTCTGTGCTTCAGCAAAGAGAAGAGCTGAATTCATGAAGAACAACTTGCCAAGCTGGAAAACCTAGCACCTGCATTCTCCCATTACATGGGAAAACAGACCTGACTTTCCACACCAGCATTTTTCCTGGTCTGCAATATCTGCACTGAATACCATCAGCCTGTGAAAGCAGGTGACAATGTCACAGGCACTGAAGTAATTTGTAATAGCAATGGAAAGTGTCCAAAAATGGCTTCTGGCAAACAAGATCTAAATTCACCATTTCTGCTCCTGATGAGCAACACCTTAGGCAGTTCTGGATGTCTTCTTGATTTTTAAATATTACTTGGAGCATGTTAATATTAATTATAAATACCAAGAGCTTTACAGGTTCTGCTGATTTGTATGGAAAAGCAAAGTATATCCTGTCTTGTTTCATGATTCAGCCCTGTAATTGACGGCTTCAGTTCTGATGGCAAAAATCACCATGGTAGAAGAGACGCAGAAATAGTAAGCCACTGTTCAGATTTCCAGCCTGATCTTTACTGTCCAAGTTGTAAATCTGAAACTTGTACAAAATAAAAACTGTATCATCCTTCTTAGCAGACAGGGAATTTATAGAGCACAATATACAATTGTGCTCTATAACAACATATATTCCTTTCTTTAGTTAGTCTGTCATGAGAACTTTCCATAAAATATGGAAAATTGAGTGTAAATGTGTTAAATATTTGACAGAAAAAATATTGGCAAGGGTATATGCACATGTATATATATGTGTGTGTGTATATATATATATATATTCATGCCCACATATATACACACCTAAAAGCATACATACATACATTTTTCATAGGTTGGCCATTTCCCACTGCAAGAGCCTTCTATTAGTGCTGGGTGCAGGTGTTTACATGCTAAAAATAGTATATACATGATGTTCAGGCAATGGGTCTTATCAGCTCTGTCTGCCAGTGGCTGCATCCCCCAAGTATTGCTGAGCTCTTACAACCTGCCTGAATAGCTGAAAATATAGACCTTCCTTATGAAAAGACAACCTGGTCTGCTTGATCTTAGGCACCTTTCTTTCTGCTTTTATCCTGAAATCAGCTTTCTATGAGGCAGGGAGGAAAGTCCAGTAAAAAACTGGTAAAGGATGAGGAATGCACTCAATACAGAGATCCAAAGGGAAATAAAGGCAGGGCTTCTGTTTCATCTTTAAGCATGAGGTAAGAGCATGGCCATGAAATACCTCAAATAGAGACATTATCAAAACCTGAACCATGTTTTCTCTTACAACAGCCTTTGCTCAGGGAACCTGTCAGAAAGGTCTAGAAGTTAAAGTGATGCTGAGTACATCCAAAAAGGTCTTTTTATATCTATAGACTTAATGCACAGGACTGACAGTGAGCATCTACGTGTGTTGGACATCTACAGATTTAAAAATGTTGTCAGATTTTGCACGGGTGCTATAGAGAACTGTAGAAATGAGCAGTAAGCTGCCCAAAAAGCCTGTTCAGTTCCACTCAGTGAAGACTGTGTGGACACTTGGTAAGTAAGCACATTCCTAGAGAAGTGGCACATTCCTGCAGAGGCTTGGAGCTGGGAGGGACTGAGGCACAGGGTGATGTAACCCCACCAGCTCGGGTCAGGAAGCTGCACTGGGCCAGTGCATCTATTTCCATGTTTGACCCCATTGCAGCAAGCTTGGTTTGGTCTGCACCCACGCTTACCAGCTGTGTGTTACCAGTGAGAGTGTTTATTCACTGGAACAAACTGGGCAGGGAGCTGCTGGCATCTGCCTCCTTGGTCTGGCTGGAGCTTGGCTGTAGCCTCAACATAAAGTTAGAGGGCTCAGCCCAGGGCTCACTGGATGAAATACCGTGACCTGCAGCATTCAGGAGGCTGGCCTAGGTGACCTAAGTGTCCCCTTTGGCCTTACGCTCCATGAATACTCCTGCAAGACCAACTGCCTTAATCCCTTGCCAGAGAGGTGGGGGGATACTGATCTTCTCTCGTAAGACTTTCCATCTCTATTATGGCACACAGTCTTAAGCAGCTCACGTTCACCCACATGGCCAAAGCACATACTTTGCATTTGTCTTCTGCCCTGGTGTTAATGACCCTACCAGATGCATTCACTGCAGGAAATTCACCCAGCACATGCAGTCGTTTTGGAATTGTGCATCGGGTAAGGGATACCAGCTTCCAGGAGGTGAGCGTGGGGAGCTTGTATTGACTCATTCCTGCAAATTGTGGAGAACAAAAGAAATAGGTGAATCCCCTTCTTCCTCACAAAGTTTTCTGCCACTGACACAAGTGTTTCTTCAAACAAAGGATTTTCCCCCTCCTCAGATGTCCTCAGACACTGAATTTGTAGTATCTGATAACACACATTTCCATAGCAACAAACAGTGATGACCCAAACACAGGATTATGTGACTTCACTCAGAGTTGAGCAGAATATTAACAAGGATACTGATAGCTAACACTTTCCATTCTGTGGCACCTCCCTGCAGAGGATTTCAGGGAGCTTTATGCACATCATCCCCGATTTGCAGATGCAGAAATGAAGAGAAGTAAGCAATCTATTCTAAGATCAAGAAAAGAGGCTGGGCTCAGAGTGCCCAGGAAGGAGGGAGGGAGCAGAAGAGCCACAAAGAACAGGTCTTCTGTACTGCAAGAGCAGCAGTGGAGCTGACAAGGTGCTGCTCTGCCCCGTTCCTGAGAGCTGCTTTCTTTAGGATAACACATCCACCTGCCTGCTTCCCATCCCCTCTCGCTTTTCTTTCAGAGGGTTCTCTGGGCTAAAATGGCATCAGTAGGTCCCAGCTGCATTCTGTTAGCATTCAATGGGCTAGCATTACCCCTCCCTAACCATCCCAAAAGGCTTGAAGGTTTTCTTCACTCAAAGGGATTTAGTTCAGGTGATGGGAAGGCAGAGGCAGTTTACAAACACAGGGTGCCTCAGACCTGAAATACATGAAATGCAACTCCAGGAGTTTAAACTTCAGCAAAGGGACATTAAAGAAGCAACTGGATGAGCAAGCCCCGTGCAATGCTCTCCTGGAGTCAAGGGATGAGGGAGAGATCCCAGTGTCTGAACTTGCACAACACATCATGGAAAACAACCTGTATCTCACGGACGGCTAGTTGAAAAGACTGTTGCATCTTCAGAAACTCAAGGAGCCTTTTAATTTCAAAAGAAATTTAATGAAAATGATAAAAGGAAGCGCATCCCTATCTCTCCTCCCTCAGATAATTGGGTGTAAATACCAGCTTCTTTTCATGCATCAAACCTTTTATCTGTAATTAGAATTGGCTTCATCCAGATCCACCGGTATCCCATGCTAAGAGAGCTCTGGTGGTAGAATAAAATGCCATGTGATTATTTATTTACTGTTACAATACGTGTCAGAACAACTTCTACAGATTTGTCTGGGTTTGGAAGTAAAGCTCTGAAAGGCTGCTCTGACTGAAGCCCAAGAAGGGATCCTTTAGCACTTCTCTACGACACCACGCTGTCAGGGTTTTCCGTTCCCTGTGTTCAAAGAATAGGAGGAATTCATTCAGCAAAGCACTTGGGCATGAGTTTACCTCCAAGTACTGTAGAAACTACCTTTAGAAACAAGGAGAAGTTAACCTCATGCCTAAACCAAGCTTGAAAAAACCTTTTGGTTTGATGTAAGTTTCAGAAAACCAATAAAGCTTTAAAAAAAGAGAACAAAATAATTTTTTTCAGTCCTAATAACGTTTCACCTGAGAATACTTGAAGACTTCTTTCACTGAAAAATAATTTGGATGGAAAGAGACCAGAGTTGCAGAGAGTTTTGAATGTGTGGGTAGGATAGGGAAGCAGGGACTGGATGCTACTTGTACGCCACAGCCCAGTGAGTAGGATGCCCACCTACTGCATGGGAATCCCCTTTTGCTGTACTGGAAGAGCCACATAAACCTTGGTTCTTCCTTCCATCCCTCTGGATGAGTGCCCAAGTACCTATTTTGCAGAGCACTGGTTGCATGAAACCTGTTTTTTACGGTCTCTCTCAGAAGGTTGTATCTTGCAGGGAAGTTGTCAGATACTGTGTGACTTGCAGAAAACAAGTGGTTTCTTATGTTTGCAATGCTGAGCCAGGTATAATGGGAATAGGACTTTTCAGACCTGCAGATGCATCACATGTTACAAGAGCACCAGAGAAAAGTGTCCTGTACTCAGTCTGCATCTTCTCACCAAAAATAAGCCTCCCATCACCTTTTCTACCTCCCATTTGAGATAAGTTTGGGTTTAAAAAAACAAAAGTACTTTGTGGCTCTCAGGGCCTTTTAGGGGAAACAAATAATATTCTGTGACAAAAGACCTGCCTGGGTTTAGGGTGGAATTTTTGAGTGGCAGACCTTGCTGAGGATTTGAGGCAACCCCGTATCCAACTCGTCCCGGTTCACAAAATGCTAAGTATAACACAGAAAGGTGCAGAGTAAAGCAACCGAGTGTTAAAGCTCTAAGCAAGCTCATAAATTAACATCCACTATGAAAGAAAATATGTGTGAGTTACTGCACAGTTATTACACACCTCTGCTGGAGAACAGCTGCAAAATCCTCGAGCAGCTACTGGAGCCGCGGGCTGCACTGCACAACTCGGAGGGTTTTTAGCTACAGCTCGTGTACCCTCTGGGGAGACAAACTGGGCTTTGGAAAAAACAAGAAAACCAAACCAAACCCACAGAAAACCAGCCTTACCCTGGACTTTCTGCATGTGACTTGAGCAGTCAGCCTGTCAAAGGAGAATTCCTTTAGATTATAACTCCAAAGCACATTTTCTTGTGGCTTGTTCTAACGAAGAGACATTTGCTGGTTTTGAATAACATAGGGTGTTGATAGAATTTGCAGAACACTCTGATACTGATGGAAAGTAGATTTCTTTTTTGTCCCTGTGACTGGAACAAAAAGAACACAAAGTGCTGCGTCCAACAAGATCCTGTCACATTTGTACCTAGCTGCTAAAATGCCTCCAAGTATTCAAGTGAATTCAGGGAGAGAAGCATTTTGCATGACAACTTTTTCCCTGTCAGCTTCATGGAACCTATCACCTGCCACACTCTTCCTGCTAGCACCAGCCTAAAAAATGATAAGGGAAAAGGAGATTTTATATCAGTCAATGAGCTACCTAAAACCTGTGGAGCAAAGCAGAGTATCTTCCAAATAAATTCAGCTCAGCGGTCAGAAGTGACTTGGAAGCCAGAGTGCCTTAGGTTGATGCCAAAAGCAAACTGCAGTGCATCCTGCTGAAGTCCAGAGGGATCATCATACCCTGAGCTGAATTTGCCTTATGTTTGTATGAGCCATTGCAATGGCCTTGCAAACACCCTCCACCACCAGCAGATATATTGCGAGCAAGAAACCTGTCTGGAAACTTAAGTGCATCGCTGTATCCTCTGATACCTCCAGATATGTGGACCAAAGAAGCCATCTGAATTCTTGGACAGATGTCACCCACATCCTCTTGAATTCCATTGGGGCTCACAGCAGTGCAACAGGACCCTTTTGGCAGACCTGTCGCTCATTGTTTTCATCTAGTAGAAAAGCAGGATACGATGGGCGACAGGACCCTTTTGGCAGACCTGTCGCTCATTGTTTTCATCTAGTAGAAAAGCAGGATACGATGGGCTGAATTTTGCTCTGAATTCTGTGGATAGGATGAATCAGAGGCAGGGGTATTTCAGGGGCAAAAGAGATCAGTGCTCCCTGGGCAAAGGCAGGTCTTTGCAGGGAGGAAGCCAATGCAATTAGCCCTTGCCTTTATGGAGCAGGCGTAGCCTGCGCTCAGCTGCGGTGGCAGCCAGAGACTTCTCCTCCTCACCTCGTCACTGCAGACATTGCATCAGTTAAATTGGTGAAGAAACACTGCAGGGGAAGTGATTTTTATGTTTCCTGCAGGAAAGAATATGTAGACCAGCCAGTGCCTCGTGCCTTACACGCACAGCCAGGTCAGGGTGGATATTCCACGCAAACACGCCAGAGCTGTAATACAATGGACCTGTGTCCGAGGGAGGGAGGGAGAGACCAGATTCTCAGATGTTTCCTTCCCCACCCTGCCCCAGTAGTGGCATGCACATATCTTCTTCTCCTTCCTAAAGAGCATGACCAATTCCAACTCCATGCAGCCCTTCCCAAGGGCTCAACTACAGGCTGACTACCATGCACCAGGCTTCATTTCCACCAGTTACATTATATAGAATATTCCCTGTTACTAGTTGGTTTTGGGGTTGGGTTTGGGGGGTTATATTTGTGGAGTTTTTTTGGTTTGTTTGCTTGGTTGGTTGGGTTTTTTTGTGAGATGGGAGGAAAAACAAATTTGGTAACCCCAACCACTTAGACCTTCTGCAAATAAAGTGCTCAATTTCTTCGCAAGTCACCTAAGCCCTTAAGAAAAACTTGGAGAGGACTATGAAAAAAGGCTGAGAACGGAATGAAAAGAAGGTGTTTCCAAATGAAACAAAGAAAATTCAAAATCTTGTTTCAGCTTTACGACATCCTCTTCAACCTCTCCTGTTCTTCTTCCACACCGCATTTCTACACAGCATGTGTTTGCATTAGCTGGACCAAAACTCTTGGTAAGTGCCACTAGTTTACGTGAATAGAACCCATTTCTCCAAAACTCCATTTATGGGTTTGTTGAATGGACTGGTTTGCACAGGAACCCCATCCAGCTCTAACACTTGAGTCAGCAGGAAGGCGTAGATACATTTTTCTTTCCCAAAGTTATCATAAAGACTTTTCCCATCAAATCTTCCTGGGAGTAAAGACTAAGGAAAGGCTGAAACGTGGATGGAGTTGTAATATCACTATTGCTCAGTGGGGAGGCTTGTCCCCAAGGTAACTCGCACTGGAAAAGTTTGTTTGCCATAAAAGTAAACACCTCTATAGTAACCTCCCTGTGCAGAACGGCCCATGCCAGCAAATCCAATAATTCCTTGCATTCACAGAAGTAACTGCAGGGCAGATGCACCCAAACTGCCTTTAAATGACTCACTTTCAAGCAGCACATTGCTCAGTGCATGCTGTTTTTTGAGGCTTATCCCATTATCTCCAGTTCTTGTCTGCACTCTGCCCCAAACAGTCCCAGCTGCTCTTCTCCCAACTCCCCATCTGGATGGTTTATCTCTTCCATGTCTTTCCCATTATTTTCTGACCCACCCAGCAACAAATCCCAGTTTCATAATTTTTGGAGCCTTCACCAAGGCTCTGTATTTTTCTTGCCTTGTGGTCAGTGTCAGTCTCACTGGCTTTTGGCTGCTACCTTATACCAGGGCTCTCCCTCCAACCTGCTTTGCCTCCTCATCTCTTTCTGCCACTTAACTGCCTGTTCCATCTGCCTGGACCAAGCACCCACCATCTCCTCAGCCTCTAGAAAGAGCATCCTTGCCCAGCCAGGAGAATATATCCTCCAGCCCCCTAAGGGCTCCCTGCCTCTCTGCCAGGGCCACATCAGTCATCTCTTCACACAGTTCTTGGGAGTGAGAGAGTTCAGACATCTTCCTGATGTCAACACCAGATCACAACAGAAGAAATTATTGAGGGCTACATGGTACAAGTCATGGCCTGGGGAGTAAGAGTGCCATGAAATCCCAGAGGTTAGCAATATTTCAGAAACATATGTATCTGCCATATTTTTATCTTTTTACAAACACCACAACCATTCGGTCAAGGCCAAGAGTGATGTTTCTGGGCAAGACAGATCTGATGATTAAATTGGTGCAACCTTTCTTATGTTTTGATAAATTTGTCGTCCACATGTTCTGCTCCACAGCGAGATCTCAACCCCCCGCACTCGAGTCAGTTGGCCGCCAGGCCAATCCATGTCCGGCTGACAAGAGAAGGAACAGACTAAGCAAGTTCAACCACTTGAAAAGGTTGGTGCTTCCATAGGTCTGGATGTCACCTTGCCCAGATCTCTCCTTGGTGGGCTCATTCTGCTCTCCCAAGCACCAGCGAGAGCGCAGGGCTTGTCCTGTCCATGCTGCTGTTCTGGTTCTTGTGCTCTCCTGGTTTAGGAGGTCACTGACATTTCCCCTTCCACTGCTCTCTACATCTGTCACAAATTCCCACAGCATCCGCTCAGAGGGATTGAGATCTTTTGGACCTTCTCCTCCTAATTTCAGAATGTTGCTGTCTTTTAGGCATCTCTAAGAAGCAGATGAGCTCTGGGGAAAGCTGTGAACATACTCAGCAGTAGACACTTTACTTTTACAGAGATCTGACACAGCCCAGGTCTGTGTAGCTTATAAGACATCCCTCCACACACGTCTATAAACCCAGTCCTCAGCCATTCAAATTAGGAGCCATGGAGAGGCAACCAATTCCCTCCCTACCTCATGCACACAAAAAGTATCACTATGCTAGGACACCTCATAAATAAAACATATGTCAGAAGTTTTACTTGCATCAAACACAGTAAACAAATGCATTCAGTCCTGTTTGAGTGAGGAGATGTATGTGCCAAGCATACAAGCTGCAGGAAATCATGTTTATACCTGCACAGAATTTGCTCAAGATCATTAAGTCCTTGCGAAACTATTACGTCTGTCCCCTCCCTCTCTCCCCCAGCCCCACCACAGCCAAGGCCTGGGATAGCCAAGGCTCTCTGGGCATGGGATTGAAACTACGCAAGTGCAGCGTGCCTGGATGCCGCTGGTCTGTTTGCTCAGTGACTCTGAGCACTCTTCTCATTCCTTCTCCTTCCCAGTTATTCTTTGTCTCCTCTCATTTTTTTTCCCGTGCTCAGATTGCAGTGGGAGTCTCTTCTTCCTCGGAAAGCCTTGAGAACCCTCCAGGAGCAGAACATGGCCTTTGGGAGAGGGCAGGGAGCTGCACTCCACTCCCACCTAGCAGCTGTGACCCTTCTGTGAGCAGCCATCATGAGGAGTGTATAGAAAGGGTTGAGGAAAACACCAACTGCAGCTGTTGACCCTCTTATAAAGTATCAGCACAGAAATCCTGTCCAGACCCTGTGTGTTTTTATGTACTAACCTCCAGCAGCCTGAAACCAGACCACAGCTGGGTCCAGTTCAAAAACTCAGAACATCAGTGACTGATAATAATGTCTGGGAAGAGATGGAGATGGATGTGACAGAGAGAGAAATCTAATTTCTCTCTCTCTCATTTTATTTATTAGGAGAGACAGCAACTTCAACTAGTTTTTTGTTTTGTTTTGTTTCTGTCCAGATGCACAGTAGAGTATGGGTGATACTGAGCATCATAATTTCTCCTCAGTGTCTGATGAATTGATGAACAACTGCTTTGCAACAAAACTTTTCAGAGCACAGACATCACAAGTCAGGACCTCTTTGTACCAAGAAAAGACTTTTCCATGTGCACAGGAGAGCTGGAACCAAGCCAAACCCTTGGCAAGTCTAGCAAATCAGGTGATGTGCCTCTGGGAAGAGGACACTTTGCTCGAGAGGGGCAGGTGATCAAATACTGAAGAGTCCATGAAAATGAAGAGGATGTTTCCATTATTATTTGAAAGGGAGCAGTGATGATAATCACTTCCTCTGTTCATTTCATGGCAGAGAGCAAACATTTGTCACCAATTTATCACTTGCACAGAAACAGAGACCAGTGTGAAGTGAGAGGACATCACCTTTCCCTGGCCTGACTGTGGGAACAGTCTGAGCTGTCACACACCTCTTTAAGTTGAAGCCACTTCATATTCCAGCTGCTGAACCTTTGCTGTGTTTAGTAGCCCCACTTGCAAAACATGGAGTTATCACTCCTTGGGTAATTAAGTTGATCCATAGAATAGGATATATAGAATGTATTTAAGTAACACACCTGAGTAAATGAAAAATAGAGCTTGCAGGCAGCCTGTGCTGAGTCTGTTAGGGTGGGTTCTGAAGCAGGACTGTTTTGTCAGATGGGGAACTGGTAAGCAGCACATCACTGTTCACATCCCCTTTTAATGAACTCAGAACTGAATCAAAATCAATGCCCAATATAGGGCCAGAAAGATCTCTCTGATCATTTACACAGGTTATGCAATTTCTTGCATCTGCCCTCATAATTTTCAGCTGATTTAATGTAAGTCTTTCAAAAATTATCCAATCCAATTATGATTTACTGAATTCAAGCTTTAGGGAGTCTGTTACATAGTTTGGTAATGCCCTACAATGAGAATTGGCCTTCTCTGATCAAGCGAAAAAAACCAATGGAAATAAAATTAATTGTTTCTATTAAAATATGGAAGATCTGTAAAATCAAACAGAAAAGTTGTTGGAGCATCATATTTCACCTTTCTGAGAATAAAGTAGTTGGCAATTTCCACCACAGAACATCTTCTCATTTTGATATCCTGCTGTAATGTGGGTTGTCATGTAAGAAAGTAAAAATAAAATATAGTGCAAAAGGAAAACATTGAAAAATAAAAGTTAATCAGATCACTAGGTTGAATTTAAATCAAACAACCTCATGTTTGTTAGTGTTCTTTTTCCCAAAGGTTTCCCTTAAAGTAATTTTGAAGTTTCAGTTTTTCAACCCCTCTCTGAACAAAGTCTGGAAATCTTCCTGAGGTAGAATATCAACATTCAGTAGGACTTTCCAAGATTTATTTTGCTGACCCAGCTTGCATTACCAGGGGACACGGCATAGCTGTATCAGATGCAGAGCTCCTGCCATTAGTGTATACACAGCTACATCTGGGGTCTCTGCCAGCACAGCCATTCCAGCACAGCCTCTGAAGGAGAAACTCGGCTGCCATCACTGCTTATCCTGTCTGTTCCTGTTTAGCTTCATATCTCCACACTGGCTCAAAAATGTGGATTTATCTAAAATAAAGTTGGTGCTTTGGATTTCACTTGGCTTGTGAAATTTGGCCCTACCCTCTTTTAATTTGTTTGATTTTATATATATACATATGTGCACATGTGCATTCACACATACACAGAAACATACTATGTCAAAGACAGAATATAGGCTTTTTCTAGTGTTTTCCAGGTGGTTTTCAGGCCCAACAGCTGAGACTTTTTTTTCTTTCTAAAGTACTAAGAGGATAAATATTGCCATTTAAAAAATAAACTTCCTCAAAATTGTCCTTTCTGTTCTGAAAGACCGTCTTGTTCTTTGGATGATTTATGATATCAATCTGTAACTACACGTGTATTGTTCAGAGTGTTCAGCAAACAAGACGTGAGTGTTTGAAATACTTCAGGGCAGGAAGACGCACAAAACACTAAAACAGCTCCCAGTTCTAGTACGGGCACTTGAAACTCAGTGTCCTCTTTCCCGTTAATACATCTCATGCTGTCATTGCCTCTTCATTTCCACATAAATGAGCACTGACAGGCCAGCTAAGCCAGGCATTTGCTGTGCAGAGACCAAAACCAGGTTAAGTTGAATACATTCCCACTTTTTAAAGGGTTAGACCATTGGCCAGCTGGGCCAAAATGGTCTGATTTTTTTTTTTGAGTGAATGTTATGAACCTGATGCCCAGACAAAATTTCTACCTGATCATTGCAGGCTTCCTGTACCATGGTTGGCAATGTGGGAACACGGGCCAAGGAAAATGCAGGAGCATGATGAATGTTAGGAAATTGGTGTGCCATGGCCATGGAAACCACTGTTTTGTGGCAGGGTTGGGCCGGCTTTTCCTTGGCCAGTTAAATCCCAGGGGTTTCTGACAGAGAGAGGGCACCATGGACCTGCTGCCTGAGGAAACTAGTGTTTCTTTTTCAAGTGGCTGGGACTGGAAGTCTCCAGAGAGAAAAGGAAAGAAATAAGCCTTAAAAGATGCGAGACCTGAGAGTATCATGGGAATCCTGAAGGCCATAGCCTGAGGGTTCCTGAGTAAGAGGGGAGACCAAACCCACCCTTCTGCAAGACCAGCTGTGTTAGGGAGAAAGCAAGACTAGGAAGGAGAGGGAAGAAAGAGGGGAATAGAAGGAAGGTCTGGTAAGTCGTTGAGAGAACCAAGGTATAATTTAGTCTGGGAGGCACCTCTGGATATAACTGAGTCCAACCTGGATTTGGACTGAGATCAAATTTCTCAGGGACTTGTTCAGTCCAGCCTTGAACATCTCCGAAGATGGGAAATCCCACAGCCTCTCTGTGTGACTTGTGCTATATGTGACCACTGCCGTGGTAAAAAAAAAAAATTTTTTTTGGCCTTATATCTAACTGGAATTTTCCATGTTCCAACATGTGACATTAGAGGGCACATCCCTGCTTGCACCTTTTGTTTATGAATTTGTGTAATCCCTGGCTCTGCTGGCACTCCTTGCCTCCACAGCCTTCTAAAGCAACAAACTCCCCAGGCTGAGCACCAGCTGTGCAAGAAAGGTCCTGGCTCAAAGGCTAATCCTGGTGGTCTAGCCCAAGATTGACCTTCAGGTGGTCTTGGGGAGATGGACAACAGATAACTCCCGCTTCATACACCTTCTCCCTCTCTTAAGACTCATAACCTAAGACTTCATCATAACCTATTTTCTAGGTCGAGGCCCTGGGACTAACAGTTCCACAAGCATTTGACTTGCCTGAAGAATATTGTAAAGGTTATTAATTTCATCAGTGACTGATTTGCATAAATTTGTTCAGCCAGCACTACAATAGCTGCTTCTGGCCAAGTCTGAATGAGTTACACATCTAATATTTTATATCTCACAAACGTTGTGTGTGTATTACCTACGTGCACATGTACTCACACATACATTCATCACCTTGATAAATCCTTTCATGTCAGGTATGTGAATTATTTTGTTTATAAGAAACAAAGTTCCCTCCCTGTGCCAGGATCAACAAGACCTGCGTTCTTTTCCTGGCTCTCCTTGGGATCCCATGTGATCTGGCCAAGTCATTTCATGTCTCTGTGCCTCTGCCTCCTATCTGGAGAGCAGGGGCAGTGCTTGGGAAGAAGCTGCACTGTTCACTCTTGTCAGAGCCACATCCCAGAGATGCCGAGCGGGAAGAGAAGGGATGTGTCATTATCTGCAGAACAATGGCAGTTCTGACATTCCTAATGCCATGGCAATATGAATATTCAGAAGAGCAGGGCCTTTGTTAGGGATCCTGATTAATCAGTGATTAATATCGCTGTCATTTCCTGCAAGCTTAGAATAACCTGTGCCATGCTCTTATCTGGAGAAAAGGGAAGGAGAGGGGGAAAAGATGGTACTTGAGTGTATGGTACATGGGCTTCAGTTGTGCCTATAAACAAAGGCTGGAGACTCGATTATGAACAAACACTGGTTCCCAAACCAGCCTTATTCCTGTGATATTTACGCTGCTCAGGTTCATGTACTTAACACTCAGCTCCAGGAACTCTCCCTGATTCCCGAGTGCTGCTGGTGTAAAGTGTCAGATCCACCAAACTCTGGGATGCCAATGACACACTGCAGCTATTTTCATCTTTCTCTTGTGGACACGCCATGCCCCTTGGCTGATCCAGCTTGGCAAAACTCTGCTCTGAGCCACCGAGCACATGGAAGAACCACATTATACCTCGTTGTAATATCGGTCCCTAATTAAATTGTTCCAACAAGAATGCTTCTTTGAAGGACACACATATTATAGTGGAAAATTAAATTATTAAGCACAGAACTTGGGATGTTTCTATTTCACTGGAACATCTGAAGCTAACTTAACCATCAAAGTGAGTGTATCACGTAATTGCACTCATGCTGCTGGCCATGGTACATTTCCAGCACACCTTTTCACCCCGTTATGCAGCTCAGAAGAATTTTGCCCTCAAATTCTTGTCGTGCACACATATAGTACATAATTTCTTACTTGACAAACCTTAACTGTATACAGTTCCTCCACAATGAATTATTTCTCTAGGATTTAACTACAAGGTCCATTTGGAAACCCTAAATGCGGCATCAACCCCAAAGGACAAATCCTACACTTTCACCAAGGCAAAACATAGAAACTACTTAACTTTGGCAAAACATGGGCCAGAGCACTTGCAACACCTCTTCAGAAGGGGGTCTGGGTTTGACAGACAGACATGTCCTCTTCAACCAAGGAGCTAAGAAAACAATCTAGTTCAGTATCTGGAATAATCAAATGGAAGAGCTGGGGTGCAAATTTCATTCATATCTAAGCTCTCTAAATTAAGATGGATGTGAAGATGTGTGTTTCTAAGAGGACACTTAAGCAAAGATAAGCAGTTAAGTGCTCACAACTTTGCTTGTGTCAATGTTATCTGTAGATGCTCTTTTTCCATAACACTCTGAGTGACTTTTTATTGTATAGATAACATGTTCCTTAAATGCAGCCCATATACATGCACTGTGAATGGCTCTACCATTAATAATGTAAATTTGGACACTTAATAAAAATATTATTCCTTCCAGGATTCTTCTTTCTGATTTCGTTTGATGAAGCCTCTTTAAACATGCTGAATGGACTATTTCAGCAATGGCTTTTCCATCACTGCTGCTCTAGACTGCCCTGTCTGCTGAGAAAGGTGATGGCTCTGTTTTGGTAGGAGGGAGGGAAGTTTCTTGCCAGGAGTCTCACACTTACAATTCTTAAAAAGGTCAAGGATGAGGACTAAATTTTAAACAGATGCAGACTTTGCTTCCCTGTTAAAAACAGCCATATCCTTCTGGGATCTCCAGGCCAGGAATATCCTGGGGTCTGAGGGAAATTCTGGTGTCCTGGTTGCTCATGTTTTTCTTCATGAGGAATCGCTATCAGCAATGGCCAAAGTTAAACTCCCTGTTTTCACTCCCAGTCCACTGTTTTTCCACCTTCCTCTACCACTCTTGGAAAAATCTCCATCTACCCTGTTCTTAGTGCCCTGCTGACCATGTTTCCTTCCACTTTTACTGTATGATCCCATCTCTGCCACTCTCTTTTCTGTAAACTCATCCTTTTCTGTAAACTGATTCAGGTTTCTACATTCTCCATGTTCTCCAGCTCATAGCATTTACTCCTCACCTGATGCTAGTTGAATGATTCTTGCAAGCACAGGCTAAACAAATATATATATATATATATATAATGCTCAAATAATCTTAAATATTGTAGCAACAAAACCAGCAGTAGAACTTTTTTTTCCTTAATTTAATCATATTGCTTCTAGCATATGAAAATTTAAACAAGATCTGCAGCAAGCCCTGTATAAAGATGAATATGCAGAGAGATTTACCAGTTTAAGGAATTTACAGAAGAAGGAAAATGCACACTGCTGTGATGGGAAATAGAGGAATGGGAGAAAAGCAGGGACTTATCAAGGTCACTCAGGAAGCTTGTGGCAGAGCATGGTATAGACTGCACAATACTCAGGCACCAGCCCAGGCCTTTGCCAAGCAACTATCCAGCTTCTTAAAATATTCATGGAAGAAAGGCAGGCTTGTGCAATGCTCCACAAATAAGTCAGAACAAATGACGAGTCATTACCCTATAGTAGGGCAGACTGCAGAAACTGAATTTGAGAGGTTATTATCTGCTGGTAGAAAGTTGCAGATATTGCCAAATGCTAATTTAAATTTTTTTTCTGGTTTACAGTGCTTAGGAAAAGTGAGAAGTCTTATTCTCAGCCTTAAGCCCTGCAGCAAATTCTGTCCAGTGGAGTTAAACTGGCCATGTTTGCAATCCAGAATTTATGTCACTGTTTTATCAGATTTCCAGAGACATATAATGTCTCTTTCTGCTGCCAGTAAAACCAGATGCAGAAGTATCCTTGTGTGTTTATTTAGCACAAGATTGTTAATGCCTGGGAGTAGCACACACTGGGGTGTGGCTTCCATGTCTTGCACACAGAAATCAGTACTAAGAGGCCAGAATTAAAACAGACTGAAGCAGAAGTGCAACCGACTGACCTTGGCGCCAGCAGAGTGGGAAAAACATTATGAAAATCTGGACACAGCAGCCAGGTCAAGGCTGATTTTTACCCCTTGAAATTCAAAAGTACTGGATACAAAGCATTAATATAAGTAAATTCTTTGCTTTCCGTTTCCTTAAGGAAACAAACTTTCAGGCTGCAGGCAGTTCTTTTCATGTCAACTTGAAGGGAAGAAAGAAAATGCTGGGTTGGTCTTTTCAGTGAAGAACTTTTTGCATAACTTCATTAAGACAAAACAAGATGCCATTGTAGATTAAAGTAAAGACTTCTGTTAAGCAGGAGGTTAAACAAGTCTTTAAATGCAGCTCCTGCTTCATGTGCTAATCCTGATTTCCTAACAGTTTGGATGTACAGTCTTTTCCTCTGGCTCTATTTGGCTGAGCTTGAGTCTGAGCATCCCTGGTTGAAAACAAGTCTGGCACCCGCAGCGTTAACTTTGGGCAAAAAGGAGGTGTTTCCCCAAGATGCCTTTGGTGGGAAAAGTGTGGTCTTAGAGGAGTTATCTCCTCTCTCACCCTCACAAAGCTGTTCACCAACAAAAGGCCGTGCACCCTGAGCTGTCCTGCAGCTCACGACCCAGGGAGCACAGAGGACCAAAACACCCGGGAGGAATGGTGTGGTTGTTCCTACCACACAGTGGTAGGCACAACAGTTCCAGCCTTGCTGAGGACTCAGACTGAGCTTAGAGTAAAAGTGAGAGTTGAAGGACCAGTTCCAGAGAAAGGTTAATGCAGGAGAGCAGCTGGACCACCAAGGACAGTTGTGGGGGGAAAAAATCAACAAAAAGACAACAAAACAACTTTGCACAGAAAATGCCCATGTCCAACAAAGGCAGCATCATTACCAGTGTCAAAGTCACCTTTAAAGCAATAAAAGTCCTCACTCTGCCTCTGAAGAAGCAGCAGCAACGTTTGATAAGTGGGAAGGGAGGAGAAGAGCATTTTACATTCTCATGGTTCCTTGGCTCACTCCAGCACTGCTTGATTAACTGGGAGCAAGATTTATGTGCTATAAAGTGCTCTGGGGAGCTTGCTGATGCCAAAGCTCTGCACCTGGGTTTTGAAAGCCTCTCTAAAGTGATGAGAATATCTGTATATTCTCATCTAGGAGAAGAAAGCCCCCCTGAAAACCAAAAGTAACTACTGCTTTTTGGCAGAAGAGCAGAGTGCAATTTCACATAGGAGGGAGATTTGCAAAGATACCACAACCACTAAATGGCCTGGTCCCACAGAAGTTGGATGTGAGTAAGCATTTAATGGCCATTTACCCCTGGGGAGAGGTGTCCCCTTACCCCTGATTAGTTTGGATTCTTCCATACAGGGAAGATTAAAGAATTATCCCATTAAATGATTTCAGGATTTTTATTGTTTTTTAATCTTAAATTATTCTACCCAGTATAATCTCATGGAAACTTGTTTCAGAAGACAAAGGAGCTCAGTGTCTCATAATGGTTTGTGGAGTCACATTCTTGTGTGACATCTGCCTGATGTGATTTCTTGGGAATGAGCACTCCAGCAGGACATGCACTGTAGCCGGGGATGTTATCAGCCTCTCAACAGACGTGGAAATTGATTTTCATCAGTTATTTTTTAAAACTATTGTGCTGAGCATTGAAATTGGCCCATTTTACAAATAATTATGCTGTGCTGATGATGTTTTCAACCCCTTTTAGAAGCCATCAACAGTCTGTAATATCGGGTGTTGTGCAGGCTTTGTCTCTAAATGGCATCCAGACTTCTGCACGCTCTGACCCAGAGGAAGCTGTTCAAGGGGATGTGTAAACATTTATCCCCTCTGAGCAAGGTTTCCTTCAGAAATGTGTTGCTGCTTACCACCAGTTAATGCCACGTGTGGTCAGGGCCCTCATTTGATTTGATTCTTGTTTCAGGGTTGAACATCGTGAACTGGGACCAACTGCAAGAGCTGTGGTGTCTTCAGACTACCCATGAACTGACTGGGAGGAGGGAGAAGGTGTCTGCACTTCAGCAAATGGCAGAGAAACAGCAGAAGCAGAACAGCCTTGGGGAGGGGAAGCTGAGACAAACGATGCTTTGTCTCATCTCTGACACAATAGAGATCAAGATTTTGACAAATTCTAGAGCTCAGTGGCCTTGGGTAGAGAGAGGGGGAGATGATTCTTTGAATGGAAAAGATGCAGCCCAAGGAATTTTTTGGCTCTCATGCCTCCCTGCCAGTGTTAAGTGGTGCAACCTTAGAGGCCCATGCCTGGGTGGCCGTGGGGCACAGCCACCTGCTCACAGGGAGGACAGGGCTCTCAGTCCCATCCGTGTGCCCTCCAGGAGTGAAGGTGGCATCCAAGGAAGTGGTGGTTGAGTGGCAGAGTATTGGGAGAGGAAAAGAGTTTGTGGTGTAAGAAGATGCCTTGGAAGAGTTGAAGGTCTTTGAATCTGAGGTGAGAAAAAATTGCTTTTCCAAAATCACTTGGGGTCTCACTTCTGGAGCACACTAAGGAACTTGCAGAGTTGCGTGCAGTCCCTGCATCATTACAAGAAAACCTGAGTAGCAACTAGCAAGACTTTTATCTTCTAGACGTTTTGTGGCAAGGTGCTGCCAGTACTTTCTGCTGATCCCTCAGACAGACAGACAGGCAGCAGTGCCCTCTGTACCTCCCACCTCTGTACTCATGCCAAGCCCTCCAACCACACAAGGTACAAGCACAAAATTTGCATTTAACCTTTGAAGCAAAAACAGTATCTCCAGGGCTTCACGTGGATTAGGTCATTAGATCTCTCCTGTTGGACAGGAACTCCCTCAAGGAATGCAAGGAAGTAAGCACTGTTTTGTCTTTGAAAGAAGTCAAGAGCCATGGATTTAACTCCCACCTGATTCTTATGCAACCTGGTTCAAATCTAGAGAGGACTCAAGGAAAAGAGAAGCTATGGTTCTGCACACAGTTTGAAGACACCCTCAGTTCAAACCAAGTGATATTTAACTGTGACAAATGGCTGGCCTGCAGGCACCCACACTACCTGGCTTGTTTTTGGGTGTCCAGGCTCCCTGGGACTCAATGTTCACGTGAACAATGAGTGCATAAATTGTCCAAATGTCAGGCACTTCCTGGCACTTACATGTACTGCATGCCTTGTACTCGCTGCTCACTGCACAGAGCTCCGTGCTAGGTGATGCTTATGCCATTGGAAATGCCTGCAGCCATCTCCAGCCTGTCATCTGGAGGCCTTGTGGTCACCCCTCGTGTTTTCTGAAAGCTTTTCCTGGCATGATGGAAGAGAAAAGCAAACCAGGTTTACCTTCGTTGGCTCCAGACCTTTGCATATTCTCCTCGTGGGAGCAGAACTGATTTGGCAGCAGGATCACAAGTGCTGGTAGGCCCCATGTTAAAAATCACAGTCTTGCCAGCATGGACACTTCTGTTTTGTTTTCTTTCCAAAGGGGTGTAGAGCACAGAGATTGTTCAACAGACTCTAGAGGCATCAGCTCTGAGGTCCTCTTTCTGAGGCTGAAGAAAGGCTGATTTTTTAAATCTCTTACAGTGCCGTAGGTACACCTCAAGACTAGTTTTACAGATAGTGGTCCACCTCATTTTGAAATGCAAAATAGATAACTGTACATGCAGGAGGACTTTTCCAGATTAATACATAAACAGCTGCTAAATCGGAGTGATCCAGTCCAATGCTATCCCATAACCATGAAGTCTGAGGAGTTAAATGTGCTTTAAGATTGTTCTGGAAAAGAGATATTTCAGATGATGAGTTGATGGAGTCAATAGTGCTGTCTGGGCCTGTAATACTTTGTTAACATGCTAGCCATAAAATTGCATCCACATCCATACACACACTTATGCATATGTATGTATATTAATCTCCTAATTGGCCTGTAAATGAGATGTTGATACTGCCTAAAAATGAGACCCAGTGCATACTGAGGAGCACAAGGATTTTATCTGGAAGCCCATTTGTAAAATGCTGACATTTAAATTCAATGCACTATTAATTTTTTGTAATCTGGATGCCCAGGTGGGGACAGATTGGTGCTGCTGATGGAGTTCCAGCAGCACAGATCAGCAGAGGACCCAACCCATGCAGAACAGTAGGAACATCGGTTCCTCTTGTTTCCTTGTGAAAACTGGTGTGATTCCTCTCTCTGATGAAGTGGCAAACCTGTCTTCCAAGATTCCAGCTGGCATGGTATAAGTCTGTACAGTGTTCTCCATTGATGGTAATTTATGAAGCTTTAACAAGAGGGCATTTAACTGGTGCTGGAGAGCTTGATTTCTTGAACCTCAGATCAAATCTTCATGTATGCAGAGAAGGCAGGCTATAAATAATTCCTGTGCTGTTTTATAAACTATTCTAAGCAGCAAATATCATCTGTTAACCTTATTTGCAATTGGTACATGCAGCTAAGGGAAACAAATGAACTGCTGCTGAATTAATTCGCAGCCCATCCAGAAACTTTTTTGCACTCTGTCTGGAAAGTTTCCAGGCAGCAGAGCAGCTGGCATGCAAAAAGTGGGTGGCTTCCTAGGAAAGTGGGTTGGCTTTTTAAAAACACACTTTGTCTACAAAAATATCCACCTTTGGCCAGTTTTAATATTGCCAACCTACCTGGAGTAGTCCATTTTAGAGAGAGTGTGTCGGTTCAACTGGCCTTTCCTTTTCACTGATGGGGCAAAAGACACAGCCTCTTCCTCTCAATATTCCCCAAGGGTGAGAAAACCTGGCAGTGTCCACCTCTCTCCTCTGCCTCATAGGGGACTAAAGCAACTCCTCTAAACGGAACACTGAAGTTTTTCATGATCCCTGGGAGAGCAGGAAGATAGTGTGATGGTTTGGGGGGTTGCTGGTGCCTGAAGGTGAAGGAGGACTCTGTGTGTGTCTCTCCCATGGGTTAGCAGGCAGACCTCTGCTGGCCTGCAGGCAGTTCCTGTTTAGAGGAGAGCTTTATAAATAATCTTTTCCCTTTTTGAGGAATATGCCCAATTTCTTATATCAGTTGCCCCACTGCATTTGCAGTGAGAAAAAACTAAAAGAATTTTCTAAAACACTCCTTCTCAAGAACACTTCTCCCAGAACGCAGCTACAAAAAGTCCCCTTCATCTCTTCTGTACAAATTTTTTTTTGTTGTTGCATGCCTAGGTCAGGCCTCCCATGGTGCGTGCTGCAGGATGTGCAGGATGTAGCTGGAGCTCTCCTGCTTCCATGGCCCTGAGCTCTCGCTTGTTCCAGCAGTAACAAAAACACTGCTAATAAGGATAATGACTGCAGAGCTGGAAGAGTCTATCTGATGTTTTCAGAGGTGATGCAACTTTTCTTGATATGCAGATACCTCTCAAACCCCTTCAGCTATACTTTTTATTACACTCCATTTTCTTTTATCTTTTTTTTTCCTTTAAATGCACTTCTGATTCTGGTCTAAAACAGCTGACACACACATGGAGAGACAAGTTTCCACAAGCAGTTAAACTCTGGGTGCAGACTCTGTTGTCCAATAAATGACATTTCTTTTGAGGAAGGGAGGAAACACAATGGGAAAGAAACAGTTTTAACTTTAAAAACAACAACAACAAAAGTTTAAAGTAATTTCCTAGAAGAGAAAGGACTTAAGAGACGAATCACTGCATTAAGTACAACATAATAACTTAATCAGTAATAACAATCAAACAAAATGTCTTGAAAATTCTGGGAGGCTAAACAGACCCTCAGTTCTGTGGGGATGAAAGTGGCACTGGAGGGAAGATGCCACACTTGCCATGCCTGGTCCTCTCCCAGTGCCAAGGGACACAGTGGGTTGGTATTGAGGCTATTTGGACATGTTTTAATCCAAAAGATGATCTCAGTTATGGTGGCTGGAGCAGCTCCAGTAACTTCATCTAGAAATGCTACTCTAAATTTTGTCATGCTTGTGGATGCTGGGGGTTGGTCTGTTTGCCCTGGAGCCACCCCACAGGAGTGCCTTTCCCCTTCCCTGCAGGAGCACGTACTGCATCGCTGTAACACCTCGCCTGCTGCCGCTACAGAAGCAAGGGGAAAATTGCACATGTGATTAATGCCTGAAGGTTTTATGGATGTTCATAAGACATCACTTTCTGTGACCACAGGAATTTAAAGCTTAGTCAAGCTATTGGATCTAAAATGTTTTCACTGAGATGTTTTGCTTTCGAAAACAGAAGCAAAGCAAAACCCTTATTCTTTCATCTATAGAAAGAAATACGTTCCTGAGGAGCTACTGGAGGTTGTAACACAGAGCAGGATCTCTTCCCATTCCAACCCAGGGACAATGCTGAAGTGGCTGCTCTGGCATTAACAGGGTGACTCCATGTCATCCTGGGATGAAGGAGAGACAGTTTGGAGTGGCAGCCTGCCAAGATATCCACCAGGAAGGCTGCCCTTGGGTACATCCCTCTGACCCTCCTCAGGGACATACCATGGAGCTTTCTGGGGCTCCCAGGGGGTTGTACCCTGTGCTTGGCTCCACTGTTAGTGCTTGCAGGAAGCACTCGAGACAGCGTGGGCAGGCGGCATGGGCTGGCGCGGGAGGGAAGGCATGGCCACCGGGAACGAGGCTGGAAAGGTGCCCCAGCACGCCAGGCCTGGGCACGCTGCTGGGCTGGGGCTCACTGGGGGCCATGGGGCTGGCTGGGAAACCCCATGGGAAGTGCTGCAACATCATCCAGGATGGACCAAAGCAACCCCACGTTCAGCCCCCACCTCACCTTGGAGGGGGACATCCAACAGCTTCGCATGGTGCTGTGCCCACCTGCAAAAGCCTGACTTTTTGCCTGGCTTAGTCAGGGCAGAGCCTGGCCATGGCAGCCATGACAAGCCAGGCAGAGGCAGCCCGCGACCTTGCCTTGCTGAGGTACCCCGTTGCCCTTCCTTGGCCGTCATGTCACCCCTCAGCAGCATGTGGGATTGCTACGAGCATTGCTTGGATCTCACCCAGAGCAGCCAAATCTGTGCCCTGAGGGAGCCCATTCCTCCTTCCCCATGCACTGCAGCCAGCTGAGTAACCCCGCAGGAATCAGGCACCGGGATGTCGGTGGAGCTGCCGGGCACGCGCCAGAGCCCCACCAGCACCACGGTGTGCGGGGCCCCTCCCCGTCACCCAAAAGCCTTGGAGAGTGTATCCCCACTGGAGCCAAGAGCGAATACCAGAGGCATGAATCCTGCCCTAACAGCTCATGGTTTGCAGCACTAAATTAAAATGATAAAGCGGCTGCAAGGCTGGGCAGGCTCACTGGCACAGGGCTGGCGGCAGCGGCGGGGCCGTCGGCGCTGCTGGGTTCTCACCACCGAGGCGTTCGAGCCAGGAAAGTCCTCTCGTGCCCACTCCTCTGCTGCTCACACTGCTCCCGCTGTCTTGGGAAGGAGCTCATCTCGAGGCACAGAGAGGGATTCACCTGGTGCTCAGGTCCCGCCTTGCCCAGAGCTTGGCTGAGCAGCTGTGGTGGGTTTAGCCCTGTTTCTGTACATGCTCAGACACTCAAACACACCCATTTGGAGGAACCACTGTGGTCTGCACCAAGGGACACCGCTGCCATTTTTCTCTTCACCTTAGGGTGGGCCAACCTTTGATGTTGCAGATTCAGGCTGTTGTTGTGAAGGGCAAAGCATTTGAGGGTCTGCCTTTTTCCAACCCCCATCACTACACTGGCGGAGCAATTCAGCTCATCTCCCCTTGCTTTAGGAAAGCCTCAAGATTCACCTCTTTCCTTCAACCTAACTGAGCTTCTACCCATGCAAAGGTCCTACCCTTACACACTGTGTCTCTGGTGCCCCAGGAGAGACCCCTTCCCTGCCCTTGGCTTCCACAGCCAGAGGCAAACTCCTCTGAGGTTTGATGGCTCTCCTACACCCCAGCTTAAACTTATAGGTTGCTGCATGCACAAATACTTGTGTCCACAAAAATTCCCTCAAAGTAGTCCCAAGGATAAGAAACCTTTCACAGATCTGTTTGCACCCCACCACCAGTGCTCCTCTTCCATCTTTCCCACAAGTGCTCCCCTCCCATCTCCCCATCCACACCCATTTGTGAGTTTAGGCAACCAGGAATAAATGCCATAGAAAGCATGTTCATGTGGCTGGAAAATCTGTGATGCCTCAGTGAGTCCTTTTTTTGCTGCCTCTCTTTAGGAATAAATGCTATTACAATGCAAGTAGTTTGCAAAGGGCCTGAATTCTTACTCATTTTGTATCTGTATCCTTTGCTGTTCTTAGAAATTACCTGTCTTTCCAACATCCAGCAAGATGTGACAGGAACCACAAAAGCCTAAGATACACACATTTATATTTCCTGGAGCTTGCTGGCTGTTACAGTGCCCTGAGATATTCTCCCTGCTCTTCCTCCTCAGGTGCATAGCTGAGCTGCTTCAAGGACAAATATTCCAATTATAGACAAAGCAGGTATCTCTCAGAGGAAGGTGTTAACATTCAGCTTATAGCTCCAGCTTTTCCAGTGCCTCTTTCAAGGTTTCCAGGCAGCAGATGTAATCCTCTCCACTTCCCTTTCTGTCTGCAGGTCTCTCTGTTCCCTGAGTTCACATCACTGTCACCTCCTGGTAAAACGGGAAACATCTGAGTGACACCTCTGCTAAAGGAGAGCAGGGATGGAGACATGATGGGTTGTGGAGCACCCCAAGTTCATGGGATACCATGAGTGGTCACCCCAAAACACTCCACCAGATGGACTAAGGGTAGGATTGCCAAGCTGATGGCTGAGGAGAGCAGCCAAGGGACTTGCTTTTCATTCCCTGCTCAGCTTTTGGAGGGCATCCCTGCATCACCTGCCTCTGCTCTGCCACAGATGAGTTGGAATACCATGGATATATCACTTGTACCTGTGGGGCAGCAAAAGGATCTATATCAAGCACTCTTGCAATGCATGTCCCACCCTGTACAGGTAAACTACCATTTCTCAGTGGAAGAAAGGAGAAGATAAAAATGGTGCCAAAGACAATCAACCCATTTTCATGGACCATGGAACGCTGAGGATTAGTTCCTCTGTAATAATGACTCCTGCAAATAGGCACCATATAAAAGCCTCTATCATGCATCAGTAATATTCTGCTCTGTCATATTTTGCAGTTAACTTTTTCCATCACCAGCATAACAGTGTCAGAACTGAATGGACAAAATTTCTGACAGGGAATGGGGCATTGGGAGAGACAGTCCCAGTTTTAATGCTGTGACATCAGGCACTTATCTGTCCCACTGTTTATCCTTCCACACTTTGTCTGTCTTGTCTGTCCAGACTACAGGTGCTTTGGAACAGACCATCTCCCAGAATTTGTTTGCAACCATTGCAGAGAGAGTACAGAAGGGAGAGTACAGAAAAACATAATAAATGCATAGTGTACCATAAAATTATTTAGTAAATAACAGGCAGTTGTGAGTCACTGCCCTGTAACTCCGTGTCTGGTTCTTGGCAAGTATTTTTATACACAACCAAGAGACATAAGGACCTACACCCCATCTTCAAAAGGAGGAACCTAAGGGTCTTGACTCACATGAAGTTAAAAATGCAGTGTCCGAGACAAGCAGATGTCCTGCCCCTCTCGGATGGGGAACATGAAGAGGACAGCTGGATGCAGTCCCTGACTTCAGCTGTCTCGTTATGTAGTGGCAACCACAAGTTCCTGAGCTCCCGTTACCTCAATCTTTTTACTCCCTTCTGAAAACATAGCTTCATTTCTTGACACTTAAGAATTTACTGGTCTTTTGGCATTAAAATGTGTTTATTTTGTTGTGTTAGTTTTTCCCTTAGTAATTTTTTCTGGCATCTGAGCAGGACTTATCTTCTTTATGGTCTTGTTTCATGGTATAAAAAGGTTGGCTGAGGAACAGCTATGAATCAGCTTTGGTCTGCAGAGCACTTGAGAAGCACCCAGCTGTGGGAACAGCTTGATCTGCAAGTGATGTGTCCCATTGCCTTTTCCTTTCTATACCTGTTGTTCTCTATTCACTGAAATACCTTTCTCTTTATTTTTCTACAGATCATCTGGCTTTGCAGCCCCACAGAGAAGGTCCAGCTGGTACAGTCATACCAGGTTTGGTGCTCCCAACCCATGCAGAGGAGAGCTCATATTGCTGAGGATGTGTCTCCTCACCTCCAAGCCCATCTCTCCTCACACTGCTTTGGCTAATGGTCAGACTTTGAGATAGCTCAGTGAAAAATCTTGGGCAATCCTGGCAAATGCACGTCACAGGATTGGCACACAGGATGAGGTCTGGATGTGTTGGAAAGTCTGTGCATGCACAGCTGATCTGTGAGTGTTTTGTACCCAAGTTCATGCTCTCAGGTCTCTTTCACTGTTTCAGCTGTGCAAGCAAAACTGTTGTCAGGTGAGATGGTAGCAGGACGGGGGATAAAGAGGGGAGTATGGCTTGTCTTGGTGAACATGAAGGTCTGGTAAGTGTGGCAGCTGGATCAGGCAGATGTTTCACCAGGTTCAGGGCATTGTTTGAAGAGGTGAGATGTGGAACCTTCATGTTCTTTCTGTCATCAAAGAGCTTTGCATGTATCACCACAGATAAGGGAGAAATTTTAAGTATTTGCCTGTGATTATCTTGTCTGACCAACTAAACCCGCCACCAGATTTTGTACCCTAATTGAAATGAGGATGTCTGTGCAACTGTGCCAGCAGAAGGAGAAATTAGAAATTGGAAATGCACAGAAACATGGTATAGTGAAAAAATGGGGGATATTCAGAAGGGGGCTGTGTTCAAAAGAAAGCAGCACTTTCTAGATCAGACCCATTCTTTATCCTCCACGTATCCATGCCATCGAAGCAGCATCATAACCTCATTGACAGGGCCCCCTGCAAAAACCCTTTGCAGGCAAAACTAGCGCTCCCAGGCCGTCAAGTGCATTTTATTCTGGCAGAAATGACAGCGTTGTTCATCCTGGGTCCCAGTGCATTCCTCCTGCCACTTCTCCTTAAAAGGCATCACCCACCTGGCCCTTTTACGAACATGAACTATCAGCCTCACACTCACCCTTGCATAGCAACTGCTGGATAGTGACAGATTTTCAGGGAATTGGTGGTTATCTGATACATAGTTGAGCAGCCACGTTCAAGGCTATAATTGATCCTTGCTCTCTTTTCTTCGCCACAAGCCCACCTGCTAACTGCAGCTCTTTCCATCAGGTTGTCCTCTAAAAAAACCAAGGAATTAATCTTGTGGCGTAGCTCAAATTACATAGGAGTTATTTGGCAGAATAATATCTGTGCACTGAGCTAAAGAGCCAACCTGGGAGTAAAAATATCAAACAGGGCTGTTCTCCTAATGTTTAAAACCTAGAGACATGGTGTAACAGGCAACACAGAGGGCAGATTTGCATATTTATTTTCATTTTCAAGGGGTTCTCTTGTGCTGTGACATGTGCTTCAGGCTAATGCTGCTTTACCTTAAACTGCTACCCCCGGGTGAATTTTACAGCTAACAACTCACATGTTATTCCAGCTGTAGGCAAAATGTGTGGCACTGTGCTTTTTATTTGAAAAAGAAAGTCACACTGGTGCAAATAAATGAGACTGGAATCACTGATGCTGCAGATTATTTGCAGCTTGGGAAGTACATGAGGTTGAAAAAATACCTCGTTTATGGGCAGGTCGCTATGGAGGTTAAGACCTGAAATGGAGTCATTAGCCATGTTCTGTAGCTATGTTTGGTAATGTTTCTTAAATTATTCTTTCTACAGAGATAAAATCACTGCTTTCTTTTCTCCCTTTTCTGGTTTTATGATCACAGAATACATTAACATATATTCATTTTTTTGCACTTTATAGTTGCCTTCACATGTTTATGAACACCAATGAATTTAGCACAGAGGCACTCGGACACGGGCAACGATTTACCAGTTTAGAGGTGAGGAAAAAGAGCTGGGGGTAAATAGCAGGAAAGGAGAAAGTGGCTGGAGGCAGCTGAGAATGCCAAGGAAGTCATGGGGAATCCAACATGCTTCACAAAACTGCCACCTGGATCTGGTGGTCACCAGCACCTGACTCTGAACTCCAATGTCAGCACCAAGGGAAATTCCTTGGGGAAGAAAGGACCATGAAAGCATGGCCTGGGAGTCATAACTGCAGCTTGACAGTGGGTTCTGGCAAACCCTGATGTCAGGGCAACACAACAAGGGGGAAAATCGCCACTGCCTTTGGCTTGGGCCGCGCTGCCACTCCGTGCCTCTGTCTCCCCATGTACAGAGCCCTCTTTTCACAGGTCTGTCTGAGCACCTTAGTCAATTCTCACAAGGGGAACAAGCCTGCCATAACAGAGACCCATCTACAACACAAGGATAGTGTTCTAGAAGAAAGTGCTTCTTTCTGACAGCCTTACCAGCAAATTCACTGACAAAAGACCTGTTTGTTGGACAGGAGCTTGCAAACATTAAAGCCTGACCTCAGCCATGATTACATGGGACACTGGTGCAGTTAATATCACCAGAGTTTACAGCAATGGGGGAGGGACACTGGTGCAGTTAATATCACCAGAGTTTACAGCAATGGGGGAGGGACACTGGTGCAGTTAATATCACCAGAGTTCACAGCAATGGGGGAGTAAATTAAACCTCTCTTTGCAGAAGGGGCTGTGCATTCATATGCCCCTATAAGCCAGGGACATATTGATTTTCCAGCTGGGGTAATTTCCAATTTAATGAATTGCTATTAAAATGAGAAGAAAAAAGGTTTCTCTGATTCATTGCAATCACACACGAACACTGGGGCTCAGCTGGCAGGCCAGAATCTGTGAGGTGCTGTTAAACAGAGCAGTCCTCCAGTCATACAGGGACAGGTCTCCCAGTTCTGAGCACTGTTGCAGGTCAGATCTTCTCAGGACAAAGCAGAAAGGTGCAGGGCCTGGTACCCCAGATGGTGCATCTTAGCAAACCACCTACAGTCCACACTTCCCTGCAGTGGCACAGGAAAAGAGCTGTGCACAGAGCTGAGGGAGCCAGGCCTTTGGAAGGGGCAGAATGACTGGACAGCCTTTAGGTAGCAGAGCATTCCCATGGCATCAAAATCCACATGGCATTAGTAGCATTTATTCCTTAGCCATCATTTGTGAATTATTGGGTTTTTTATCTAATGTTCCCTTGCTCTTCCCTTCCCCCCAATCTCAACTTCATTAAGTAATTTATGCATGTGTGGAGAGATTGACATTTAATAGGATGTTGGAAAAATGGAATTAAAAATTTCAGGAAGGAAAATCAGATGAAAAATTACATTTGATCTTTTAATTGAGACAAATAGGGAGAAATGAAGAGATGTCAAGTGATGATGTGGGGCTGACAGGAAAGTGGGGATAGAGGTACTTAAATACCACATGAAGTTCTACAGATTTGCTTTACTTTGAAAAAAAAAAGAAAATGCTGGAACCTTCTTCAAATTTTAGATCATTTTCTCGTAAATTTATACCTGGTTTGGCTATATTGGTTTTTGTAGACAATGCACCAGGCTTCCAGATAAAATGTATTTCTGATCCATATGTTGGGTTCCCCTGTTGCCATTGCAACACCTGTCACATCACAGAACACATCTGCTCCCTGGTTAATGACAGATCTGCTCATAGCTTCTAGAAGATTGCTCTTGCTTAAAACATTGTCTCACCTTTCATAAGTTATTCAACTACATCCTGGGGAAGTTTAGACAAATGATGTCTATAATTTTACTAAATCTGGTTTGTGTTTTTTTGCTTAAAATGCCCTTTTTGCCTTAAATTTGGAATATATGTGAAAAGTTTTGGATTTCCCTAAATATAATATTTCTCAAAAAAAAAAAATCAAACAAATCTCCTTTTCTGACAAGTGGAGAAATTTGGTTTTCTGCTTTTCTTCCCTTTCAAATTATAACACATCTTTGTTTTATTCTTCCTTTTGCCCTTGTAAGCCCAGTATTATGCAGTTACTGGAAAGTCACAGATGACAGGGCTTGTCACCCTCTGCTCTGCTTCAGAGTCTGATGTCTAGTGAAAGCTAAGCTCAGCCTTTTGCCCCTTCCTAGAGAGCGTGGGATAAACTGCCAGCTGGGTCCCTCTCTGCCCACTGTAAAGTGAGCCCAGAAGATCAGCCCGAGTGAAGTACCTGACTCTCAGATGGCTAAAACTGCGTCAGATGATTCGCACCCCGAGTGACTGCAGGGGAAATGAGGCCCAGGCAAACACATGATTGTGAGAAAGCTGAAAGGAAAGTGCAGATTATCATAAAATCTGTGTGACGTTGAGTGACAAGCGAGGAACAAAGGGACTTGGAATGAAGAGAAGAGGGGAAAAATAAGGAAGAGAATTGCAGTTTCAAGCATTTTAATAGATTGATATCAATAGTTTAGATTATTGATATTTTTCAGTGCACAATTAATGAGTTCTCAGAAGTTTATCTTCATCATTTTAGGATTCATTTCTAGTTTCTTCCACTCTCTGATATATGTTGCAAAATAAATGAAACCCCTGTATCTACCAGAATAGATCCTGGCAGCATGAACAGCTTCCTCTGTCTTTCTCTGCTTCTCCTTTCCAGCTTCAGCTGTTGTCATCTGCCTTCACACACGCTCTGTGCTGCTTTCCCTGGTTCCAGATGGCTAGAGAGAAGACAGTCAGCCAACACAGTGCAGGCACTACAGCAGTCTGTAGAAGAGACAATCCATTTTTCCCTTTCTGGGATCATCCTGTTGCACGTTTCCTGACTATACAGGACGTGGTGTAGCTGACATACTGGCCCTTATTTTATGGATAAGCCTGTCCAGCCGCTTCTCGCTGCCATCCCCAATCCTTGCAGCATGGAGCATGGCCCCATATGCTTCCATCTTTCCAGAGCTTCTCTCCAGGGCACAAAATGCACAGCCTCAATTTCAACCATTCTGGATGGTGACAGGGTGGCCCCAGTGTTACTGCACAAACTTTTAGCTGGAAAAATAGGTTAAAAGTATTCATGTTGGAGGGCTATCCCATGGGACCCAAAAGAGATCCAGTCCCAAATATTATGGAGCATGGACACAGTCAGTTTGTGTCATTTGGTGTCCTGGAAAGATGCCCTGCCTTGTTTTAGGCAGCAGTGTATTTGGGCCAGCTCCCCGGGCTTCCTCTTGGGAAGGAACACCTCATGTCTGTCCTTGCCCACGCATTTATAGCCCTGTATACCACATTCCTGTTGATGGGAGACTCCAGGGAGAACCACTAATCCTTGCATGACATTGCAGAGTGGGCAGGTCTGGGCAGTGGTTGTAGCCGGAGGGAGGGCAGCATGGGATTCATGTGGAAACTCCATCTGATCCAATTGGTTCCCATTCTTCATTTTCCTAAGGTTGTGGTAGATTTTCAGGAAGTTGCACCATTTGAAAGGGTCACTGGATGAAAGGTTCAACTTGTAAATCCATATTCAAGCCTGGAAGACTAAGCACAAAGCAGGCGCCAAGGCCTGTAGGGGAAATGTGAGCAAGATGGACATGATTTCAGGTTGTGCCAACAAAAAAAAATCCCCCATCAGCATTATGACTTGCCATCCTTCATAGTACTATGAATTTGGAAGCTGAAAGAAAAATAGAGAACTTTGGAAGTCACTAGTAGCTATTACGGGAAGTGGTATAGATGCAGTCAAATAAAGGCGTCCCACTTTCAACATTCTAATATATTTTGTCATTTTTCTGGAAGAGGAGAGAGAATATAATGGAAAATGGTTTCATTTTCCATTGTTCATTTCTAGCAGTTCTAGTAATATCTGCAGAAAACCTGCTAATCCCAGCTACACACCCACACTGAGACTCATATTAGAAGCATATCTAAAAATATTTCAAGCCAACCCACAGGTTATATTAGCATTATGATACCACCTACAGATGCTAATATTGGGCACATTATCCTTGAATAAGCATATGCTGAGAAATGGTGCTTTGTGCCACACTGCTGGCAGCCCCAGTGCCCAGGAGAGTGTAAAGGTGGGCAAGGATTAAGAAGCAGCATCCAAATTGGAGTCAGACTCTTTCGAGGTGAAAATAAAACTCAGTTCTAAATGCACTTTTCCTCTGCAATACTGGACTAAGCTGCACTTTTCCTCTGGCATACTGGGTCAAGTTGCCTACTCTCTTGCATTCATAAACGCTGTGCGTCAGTCTGCCATCAGGAGCTTTACCCACATCTTCTTCCCTTTGAAATGGATATAAATCCAAATACCAGTGGATCCCTCCAAAGGATCTTTGGCCATTTCTGCTGGCTTTGTAACTTCTGATGCCCCGATGAGATCAGCCATGACTGATTTGATTTGGTGCTAACGCTCAGCTTTGCCGCAACTCTTCCTTTGCAAATCCTTGTCTTCTTTTCCCAAAGTCAAATATGGAAAAGCTGTGACAGCAGCCTGAGCAAAGGATATTGGAAATAATCCTCTTCATTCAGCCTGCATGCAAGATTTAGCGGTGCAGTAGCATTGCAAGGATGATTTCCACGCATCTGATAACACTGTGACACCCTATAATAAAACGTATACCTTCTGTTCCATTTTATCCGTTTAAGCCCTTTGAGCAACCAGCAGTTGTTGAGTTCCCCACTCCTGCTATTAATAGTCGGGGCAGACCACTCTGCCTACTTAGATTTATTACATTTTAACTAATCTTGATTGAAGTCTTTGTATGTAAGGGCTCCAGGGCAGTCACTCACCACGGTTACACACAACATACACACACACACAGAGTTTGCCCTGAAATTAGCTTAGATCTCACGTAATAACCATTTAATGTGAAAAAAATCAGGTTTTGATTTCCCCTTTTCCTTATGAAACCTGACAACTAAACAAAAGGATAACCTCTTTCACCAGGATGGATGCATTCTGGAGTTTTATCCATGTGAAAATCCCTCTGAAGTCTATGAGGAGATTTCCCTGAGTAGGAAAACTTGTGCAGCTCCACAAGTTTTGCCTGTACTGGGTTGCCATGGTTCAAAAGACATCATGCACAGGAAAATAGAGAAATTCCTCCCCAATACTCCATATTTTTTTTTCTGAATATTTTCTAGAATCGATTTTTTGTTGCAGGATTTGTTAGGGACAAGTGAAAACCCACTCAGGGGAAAATTTGTGATGCAGTTTCTCAGCTGCGAGATGAGAACCAACAAGCCACATGTACATATTGCATGGGGGTGATGAAGTGTGGTGCTTTCCCCATGGCTGGGAGAAGGGAGTTGGGAGGCTGCCATGTCCCTCTGTCCCTCCTTGCTCTCCCAGGACAGCATGAGTAAGCTGGGAGCTTGGCTGAGAAAGGACTTCTGGAGACACTCTGAACACTTTGTTTTAAATGCAACCTTGCAGTTCCTGTAGCCAAAATATTTTGTTGAATTTTCGTGTTTCAGTTTCTATTACTTCAATAAAAGGTCATTAATTCTCACTGTCTAAGTGATATGTCAACATTAAATACTTCTCTGAGAAACATCTGAAACCTAAAAATAAAAGAAAAGAAAATGAAAATACTTCCCATTCTGGGCAGGAACGGCACCATTCTTAGATTCAACCCACGATGAGTGTTTTCAGGAGCAGAATTTGCCAGTGAATGAGCTACGTACCAGGAAAGCACCCTGCCTGCAGACAGCCCTGCCTGGGTGAGCTAGACAACCTTGGGAGTTTCTTCTCCAGGAGAAAAGGCTGTCATCCTTTAAAAATCCTCAAGATACAGATTATTTTGCTTGAAGCTCATTTTCTCTGGATGTCTGCTGCAACTGGTGCTGGGGGCAGGCTTAGCTGCAGTGGCAGAGTGGCTGGGGTAGCAAATGCTTCTATTGCCGGAATAGGATAAATCTCTTGTGTTTTCAGAGATTGGCTTCAAAGTGCCTGCAGCTGGTGATCTGCAGCTCCCTGGGTTTGTCCCAGCTGGGAAGATGCAGGAGCCTGGGCAAGATGCAGTGGGTGTGGGCAGAGAAACTGCCCAGGGCAGGGCGGGTACAGCAGCGCTGCTGGATGCTGCCAGCTCCTGGGAAAATCAGTGTACAGGAAATGTGATGGGTTCAGCACATGTGGAGCTTCCTGACCACACACAAACCTCCTCCACCGCCTTTGCACAGCAGGTCCAAGGTGTCCAGGGTGCATTCAGTGTATTCATCACGTGCTGCATGTACAGCCTGAAGGCGGCTGAGGCCGGGCTGTGGGATGTGGGGATGCTGTGAGCATGCTGCAGGCCCCTATGAGAGAGTGCACGTGAACTGCAGAGACCTCCTCATGTGTTTCTGGAAATTCTGTGAAGAAACCTGGTTTTCACCAAAACTCTAGATTTGGGGAGGGGCAGCAAGAGTGATAAGAAACTGCTTTCTTGACAGTTCAGAAAAAAATCCCAGGAGGAATGATAACTAGGGAGGGGCTTGTTCTGTCAGAGGTCTGGCAATGGGTTATGGCTGAAAGAGCCACTTTCAACCTGTTAAAGTCCTCCTGTTGTGTGGAACTAGGACAAATGTGACAGCTTGTTTCCTCTTGCTTCCTTCCTCTGGCACATGGGCGTTTCTTGCCTTCCACTGGAAATGTTAGGTGTTGAGGACAGCCCTGATCCGGCACTGCATGGCAGAGACATGCAGAGGCAGCACTGGAGAGCTCACAGGACTGGGGGGGCTGGACTGGATGGCCCCCAAGGTCTTCCCATACTACGTTGGGTGGTATCTTCTGCTTTCAACCACTGAGGGATGAATATTCATGCTGCTCTGATGTGCCAAACAGGTAGAAAATTCACCCTTTTACTGATCTTTCTGTCCCTTTTTGTGCAATGTGCCACTGCCGGCCTGGTCAGAGCAGAAGCCTTTCGTGGAGAGCTGGTGGCATTTTTTGTCAAGATTAAAGTAAAAAGAAGATGTTGGAGTCAGTGTTAGGTGTGGAAAGGTGGTGTGGACACTGCTTCAACGCTTGCATGGGTGCTTTAAAGAGAGCAGCTGTGTGTTTCAGCGATGTCTGTCAGGAGCAGCACAGTGTGTTTGGCCTGTGACACTGGCACAGAGCACACACAGCCAAAGGGACCTCCGCATACCCACTTGAATCATAAAAACATCAGCTGCAGGGGATTTGCATCTAATGTTTTTCTTGGCACAAACAGGATCTCCCCACCCCCAACAACTAAATAATCCATCCCCTATCAGCTCTTGCCATAATATGTAGTGCAGATCAGCATTTCCATCAGGGAAACTTAAACGCCCTTATAAGCAATTTCATAAAAAGATGCTTCTCTGAGCCCACATGCAGCAGAATCTGGAACGAGAGATACAACACAGTGACAAATCCATCCATCGCCAGCAACATATTTGGGAAATTTTATGTCTTTTTCTGCCTCACACACCTATTGCAAAACTCTATATCTTATCAGTTGTTCTAAACAATGTCCAGATTTCCTCTGTAAATCATTTTTAATTCACAGCCATTACTTTGTGACTGTTAATGACACTATTTACAAGACATTTTTACAGTTACCAGCAGCTTGATATATGTATATATTCCAGTGAAAAAAAAAAATAATTGACCAGCCAAGCAAAGCACAAAGATTAAAATGTTGTTTTAAGAGTATTGAGGCACAACAGGGATGGAAGAAAGTTTAGGTGGGGGAAAGAGAGAAATCTCGGTGGACACGTTGGAGCAAAGATTTGAGGCCATGACTGTGGTCTCTGCTGGGTAGGCCAGGCTGGGAAACAGGCTTTGCTGTTTTCTGCCAGCTGGGAAAACCTCTCCTTTACCCTGGATGTGGATTTTCTTGAAACCTGTGACTGCAATGTGTTTTCCCAGGGGTTTGCATGGAAGGTAGGAGCCCACGGAGCAATGCTGGTGAGGCAGCCACTATTGCTGCATCCCTTTCCCAGCTGATGGGGTGCTCTTCTCCGGGATGGAGCACTCATCCTTATCCCAGCCTGCAGGGACTTGCCAGCAGTGCTGAACCCACAGGAATAACAGACCTTGCTCAGGGTTGAATGCAGCAAAAGCCCTCCAGGGGTTAATTCCTGGGCTGACCTCAGCAGATAATTGGCCCATAGCAAGGAAATGTGTGTGGGAGAGCAGGCAAGGAAGGGAAGCATAGCTGTGAGGAAGGGGAGAGGCTGGGATGGAAAATCCAGGAGCATCAAGAGCCCAAAGGTAAAGCTCCGGTGGTAAGAAGTGGGTGCTGAGGTGTGGAGGCTGGTCTGAATCCTGCAAGTGCTGGGGAAAGGCTTTTGCAATCCAGGAGAAAGTGAAATCAAGACCTGGCAGAAGTGTTTGTTCAAGACGTGCTTCTTCGACACTGCTGTGGCCAAAGTACATTGAAAGGAAAAACCCTGTTTAAAAGAAAATAAAGGGCTTAACAGAGCATATCAATTATACAATAACAATACCTATAAAACCATCTGATAACCTCCAAAGCCTCACTTAGTTACAAGCAATTACTTGGTACATTTTACTTTCCTGCAGAAAGCAAACACAGAGCTGCTTCTTGGGAGAAGATGCTATGAAGTGAAGCAACATCCCAGTTGTTGAAACCCCTGCTGTGACCCAGCACATCAAGGAAAAAGAGCATTTCACTCAGCTTTTCCTCCTGGGAACTATTTTGGAGGAAGCCTTCATCATGAAGCCAGAGCACGTCCCCAGCTCTGGCCCACTCTTCTTAAACGTCACCCCAGGCTTTGCAGCGGGCTTGGGTGGGCTCAGCTAAGCATGGCGTGACAGGAATTCCTTAAAAAATGATCTGCATGTCCCCCCTGAACCTCCTCATGCTTGTGCTCCCCCTGCCCTGGGGAGTCAGGGGAACTTTATGAGGCTGCCGTGGTCCAGACAGACTTGAAGCAGCCCCACTGGAGTGATTGATGGGCACTGTGGTGGTGGGAGCGCTGAAAATAATCCCAACACATGTTTCCCAGTAGCACCTGGCAGCCAACCAGAAGACAGCACTAGCATTTCCTAAATACTGGAAAAATGACTGTCACCACAGATGCCTCGCTAAATATAACCCCGGTGATGTGGCAGCCTCTGAGAGGCTAGAGAGGGGCAGCTACACAGGGCATACGTACAGCTCTGCTTCCATCTGAGCCCTGGCTGTCATCCCTGGACTGCAAGATGTCCAGTGCTGTGTGGGGAACAGGCTTCGAAGTCACAGACTTGATGAGGAAGTGTCACTCAAGGCGTAGGTGCCAATAAAATCCTGGAAATTAAAATTACAGAGTTATCGGAACAAAGCAGGCTCTTACTGTCCATGGGCAGGAGGCATGATTTAGGGTGTTTCTGCATGTTTTGATCTCTCTGGGAGGGGTTCTTCTCCCTTTGAAGCCAGGGACTTGGGAGCATGGGCAGCTTGCACACTGCAATTTCCTGGCTCTTGCAAGTGTTTCACAGAGCAAAGTGCTACCCAGTGTTGGAGCGGTGGAACAGAGTGTTTCATTTTTTAAGGAGGTGGGGATAATCCTCCTCAGTGTGCCCCTCTCCCCTTTGCCCCCTGGCCTCAGCACAAGGATTAGTTTACCAGCAGAGTCCAGTGGTTCCTCGGTGACAGCGCTGCAAAGCAGCAGTGCTGGGAGCTGCTCTGTATTGTGTTACAGGGCCAGTCAAGGGGTAGTGCTGCCAGTGCGTGCTGCAGCAGCTTGCTGGGCCACCAGATGCATCCAGATACGTGGTTCTGACTCTGACACCTGAGTCTCAATTTCCCAAGCTGGCTTTTGTAGGGGGAGTAGAGTTGAAGGGACCTCTTTGGTCCTTCTTTAAATCTGGTCTCTGGGACAAGCGCCAGTCAAGGTTTCATGCTTCTGAGACTCAGAGGTGTCACTTTAAGGGCCAAAATGTTAAATAACATGCCTAGATTTGTGTTTCTAAGACAGAAGAATTTGTTTGCAGAGTTTTCATTAGCTCCTCAGCCTGCTGTCGCCCCCCAGCATGAAGTGTACAAGGTCAGCCCTGGGCTGCTCAGCTGCACACACAGCCCTAAGGGGCTGTGTCAGGAACCCTACCAGGTGACAGCCAAGGGGCAAAAATCAGAATTTTAGATGAGTGGTACTTTTCTTTGCTGCCTACTCCCTCCGTGGGGTTCATGAGCCATGGGGAGTGACAAGTGAGGTGGTGGAGGAGAGCCTTCAAATCTGGGAGCACAGAAAGCCCCCGGTAAGGAGGAGTTACCAGCCAAGAGATGAAAGCCTGGGCGAGGCTGCAGAGCAAGGCTGTCCCTGTAAAATGTCCAATCTGTCTTCATCTTACTAGCAGGAGAAGTGGGGCACTGAAAGCATCATGGCCCTGCTTTCACCTGAGTATTGCTCAGGTCCCCAGCAGGGTTGGTCTCCTGTTACCTGTGCTTGATAAAGCTAGTGTCATGGTATCCTTGCTAGAGATGTGCTAACAGTGTTCTAACATGTGGAAAACACCACAGATAAGGCAAAAAAACCCATTTAAAAAGTCTTTTCCTGGTTTTATACTCTAGGAAATTATGGGATGTCTTTTGGCCTCAGTTAATTTCAGCAATGCAGAAGGAGTGTCTGAGTGGGAGATCTGTTTTTCTGGATCTGGCCTTGTCACAGAATCACAGAATCTGAGCCGTGTGAAGCTGCAAGTAACCTTTTAAAAGCTCTTATTAAAGAGCAGAATTAAAAAAAAGAAAAAAGTGCAGAGTGGAATGAAAATGTAAACTCTGGTCTACGTCCTTTCTATATTTTTGCAGAGTGCCTGCTAGAGCAAGCTCAGGGATCCCGAAGACTTATCATCAGACAGTTAACAAAGGAAGGTAACTGCAGAATTCCATCTCAAATCCATAACATAACATGCTGGCAGAGGGGAAATTTGGAAATCACTGTCTGAAGTTGCCATCTTCTAGATGCAGCTCCCCATCTGCAGTTCTAACCACTCTTTGGAAATTCTCTCTTGTCCCCTTTTTTAAATGATTCAGGCTTCAGCCCATTGAAATGAACAATTAATTTCCAACCCAAGGAGCACAGGCTTTCAGACTTGCAGGTGTTCTCTCTAACAGGAGCTGTCATAGGAACGGTTCCTACAGCAGAGTAGGTAAACAAACGGATATAGAACACAGTCCTCCATAGGACAGCTGGCGAGAAAAGCTGTAAGGGCAGAAGTGTCATTTAAACAAAAATAGCTAATTTGGGATCTCCTTAGGAGTTGCCAGTGTTTGACCATATTAGAGCATATGGTTATGGCTGATCCATTTTTGTCTCCGGCATTATCTCTACAACCCACAATGCAGCACATGAATTTTTTGATGCAATGCAATGGGCAAACCCAATCTCAGCAAAGGGATGTGCAGCTTCATCAGCACTGCATGCATTTCTGGGTTTCCTTTTCTGCCATGTGCTTCCCTCCAGCCTGTCTGTCTGTGCCCACCTGTTGCCTCTGCTCTTATGTTTCAATTGTAAGCACTTTGTGATGGGAAGAGTTATCTTCATGTGTTGTGCAGGGTCTTAAAGCTCTGACATTATATGTCATGGTCTCCTATAGTGGTATGGAAAGATTTAGGAGCTTTCTGGATTGGTAAGTCTGTAAAGCTCTGTCTGTAGGTACAAACAAAATGTGCAGACACACGTGCTCACACACATGTGCAGACTGATGTGACATTTTGTGGAAGATGGGAAGTGTTGGGGTGTGACCAGCAGGTGTGGAGCTGGATGCAGCTGGCAGAAGGGACACCTCCTGTCCACAGTGACACCCCCTGCCTATCCCAGGGCTCAGCTGTGTTTCCATCCCTGGAGCATGGAATGGTGCTCCTGGGCAGGCTCTCACAGTATGGGGCAGCATGGGGCTGTGCCATATGGAGTCAGCAACTCCTGATCCAGAGGGAAGAGTAGGGGGTTTGGGAGTCAAGCACTCAGCTGACGTGTGAGTGATGAAATTCAGTCCCCTTCCTGGAATGCCATAGGATAAATCACCCTCTCAGGGTCTTGCTCCCACCCTCCCGTTTGCCTTGCCATCCTTCCCCTCACCTCCTGTCAGTCTCTGTCCTGCAGAGGTATTTGTGTTTCCATGTTTGTGGCATGTGGTGGAGTTGGACTTGATGATCCTTCTGGGTCCCTTTCAACTCAGGATATTCTATGGTGGAGCAATGAGGACAGAAATGTGTCTTTCATCCCACCTCTCTGGTTCTTCCCTGTCTCCTGCACAGCTGTCCTGCAGGCAATGGGAAAAAAACTCTCCTGGCAAGTCAGCTGAGCTAGACTCTTTGAGACTTCATTGTAGTAAATCTCATACCCTTTAAGGACAGGATTCCCCCTCCCTCACTTCAGCATGCTTCAAGGTACTCTCAGGTGGTTTTGGAAGAGCAACCCTCCATTCCTGAGACTCAGAGTTCTGGGCTTCTCCACTTCAGCTCCCCTCCAGTGGGATGCTGGCTCCTGAGAGGAGTTAGAGGGCATGAAGCAAAATCAGCTGATCAAAAGGCTCCATTTAGCCTCATACTCATCTTCTTTAGGAAGGTCTATTGTGCATCTTCCTTTGCATTCAGGTTTTAGCAAATATAACAGGCACTTCAGGAGCCATTAGCATTTTAATGTTCATACACTTTCCTAATTGTTCACTTCCCAGTACCTTCTCTTCCTGCCAGGAGATGAAAATGTTACTTGCCTAGAGCCAGATTCCTCCAGCACCCTGACTAATTTTCCTACAAATTTTGCAGCCAAAGCAGTTGGCTAGTAGACTTGTTCAACATTTAAATTGTACCTAGGGTGAAATTCATCTCCCTTGCTCCAGGTGCCTCCATCTAGCTGGTTGCCATCTAGCCTGCTGTTGGTTTTTTTGAGTCAATGGCTTTAAGCAGGATTTATCTCATGCTAAAGCAGGTCCCTGAAATCAATTACATCCATCCTTCTCTAGGATGTGTTACATGACTGTGAAGGGAGCTCTGAGACGAGACAGCAGTGCTGTGAACATCTAAAACGCTGTGAGGTGAATCCTACTCTCATGCCACAAATGCCTTCTCTGGTAATCAAAGCTGCCTTAAAAGAATGTAAGGAATTATAAAAAATCCACAGCTGCATTAAGAAAAGACCTCAAAAGACCTGGCTTCTTTCTCATGGCTCTGACTGAAGAGTTTCTATTTCCTCCTACTCCCAAACATCCTCTTGAACCTCCCAATCCCAATGGCAGGACCCAAAAAATTTATAGGAAGCTTCTGCATCAGCTTTCTGGGGGTATGCACACAGATTGTTTTCTTATCTGTAATGAAGTGTCCCCCCTGCTGAGCTGCAGGCTTGGATGCCTGAAACAGCAGCTTTCCAAGTCTGTAGCTGTGAATTTAGGCTGACAAACTTTATCTGTCCACACCAGGGCAAACACAGGAAAAAAAGAGAATCAAAGAATCATAGAATGGTTTGGGTTGGAACTTTAAAGTTCAGCCAGCTCCAATCCCCTGCCATGGACAAGGACACCTTCCACCAGACCAGGTTGCTCCAAGCCCCATCCAACCTGGCCTTGAACACTTCCAGGCATGGGGCACCCACAGCCTCTCTGGGCAACCTGTGCCAGGGCCTCAGCACTCTTACAGAGAAGAATTTCTTTCTCATATCTAATCTAAACCTACCCTCGCTCAGCTTAAGGCCATTCCCCCTTGTTCCCCTTGTCCTATCACTCCATACCCTAATCTTTCCTGAAAGTCTCCAGGTGGGGAAGAGAGAAAACTTCACTTTTGTTGTGAATCCTGCATTTTCAGTCTTCTCAGTGTCTATAAAAGCTTGTAGAGTCTTTAATTTAGTGGGACTTTGGCACACGTCAAAAGACAGCCACCTAGTGAACCTCCCTCTGGAATAGGGAGACACCAAACACTGGGGCCCTTTGAATGGAGCTTTAGTGTTTATTTTAGGTCTTCAGGCTCTTGCTGTATGGTTGTCCAATGGACAGGAGGCTGTCAGTCTGCAGATACACACATGCACAGACACACAACTGGTTTGCAAACTATCAATTACAGCACTGAAAAAGAAAGTTCGATATCTGCTAAGACATCCAGCTGAAGAGGAAATAAAAAAATAATGAAAGGACAGAAGTGGCAAGAGAACTGTCCAGAAGTAATAAGTGAAGGTTTTAAGCTAAGTTTGAAGACTAGCTGCAACTTGCCACACAGGAAAAAACAGAAGACAAAAGCACCATTATGTTTTCTTAAAAATGTAAGAGTACAGCACACACATTCCCTGACAAGGTCATTAAGCATGGGTTCAGAGACCCACAGCAGCATATGCTTGGGTACAATGGGTGTTTACTCTCTGACTGAGCAAGGTGCTGGTATGCATAGGGGTTACTGTCTCCTGAAGAGTATCGTTTTTGGCCCCGTGTGGATCTTAACTGCTTCGTTTGGTTAGTGCTCAGAAATGCGGCTAAACCCACCCCTTCAGATATCTAATTTGTTTGGAACGACAGGCATGTCCTGACTAAAAATTAATTCTGCCAGGTGATATAACTTGTTTGAATTCGCAGGAATTTGCCATTTGGAAAAAGGAAAAACATTTAATTAGGGATGGAGCTAAGGCAGCTAATTTGATCTTTCTATGGAAAAAAAAATTAAATTACAGGTTAAAAATGAAGATTGTATACTCTAGGTGAAGCATGCTCCCTCCTTGCAGGTATGCTTTGATGAGGCTTCTTCCCCTGCTAAGAAACGCAGCGCACGTTTCTGTCGAAGCAATAACTTTATCTTGCTGTTTGTTGTCTTTCTACTTCTGACTGAGCAGATGATACAACCATACCAGGGATTTATCCACTGGGGATTTATTCAATCTGGCATTGGGCTCTTTGTGCCGTGTGGGACATCACCCACAAGTAGGGGGAAGGCAAAACAGGCTGCTGTGGCATGGGGAGCCCACCTGCCTCTCCAGGGCTTCCCACCCTATGCACAGCCCCAGCTCCGCCTGTTCCCTGTCCTTCCCAGGAAGGAGACTCCCTACACCCCTTCCTGTACCCTGGAGCTGGGGAGTCTCTTTTATCCACAGTGTTTTTTAGCACCAAAACACGGTGGCACAGCCCCTGTGACAGAAATGGTGTGGTGGGCAGCCAGAGTCAGGTGGGCACAGTGCCACCACGGTCTGGGCTGGCCCAGGCACAGCCATGAGACCACTGCCCACAGCTGTGCTGTGCCCCAAGGGCGGTCTCCAAGGAACATCTGTGTTTGTCACGTCCTCAAAGCTATCTCAGCCGCTGCCCAGACGCAAAACGAGCCTTGCAGATCAGTTTGACCTGCAGCCCACAGAAACCCAGGTAAATTTCCTGTTGACTTCTAGCACAGCAGATCATTAATAGCACCAAGGGCATGTCCCAGCATCAATGGCTTTTGGGCTTCCTTCCCCTAGGGGAGGTCTGGGACTCCATTGCTCCTTCTGCCTCCCCTGGGACACCCAGCCCTGGAGCACGATTCAAGAGAGCTTCGTCACCCACCACGTCGGAGTGGTTCGAATGCAAACGGGTTCAGACTCACCCTTCCCCTGGCCATGAGCAGACGGTCTAGACCACTAAAACCACATTTTCTGGAAGTAGGTTCTCAGATGGAGTCACTTCCTGACAGAGCTCTTTGTCTTTTATCAGGAGGAGCATAATCAGAAAAAAAAAGCTAATTATTTACTGGAGGGAGTTTTTTGTTTAAATTTTTTTCTCTTTTCTTATTTGTGTCCTTCCAGTTTATTACTCATCTGTGGCTTTTTTACAAGTTATCTTTCAGGTGAGGCGCAGTGAAGTGGTGTTACATTCCATACATGTAGGGGCTTAGCTGCAGTTTCATTGTGTATTCAACCCTATAATTAAGACTCAGATGGAAGACTTTATGCCTCTAAAGCAAAGAAATTCTAGGTTTCTTGGCAAAACTTTTGGCTGAGTACATAGAGAACACCTTAAGTACTTAAATGGTCTCTACGTGAGGAAACCTGATGCCAGAAATGATGTACCTTAAAGGCAGGCTGTTGGGAAAAGGCAAACAAACCAACGCTAAAACGCTTGATGTCTCGAAGTACATTCTTCCTGTGTATTATTTTTTTCTTGGAAGATGCTCTGTGAGAGGAATTGTATTCTCAAAAACGACTTGTTGCTGGCACCGGATTAATGGGAGCCACATAAGGTGTGGGAGTCAGCAAAAACCACCGGGTTTGTTCTCAATAAATTATGAGGGACTCGAGCGTCGCCTTTAAGCAGATCAATACAGCGCTGCTGTGGTGTGCCAAGAGCCGGGAACACTCCATGGGAGGAAGCCGGCATCTTTCTTAGGGCGTGTCCACACCTGGCTGCAGTGCCTGGTCCCTCCGAGGGGGAGCACGGCTGCGGGACTGCGGGATGAGGTGCGTGGCACGTTGGGTTTTTCGGCAAGTGTGGGGCGTTGGTGCAGGAGGGCTTTACCCGTGAGAAAACCTCCACAGAGAAGAGGGAAAGCGTTGTCTCCTTCAGCCCATAGCTCTGCATGGGACAGCTGTGGGCAGTGCCCTCGGGGCACCGGGGAAGGGCTGGGGCAGTCGCAGGCAGGAGGAGATGCTCTGCTCTTGCCAGTGGTGTTTTCCCACGTGGGCGTGCCCTCATCATCTTCCCCTGCCTCTCCTCTCTGTGTGCCACCCTGCAGCCTTCCTGCATCCCCCAGGGCCTGCTGATGTGCAAACCACTGCTGGAAGGAAGGCTTCGGAGATGGGGGTCAGCAGAGCAGCCCTGTGACCCACCTTACCACGGGGAGCACAGAGCAGTTGGACTTTTATTTTTTGTCTCCTGCTGGAAGGCAGTGCCGCTCAGTGCAGACTCTGGAAATGGTAGGTAGACAGAAGGAAAAGTCATTACACTCAGAGTTATCACTCACCTTGTGCTCAGACACCTGGGTGGAGGAACATGGGCTCACAGCCTAAACAGCCACCACTGGGGTAATAACAGGCAGCAAGAATATGAATGCTAACAATAATGGTGTCCAGTTCACGCAGATATTCTTCCAGCAGTTGGTCTCAAAATACTACAAAAAGGGATCAATAACTTTTGTTTTTAGATGGAGAAACAAGGGCACGGAGCAGTGACCCTTTCATTGTCATCCAGCTGGCTGCCAGCAGAGCCAGCAGTAGAATTAAATTCTCAGCCCATGCTTTCCTCAGCCTAAAACAAACCCAGCTTTGCCAGTTTGACTTTTCACTGTGCCACTCTAAAATTTGGCAGAGAATGGAACATGTATCCTCCACTCACCTCCCCTGTGTTTGGAACCTATCAAATGTTAAATGAAACAGCAGAACCAGAGCAATAAAGATTTCTATCAATGGGGACCTCCCACTGCACAAGGAATGTATTTAGTTTGACCTTCAAAAGTAAGCATTTTGCCAAAAGTCAGGCCGAGCTTTTTAGGGGTATCTGTGCTTCTTTCAAGGAGATGGTCTGCGTATCAGATGAGCCAGAATCTTTTGGGATGTGAAAATTACAACAGCCTTTTTTTGTGTGTGTGTGTGTGTGTGTGTGTTATTAGGCATCAGAGTAAATAAGTATAAGCCCTACATGGAGCATCTTGTTGGGGCATACATTGTATATGCTCCAGGGCGCAAATATTTTACACACCCTCCCCTTTGATTTTTTTTTTTAATGGAATATGCAAATCGTGCATGTTTCAGCTGGGATTGTCTCTCTTTGATCTGACTGTTCTCCATGCTGGAATTTCTCCCAGCAGGGAGAAACTGAACTGAAATGTGCAGCTAAGGGGAATTTCACCCTGCACTTTCTCCAAGCCTGTGGAGAACAGCAAATTCACTGCAGAGTCCTTGAAGGATGGCAACAGGTTTGAAATAAAGTCTCTGCAAAGGAAGGGCCAGAGAATGCTGCTCCAGGCCATTGCAAAGGATGAGCAGAAGGGCTTGAGTACCTCCCTTCATGTGAGGATTCACCCACAAATGGGACAGTTACATGAAAAAAACCCGTGATTTCCTTTGAAGTGCAGTGCCTGTTTTCAGCGTGAGGTGGTAGAGGTGCTGAGAGCTGGACCTGCAAGCATGATGTGTGCAGCAGGGTGGAGAGCAGCGTGTGGCTCTCCTGCCCAAGCAAAGACCTACACCAGTCAAACCCCTGTCAGCACCTGCTCTCAGTGCTGTTATCTGTGTTATGTTAATGGCTCCGTTTGCTGCCTTTGCCCAGCACCTCTTGGCCCTGAAGGGTCTGAAAAATAAGTCAGGGTGCAAACTGCCCGGTGGTAGCACCTTCAGGTGTCCTGCTAAGCAGGACAGGAGCTGCTCCATCCACAAGAGAGTCACAGGAAAATGGTTTAAAAAAGCACAGGGGGAGAAAGGCTGGTGTGAGAGCCACCTGCACCCATCCAGGAGGGCGGGCAGGGCCGCAGAGGAGAGGTCAGCTGGAGCAAGGAGCGGTGCCTTGGCTACGCTGCCAAAACAGCTCCTGCCAGGGCTTGAATTACCGCCTTTGTGCAAACACCCGCACGGCCACCGCCACCAGCTCCTGCCTTTGATGGAGCAGATAGGGCTGAAAGGAAAACAGAACAGGGAGAGAAAGCAACATATGGTGATATGGGTGGATTTGCTGGGCGTAACGTGCTCCTGCTCCCGCCGGAGCCAGGGGAAGTTTTTCCTCTGACCACAGGGACAGCAGAAGTAGAGCTCAGGGGACTAGACTGGGGGGTGTTTTGGAACACAAGGAAATGAGCCATTGATCAGAGACTTATCCATGGCCAGGAAGACCATCCACCTGTATTCCAGGCTGTTCTGCAGCAAACCAAGCAGGTTCAGCAATTCAGAAGTTTTCAGAGAGAACCATTTGAGTTGTCTGCAGAAAAATATACTTACACTGGGAAAATGAGGGAAAGAGGGAGGCAGGGAGGGAAGGAGAAAGAGAGGGAAGGAGGGGGGATGCCCTTCCTGAATTTGGAAAGTATTCCTGTTTATTTCTGCTTGCCTGTGGGGGAGAGGGAAGCATAATGAATCATCCCAGCCACATAAAGAGCCCAACTAAGATTTTACCTGAGCAAGAAAAAAGCTTTTTCATGGCTCATAAATGCTTATTGATTTGTCCTTTTCTATTTGTGTACCTCTGCATTTCCAGGAGCACAAGTGAAAAGAAAACATCCCTGAAAAAACCCCACAACACTATCAGCAGAGGTCTGACCCTCGGCCCTTTGACAGAGATGTAGCCACTTGCCTCCAGCAATGGATTTGATCCATCCTCTGCTGACAAAAGCAAACCAGCCCTGGCGTGTGGAGTCCCTGGCCTGCAGCAGTGCCCTCCTGTGCTCCCCACTGCCTCTCCCCTGCACACATTTGCCTTGCAGGCAAGTGCAGGACACTGCCAGGGGTCAGCTGAGGGGTAGCCAAGAGTTTGGCCTGCAGTCTCTTGGGGCTTATCAATGGGCTGTTGTTCAGCTTGGGATTCCTGAGCTCCTTAGTCACATCTTTGCAGGTAACTATAAATCACCTTCTGCAGAACCTGGGGTTTTGCAATACTTGGCCCTTTGCAATTTTGCCTCTTCTGCAAATAATAGGAGTGGCCATTTTTGCTCTGCTTCAGACGGGCTTTCCAGTTATGGGCTCTGAGTTCACAAAGAATCACTTGGGCTGATTCTGCTTCCTTGCCAAAGTTATTAAATTTCATTAAAAGCAGCTAGAAACACATTAAGTTCCTCTATGCTTTTGTTTTTCCATGTAAGGAATAGTTGCCAGTGGGCTGGAAAATTGGCAAAAGCATCCACAAAAGCATCACTAAACAGGCTCAGGAAAAGACTGGGAAGAGATCACACACCTGGCCAAATGTACATCTCTGGTCCAGGACTACCACTGGTGGGTGGCCTTTCCCCTCAGGTGGGCTCAGCGTTGGTTGTTGATTGAAGCCCTCCTGCTGTTGCTGTGACACTGATCAGCTGTGCAGAGGCAGGTGACTTCTGGGGTCTCCCATTCCCCCCACATCTGCTCCCATCCACCTCCACGGGTGATGGAGTCACAGAAGACAAACCCTGCACCCACAAGTCTTCCTCTGCATTTCACACTGTGCAGTTTCACAGTGCAGCAGTTTGACTGGGAGCTAAATGTGGGTCCCAGGGAGTTTCAGCAGAGGGTTTAGCAGAGCTGTGGCCACGACAGGTCTCTGCCCGGGGCAGGGGGCCCTGCCACCACTCCCACATGTGCTTTGGGACTAAGGAGATGTGCTGGCACGGGACTCAAGGCTGAGCTGCTTTGCACCAGCCATGGTGTCCACCAGCCTTGGGTGACAGCTGTGCCACCCCATGTCTGTGGGGTTTGGCTCTGGGGCAGCTCATCCAACAGCAAATATTCCCACTCCCTCAGCACTCAGCTAATTAGGACAGAAACAAGTGCATTGCAGGCTTTAACATTTACTGCCTCGTTTTTCACACAGGCTCCTTCCCTTTCTACAAATTTGCTAAAACCATGGAAAAACCCCACGCTATTGCAGCAAACCATCAGCATGGCTGTCATGTCTCTGTGCCTGGTCCGCCCTGCCCATGGGAGCAGCTGCCGCATCGGCTACTGAGGCTGCTCAGGGCTGGATTTATTTTTAAATTTCTTTTTTATTATGGGGATAGTTTTGAGTTTTCCACTTTTCAGGTTCACTCGCCCTCTCGTCGGTGTCTTTCCCTCTCTGAGCTCACTTAATAATGCATGACAAGGGCTCGCTCTGCCACAGCAGCAATAATGCAGTGGTACCAGCTCCGTGCGGGGTCAGGTTTCTGCCGCTCGGGAATTCGACAGATGGAAATGCTGGGATTCTTTCCATGGCCCTCCTGCCTCCCAGGCCCCCAGGATAGCAGAAGATTATCAGGGGCATATCCCAGGCATGGGAGAGGGAGGACCTATGGTGAGGGTGGTGGGTAGGAAGAGGGGTATGAGTCATTATTTTAATGAATCTGGTGAAGATGAGACCCTTTCCTCTGCCTGGGAAGGCAGTGCACTCATAATCATAATGCTAATTAAATCAGTTTGGCTTCTTTAAACTGATTTTCTTTCACTCTCATGACCCAACCAATTAAAAAATTCAGACACAAGGCCCCCTCACCTCCATCCCCAAACTGATGCTGGTGTTTCCTCTCCTTTGTTTTCTCTTCACCCCATTAGAAGCAGTTCTCTGTTGCATGGGAGTCTGAAGATGATGTCCAGACACTGGGCTCTGCCCAAATTCCCTCACCCAGCAGGGATGAGGCTGTGATTACAAGCTTGAGTGCTTCTGCAGAACACTGTGCTGCCACCCCTGAGTCACTGCTGCTTCTAGATACCCAATTCTAGAGATGTGGGGACTGATCCAAATGATCAGGCCCTTCCCCTGTCCGTACAGGGGACACTGCTTTCAGATCAGGCCTTTTTGTGCCAGTTTCCCCACAGGTGCCAGCCTGATGCAGTAGAGAAGTGAATTTTGAAAGCTGGTCTGGTGGTACAGCAGTGTATATCTTATTTCCCTACTCTGTGTTGTCTGTGAGAGCTAAGGTCTTCAGGTAATAGGGGATGGGACAGAAAAACCTGGATTAAGAAAAGCAAAAATGCACATGAGGTCACTGAGAAGAGGAGCGACTGAGAGCGTGTCACAGCCAAAGCTAAAACAGAACAGAAAATACAGCTCATTTGAACAGGTTTGTCATGTGAAATCAAAGAACTAGTGGTGGTTTTCTGTGTTATGTATTTTTGTTTCTTTATGCTGAGAAGCATGGATGGGAGCAGCAGCATGCACTGGACAGGGATATTGGAGTTTCAGGATGAAGTGTGAGCCCATGCTCGCGTGTGCACAGGTGAGGCCATCCTGAAAGACGGGCTGCAACCACACTCATCCTTCAGCCCTGGGGCTGCCTCCCATCACCTCTCACGTTCATTGACATTGGGCATGATGGTTTCTGACTTTGACCCAAATCCTTTCTATATGGGGAAAGACCTGGGCTTCTTTGTCCCCAGGAGTCATCTTTCCTTCCCAAAAAACCCAAAATCCCACCTACCTTCCGGATTTCATCCCAGATTGAATTGCTGCTTGTTTCAGCAGGAGCTGTATGCACAGTAACAAAAATATTCATCTTCATTTTAGAGTAGAAGATATTGCAAAAGCTGAAGCTGGTTATATTTTATAGTTATGTCAGCTGGCTGAAGCAGTCTCACAAAAAAAACATTGCTGTCAAAAATGATTGCTGAGATATGGAAACATCAGTGCAGCACAGAGTGCGGAGTTTTGGGGACCGTTCAACTGCTTCTGCAGCTGCTTTCAATGCAGAGAAGGTTGAACAGAAACCCATTTCTTAATGCTTTGCTGTGCCAGTGTCTACCTGAGATGTATGGCTCTGATCACAGTGAGAGCAGATTGCTGCCTAGGCTGGGTTCCTTCCCTTGGCTAGTGCTGAGGCAGGAGCTGCACCCCACGGTTCCTTCTATTGCAGGTGCAACCCACATTTCACCACCTAATGCTACCCAACACGACAACAAAGCAGCTACACATGGGACTTAGACACATCCATAATGTGAATTAGTTGATTTCTGTCTTGGCCAGGACGCACACGATGCTCTGGCAAAGCCAGGAGGGGAAGGAGGATATGTGCTGAGTTTTCACATCCTCAGGTCCTGCTCAGGGCTCAGGGTGGCAGGGAGGAGGTGGTGTGGCACAGCGGGGCTGTTTCAGTGCCTCTGGCCAGAGAGGGACAGCTGGCTGGCAGGGACATCACCGCGGGGCATGGTGACCCTCCCCTCGGCTCCGGGGGGGGAAAGGCAGGGTGTAACGTGGAACATCAGGCAGCAGTATCGTTTGACTTTATCCCTTTATGAGGCCACTTTGTGGTCTCTGTCAATCCCAGATGACAAGATATGTAGATGGAAGTCAGCATTTGCTCCGTGTCTCAGTTTGCCTGTTCCAGCCAGGCTTAAAGTGCCTTGAGAACAGGGACAGAGACAGGTCCTGCACCAAAATATGTCACTGCTGGCTGACGCAACCCAGGCAAGAGACAAGGGGACTTAAGACAGCTCATGAAAAAAATGCCACGAGACTCTCCTTTAAACCTTGCCTTCAGGCTTTTGGACTTAAAAATAACACACACCGTTGGCCATTTATGTTTAGCTCACTGGGGGCTTTCTTTCCTTCAGGAATGCAAGGATTAGATGGTCTTCTCTGCTGGTGCAGTGACTCCACCAACGCCCCTCAAAGTGATCATGTTCTTCTCTCCTAAAGCCCGGGCTGGATTGGCAGCAGCGGTGCAACAGCAGATGCATGAACGGGATTCCAGCATTCCCCATCCCATCCCGGTGGGAAGGAGGGGATCTCTGTGCAGGACAGGATCCAGGATGAGCTGGAGCAGGACCTGTGAGCTAATGGAAGCCATTCAGACCTGTTTTGTAGGCAACAAACCCTACTTATTGCAATCCCCCAGATTCTGAGGGTCAGATCCTACTGCCTGGCTGAAGTCAGTGACAAGCTGCCAGTGACTGGGAATGACAGCAGAAAGTGGTGGCGGAGGTTTGTTAACCAAAGAAGCATTAGATAGGCAGGTACTTAGCAGGATGCAGAAAAATCATCACAGTAGAAAGGTGTAACAGTGGGCTGCAGCTGGAGCCAGGACTGGAGCTGTGGCTGGGGTTGCTGGGGACTCATAAGCCTCAGTCCACCCTCAGAGCTGAGTTTGAGCTCTCTGCAGTACATCAATATAGTGTGTGGGGTAAAGCAAGTGATGGGTCTGGTGCTGGCTCTGCCCCAGTTCCTCCACAAGACAGACACCTGAGTCTGGGAGGCGCAGGCCCCAGCCTGGGCCTAGGCAGCAGCTTGCTCTGTGATTGAGTGGTGGCTGTATGTGTGCAGTCCTGAGGCGCAGTCCTGAGGCACAGTCCCTCAGCCTGACAAGACACAGCAACCAAATTCAATCTCCTCCTGCCTTGTGAAGAAGAGGCTGTCCACACCGGGCAGCTCATTGCCGGGCATCCTAGGCAGGAGCCAGAGCATTGTACAAGGGACACAACAAGGTCTCAGACCACACTGACAAGTACCTTGGCTGCTGCCAGCACCTCCTGGTCTCTCTGGTGTGCACCTTGGGGTCTGGACGGCTGTCATTAACCAGTTCACATTTACTTATTTCTTATTTTGTTTAAGCATTTTTTTTGTCAATGTAACAATCTGGGGATGGTGGGGAAGATAGAAATAAAAGAGAATGTTTACTAGAAGAGGCCTAGAATGAGCACCCACACAACCTGAGAGCAGGATTACTCCTCAGAGCACACCTGAGATGAAGGCTCTGCATCACAGCAGAAGACAACGTTGTCACAGGGAGAGAGACTTGTGTCTCCATCCCTTGGTGGGTGGATGAGTGATGGAGCAGTGCCTGACATGCCTGGAGACTGTCTTGCACATACAGGGAGGCAAATCTTGTTCAGAAGCAATGCCATTATCGGGGCAGTGAGATTGGACTCAGTGCTGGCTGCCATGCTGGGTGTTGATGGGCTTTCCCTGGGTGGTGCCAGCCCTCTGTCCTCCCTCAGGAGCAGTGCAGTCATCCAGCCAGAGGGATGTGGCAGCAGGCACCGCTGAGCTCTGGGTTGTGCAGTTCAGAAAATGATTCACAAGGCATCTGGGGAAGTGGTTTGACCACAGATAATGTAACACCTCCCCATCCCTCCCATCAGCTCAGGGTATCAGTGCTGTCTGTCAGAGGCTGCTGAGTTTGCCATGACTTTCTCCTTCAGTTTCAGGCCTTTCTAGTGCCTTCTTTTTGTGTCATTTCACATGTTTTGGGGCCTAGCCAAAATACTTCTGAGGCTTTCTTCCGCCAGTACCTCTTGACACATTTAACCTCCAATGGTGGTAAGAGCTGACGCTGTTGCCTTTGCTTCACAGGCCTCCTAAGGCTCTGCTCTCAGTATTTATACTACACATGAGGAATAGCCTCCTTCAGCCACTGGACTGCACTGAGATAAGCAGTCTTCCTCCAAAGTGCTTCAGCCTCCCATGATCTTTATGGAGCAATTTGTTATGCCAAGTGTAGGATGTAGCATGGGACACGAGGGCAGTGGTCCTTAAAATGTGCTTGTTAGAGAAGAACATTTGCAAAGGTGAACTTGAAGTGAGAGGAACACACAACTCAGATGTCAAATGCCATACTGAAGAAGTGTTTGGTGATGAAATAAGGATTGGTAAACTCTCTTGTGATGGCTGGTTTGAGAGATCAAATACTGCCTTTGGGCTAACTGTAAAAATGTGGAGAATCTAAAGGCACGTGGGGCTGACAAAAGAGAAAAGTGGTAGGTGATCATTAATTTAATAATGCTGGAAACAATTTGAAACAAATTAGAAGTGGAAAACTGAGAGTAAAAAAAAAAGAAAAAAAAGAAGATGGGAAAGAACAACCTGAAGGTATTGCTAATATTCCTTGTCCTGTACGAGACAAACATTTTCCTTGTGGATAATTAGACTTGCCAGCCAAGTAAGAATGTATAATTGTAATTCATGTGGAGAAGAAATTGTTGCTTGTCATCATTAGTGATAATATATTAGTACTGGATGTTCTGATGAGGGCCCTCTGTGGTCAAGTAAACATGCCTGCAAGGCTTAGCAATAGTCCCTTCCTTTTAGAGAGCACTTAATTACATCTAGAGAGACCTATTGCACCTTCAAACATGATAAATTACCATTGCTAAGCTTCTGACACCGGAGTTGCCTATCTGCAGAGCAGTGCTAGAGATTAGGAGATTCGGTAGGTGGTTCCTCAGTAAAGTAGAAATTGTTACCACCATCTGAGTCTATCCTTAATGTGTTTCATTACCACACATCTCTTCTCCTGGGTTTGAGCTGGCCAAATGACATAATTTTCTTTTCTTCTGACCTCCCAGCCCATTGCCAAGGTACAATTCCCAAGAGACAAAACACCAGGAGAAGGTCTACCATGATCATTGACCCAGCTCTCAGGATGAAAGGACGTAACTCACTAAGCAGGTCTTCACAGGACTAAGCAACGCATGAGAATTCATGAAAAAGCCTATGTTCAACCATTTTATCTCAGGACAGCTGCAGAGGTATTTATTTACCAGAGCACTTTCACTGCTTCTGAGGGAATAGACTGTCTCTGCCTCATGAGTCCCCTGCAGAAACTGGATTGAAGAACAGCAGAAACCCCTGGTGATCCCTCTGTATTTACGCAAACTAACTCTTAATGGGGGGAAAAAATAACTTCAGAATGTTTTTTCTGGTCACCTCTCTGAATTGCAGCCACGAAGTTTTACCCAGAGGTACCTATTAAAACATTCCTGGGAAGCCGTTGGGGTGGCACTGCTCAGGCAGGCCAGGAAGAGTTCAGAGAAGCAAACTGGCTCTCCCGACGTAAATGAGCCCTCTGAGATAAGTGGAGGAAAGCTCTTTCTTGTGGGCTTTGCTAAACATTGTGCTGCAAGGGGCCACTATGTGCTCCTTTGTACTGGCTGCTCGTGCTGGATGCACACCCTGCTGTGACGTGGTGCTGTTTGTCCACACTGCAGGTTGGGCACCCAAATCAAATGAGCACAGACAGCACTGAGCCTGCAAGAACAAGAGGTTCATAAACCACTCTCAGCTGTACACCGAGTCACACGGGCATGGGTCTCGTGTGGGCTGCGTTCACCCTTGTTTCATGGAGCCATGGAATCATCGAGGTTGGGAAAAACCTCTGAGATCATCGAGTCCTACTGTTAACCCCGCACTGCCAAGCCCACCACTAAAATGTCCTCAACTGCCACATCTACATGTATTTTAAATTCCTTCAGGGATGGTGACTCCACCACTTCCCTGGGCAGCCTCTTCCAATATTTGACCACCCTTTAACTGAAGAAATTTTCCCTTATATCCAATTTAAACCTCCCCCGGTGCAACTTGAGGCTTTGTCCTCTCATCCTATCACTTGTTACCTGGGAGAGGAGAATGCCCCTCCTTTTGGATAATTATAGAGATCAGTATGGTTCCCCTTGAGCCTCCTCTTCTTCAGGCTGAACAACCCCAGTTTCCTCAGCTCCTCATCAGACTTGTGGTCCAGGTTTCCCACTGGCAAAGCCCTGATGGTTTCACTGCCATAAAAACAAGGTAAGGATCACGTGGTATCTATGTGCTTGCACTAGGGCTTGAATATACAGGAGGATGCAACCCTTCTGCTTCTAAAATCAGGTGTGTTTCCTTCTAGTAACTGTATGGAAAAGACCAGAGGGGCACAGTCCTGAGTAGGTCTGGAGCTCTGTGCTTCGGTCTGCTGCTGGGAGAGCAGCTAAGCACACTAGAGAGCACCAGAAAACCCTTAGATCACTTAAAAGGAGAGTGATGATTTCCCTCAGTGTCTCAAGGGAAATCAGGCAGGTGAAACCCTATGAGTGAGGTCCAAATCCATTACAGTCTTCCCTCAGGGGTCTACCCTAAAATACCAATACCAGCCTGGCAATGATGTGCCTAACATTGAGTAAGAGCATTTTCCCAGGTCAGTCCTCATGCAAGTGGACAGTGCCGTGAGAAAACGTCGCTGAGAGTTCAACCTTGTTTGTTCTGAGACAGCAGAGACTGCAGTGACAAGGCTTGAGCCAGTTTGCTAGACAGGCTTTTCCCTGGCAGCCAAGCCAACAGAGCTCAGAGCACACATGCAAAGCTGCAGAGAGCTTCTCCATGCCTGTTTCTTCTGGACAAGGTAGTCAGGCCATCGTGGTTTGGAGCTAGTCAAGGTGTGTTAGAACACCCTTCTGGGGCAGTTGTGGCATCCATGGTGGAGCTGGGGAGAGGTGATGGAGTGAAGAACACTTCCATTGCTGTGAGCCTCAGCTCCCCCTTAGCACTCAGTTACAAATTGCCACAAGGCAAAGAGAAACTGTTCCTCTGTAATCTTAGTTGCTTTTTGTCATACTTTCCACATTGGTTCACATCCTGTTCTCTTTTCACTGTAACTTTGAACTCCCCTCTCCCTGTCTCTTCCAAACCTGATGCCCTGCCAAGACATTTCCATCGGAAATCTCCCTGCCCGAGTCCCTGAGTCTGCACCCTGCTCGGCAAGAGGGTGCACAGTGACGTTTATTTGCCACAGGGCATCAGGGCTTGCGGCTCTGGTTTGCTCCTGCTTGCCTGCACATTCCCGCCTGGGGTAACAGTATTGTCTCAAGGAGCGGCTGGCGTAGTTACGGGCTCAGGAAACTTGTTTGGTCATGCTGTAATCAGAGCAGGAACTCTCTTATCTGCTCTTATCACGCAGCGCTGCAGTGCAGCTTCCCCAACACGGCGGATCCTCCGGGACCCTGCCAGCGTGGGACCACAGACTCTGGCACAGCATCACTACCCAGAAATGGATCAGGCTATCCTCCCTGTGCTGACAGCTGTGTTCTGCTTCCTTGGGATCCCGCAAAAGCATGGAGAGAAGGCAGAAGTGCAGGGGAAAACTGGTGCATTCATTGTAGCTCCAAAGCTGGGGCCAGCTTCTCCCTTGCAAGCAGCACTGCATACAGATGCTGGACCTGGTCATGTTTTAAACCCCAGGGGAGGAGGTTTTGACTACCCATGAGCCTTCCCAAGGAGCATCAAGTGCCTTGGCATTGGGCACTTCAGAGAGCACCCATCCACCAGGAGGTGCCTGTGCTGCCTTATCCTACAGCCAGCCATCCTGTGCTCATGTCATCTGCTTATGAGTGAGCTTTGAGAAACCTGAGCCAAAGTTGTCGACTGCTTGAGGGGTCCAAAATAAGATATAAACCTCACTACGGTGTTTGCCACCCCTTCAAATCCTGCCTGGTCCTGCAGCTAATTAACCCTGGCTGTATTTAAAACAATTGCTACACAAAACAGATGCACACCAGGCTGGTTAATGCACACCCTGCTCTGTGGTTGGTTGTCTCCTGGTTCTCCTGGGCAGCAAGGGTTTGATCGTGGTACTTCTGGACCTCTCCTTTTCCATATGAAGGAACTGTGAAGGTGAAAATTCCCACTCTGAGATATGCTCAGTGCCTCTGCGCTGCAAACTCCTAGCACGTGTGACATGATGATGCAAGAAAATGAAAGAAGAAGGGAATTTCTGATGGCATTTGAGCAGACGGAGAGATTGGTCTCTAGAAACTCTGAATTCAGGCCCGTTGCTGCACTGCCTCTTCAGAGGAAGTGTTTCCAGATTTTTCCAAGCCTGTTAGAAAAAAAGCTGGTGAGCTCAGCAGACGTGTTTCAGCATTTTGTCTCAGTCCTTGCTCACTGTGAAAATACTGTGATATTCAGAAATACAGAGGCAAGCCAGCAAGTTTTGAGAAGCTTTGGGTCCAAGAGTGAGCAAACTGACCCTGTGCTCTTGCTGTCACAGCACTAACTGTATCTTCCTCCCTGGGGCTGCTGTGGCTGGCAGCATCTTTATGGACCTCCCCCAAATCCAAGAACAAACACAGTTTTCCATCATATGAGGACTGCTGTAATTTACTGCAGAATAATCTACTGAAGAGGGATGGGAAAACTGTCAGGAAGGGGAGAGGGGTCCTGGTGTCCTGGACAGGGACTGAAAACAAATGGGACAAGAGTCTTTAGTGCAGAGCTGGGATATTGAAACAATACAGATGCAAGGTGTAAGCCTTAAGTTCGGCAAAACAAGCTGCTGGCTTCAGGATTGGGCTGCAGGATTGAACCAAATGCAAGTAAAACATTGCAGAGGAATGAGTAAAGACTGTCATGGAAAGGAAAGAACCACTGCTTGTTTACTTTCCTCCCAATATATTGCAAGGAGCGACAGCAGCTAAGCAGCATCTCATGGGTTGGTCCTGCATCTGAAGCATTGCCAGCATCCACAGGTCCTTTGTGTCTATTATTTTACAATAAATCACAGCAGATCTTCCCCTGATGGAAACTCTCTGTTTGTTCTTGGATTTAGGGGCAGAGGCACGCTGGGGGCTGGCCGGGCCAAGATTGAATGTGTTTGCACATTCCCTCCCCTTGTAGGATTGAATCCCTGTCAGCCCGGTGATGGATGCACTGCTGAGCCAGTGTATCTGATAACCAGAATCATTAACGAAATGGTTGGAGGGTCAGGGCTTGGAGGGCCAAACACTGTCCTAACTCCCGACTTTTCAAGGTTCTTTTGTCACACTGTGCGTGAGCACAAGCCATGTGGGCAGGGAAAGCCACTGCCAAGCCCTGCCATCGTGGCAGACCCACAGGGGGACGTGGTGGGCAAGAGCACAGGGATGGGCAGAAAATTGCAGGGCTTAGGTGGCTCAGCCACTGGATCTGCTGTACCTTTGGGAATGAGTGCAGGGTTTTCCCACGCTCACATCTTTGCTTGAGAATGGCATTTTCCTTTCTCCTCTGCAAAAGGAGAAAGGGCACTGTGGTTTCACTGGCTTCCACTCTCCATCTTCTTCAGCACCCTCCCCCTCCTCCTCCTCTGGAAAAGGTCATTTATGGGATGCAGCCTCTCTCCTCGCTCCATCAGGGCCTCCCTGCAATTCCTAGCTGTCACACACATGCCCGGGAACTTTTCTGGAAAATTGCCCTCCATTTACTTACATCTGACACACAAACACATGCAGGTCCCAGGGAGGCAGCTACTTTCCCAGGCAGATGTCTCCAAGTGTTAAAAAAATAATCAGCTGCAAGCTGGGATGCTCCTATTCATCCTGGAGGGCAAACTGCCATGGAAAGAAAGGGATGTGACCATCCCCTGGCTCTTTATAGAGGGTCTGTTTCTTAAGAGGCTATTGAACCAGATTCAATGCACCACTGAGGCATCTAAGAGGGGATTTAGGGACTTAAAATTTGCCTGTGGGCACCAATACACACTTTGTGAACAAATGGCTGAGATTCTGAAAAGGTTATCAGGCTGACAAAAGAGGGGGAAGAAGCAATCAACTCACATTGGGGCAGACAAGAGAGAATGAGAACAGCACAAAATGGCAGCAGGATGCTCAGGTGGGCCCAAGGCTGAGAGAAAACCCCCTGGGATGAAATTCCTGAGCAGACGCATGTGCTGCCCAGCAGCTTTGGGAAATACACTGGAGAAAGTGTAGAGGGAAAATGTGTGATATTAAGTACGTCCACTTCGGTGACCAAAAATACTTTTGCTCATTCTTCAGTGTCACAAGAAGACATTTTTGTCATAGCTTATTTAGACAGCTGCCTGCAAAGAATCAGGTTGAGTCCTAGTCTGTCAGTGTAAAAAAAAAAAAAAAAAAGGGAAAAGAAAATATCATTCCTTAAATAAATTGAAACTTTCTGTGGGAACATACAGCTTTCAACCAAAAGTGACTTTGTAAAAAGTGACACTGGCACTTTCCTTCCAAGGTCAGGATATTCTCTCAGTCTTTTCTAAGAGCCTTTTTTCCTTTTTTTTTTTTCTTTTTTTTGAAACAACTTTTCATTAATTTTTAATGCATATTCTATTACAAAGAGCAGTGTACTTCAGAAAACACTGAGCCTGGAATAAGGGCCATTGATTGTATTGACGGAAAATGTTCTTCTTATATCCAAAGTCCCACTGGTACCTTTGGAAGGAGATTTCAAACATTTGGGTTTTTTTAAATTACATTTTGGCTTGGAACCAATATTTTAAACTCAGATAAGTTTGAAAATCACATAAATTCTCCTCCCTCCCCACTGCCATTAAAGGGAATTCTCGCCCTGTGTAAGTTTTACTCATTTCACCCACAGACCTGTGAAATGTGTCATCGCCAGCGCTGGTGCCAGGCAGAGGGACAGGGAGCTGCAGAGTTGGCAGAAAGCCACTTATGGGCCATGGGGAATGGGAAAGCCTGCGAGAAAAAAACAAACATCAACTGCCCCCAAACATGGACATTCTTAAATTAAAAAGCCACAGGTATCCAAACTGAGGACACAGGGGATCTTGTCCCTGGTGCAAATATATCAGTATCCACGTGACTTATCAACAATATGATTGCAGAGAGAATTCCTTGGGGAACGTGTGTGAGGAACATGGAAGGCAGCAGGGTGCAGTGACCCTGTGAGCATCCGCTGGTGAGAGGGGTGCTGCAGGCAACACCTTCTCCAAGTTCTGTCCAAACCCAGCCTGTTTGTGGTCTGAGCTGTGCCTCAGGAGGGGTGTGCTGCAGATCTGTGACTGTATTAACCCTACTGCTTGGTGACCTTTGACAGGAGACAACCTGGCTACAGTCCCTGTGTAGGTGCAGGCAGACATGGAAGCAGGAGATGGCTGGAGAGGGACCCAGGGGATATCATCAGTTTTCATGCCACAGTGTGGTAGAGAGAAAAAACTGCTGAAAAGCAGAGTATTCAGAGGTGCTTTTCTTCAGCTGCTCTTGGAATGACTCCACTTCCAGAGATGTCAGAGTGGCATCAGGAAGCCACGCTGCAGGCTGTGCAGCATGGTGACAAGTTGGAAGAGACTTTCTGCAGAGAGGATAACAGCTGAAGGACCAATGCAGGCACACAGGGGAGATCAGATTAGAGGGTACCCAAATTCCTGGGCTGTAGAACACTTGCCAAACAGGTTCTCTCGTCTGCACCACCAACATTTGAGGGCTTCCATGAACACGGTGACTGCACACCACAATGTGGAAAGTGAGGCCCATGCCAGGGGCTGGTTCACACCAGCAGTGCTGAGCTGGGCTGCTGGGCTTGCTCTGAGGTCAAAGGCAGGCTGGGCATCCCTCCCTGACAGCTGCCTCCAGCCTGAATACGAGCCCAGGCGCAGGGAGCAAGCCTGGGAACGTTTCTGTGTATGGGTAGAAGCCAAGCAGGTGCTGGAAGGTCTCATTGACTCTCCATCACATCAGCTTCTGGATACCAGGGGGGAAGGCAGATGAAAGAAGCTGCACTAAAAACTGGCCTCGTGCAGTATGTTTTTAGCACATTTTCCTCTCCTCTGACTTTCTCCCTCTCAGGTCCTGCACAAAGAGCCCTTTAGCCCTTACTTGACAGCTGGACGGTGCCCCAGTCCCACTGCAGATGTTTGGGCTCCAAATCCTCTGCACTTGACTCCCCATTTGGGAAACCACTTTGAGGTCACTTGGGAAACTTGGCACCTGGAGTTTTCAAAACAGTGTCTTAGAGGCATGCAGGAGCTGCTGCCATGAGCTTGGTTTGTGAGACGACTGCGCACATCATCGCTGACATGAGAGCTGATTAATGCCACCCAGGCCATTGATGAAGCCTTTGCTGAATCACCTCTCTCCTCTGCCCGAGATGGGTATTTTTAAATTATTTATTAGTCATAAGGAAGACATGTTTCTCATGTTTGTAAGCCATGGGATGCTCTGTGGCATCCAATCAGCTTTGCAAGTGAAGGCTTCTTGGTCTCCTGTCCAGATTAAAAGCAAGAAATATTAAATATTTCTTCTTCTGAAGACTGAAGGATTCATGGCAGGGTAGCAGAAAGGTGTGAGTATTGTATTCCTGTGCAAAGACTTTTTATTTTAAAGACGAAATTATTTGATAACCCAACAGACCTCATGTGATGCCCCCGTTCAGTGACACTATTGTGTGGATCAGTGGATGAAATGGTGAAATGTTCCTCACTGGAGTCAGCCAGCTGTGGGCAGATGATTCTTAAACTGCCACTGAGACACAACACTGCACAGAGGGCAAGGAAACACTTCCAACCAAGACAGTAATTCCCAGGAAGGAATTTGTTTGGTGAATGTGAGCAAGGTCCCTGTGAATTCCTTGGAGATATTGTCTACAGACTTGGGTTTTTCTTGGCAGGTTGTGGGTGGGGAGTTTTGTTGGGGTGTTTCCTTTTTTTTAAAATTTTCAGAATTTCAGATGCATTCTGGTGGGAAATGCAGGATGTGGCATATATTTGAACTGAATAAAACTTGGTAAAGGATCTGGATTGAGAGAGGACTTTCTGCAGCAGGAAGGACAATTCAGTGGGGATCAATAATTGTGCCTAGGAAATATAAATGGGAGAGGAGCTGAGCTGCTAATTTTTCTGTCCTAGTAGATACCAGGCCAGGCACTAGCTGGCCAGGGAGCAAGTGGGCTTTTCTGCCTGGAGCAAACCACCAGTGTTCCTGGCTCTTCTCCCATCCAGGGCAAAACCAAAGGCACAGTGAGGTGAGCACAGCACTTGGGCTTTGCCTTGGGATGGAGAGGAGGAGGAAGGTGCCCACTCTGCACATCAAGTTGAACACACAATGAGAGGTGCAAGGGGGACTTCCTTTGGGTGTTGAGCTAAAAAACACATGGAAAGGAGACTTCTTTATCCAGTGAGCAGCTTTGGCTGTCAAGGTCCTACACCCTGAACTTCCTCACCCCAGCCTTCTCTCAGAGATTTAGGCCCTAAAAGCACTAACATAACTGTGCACAAATAGTCCAGATTCTAGACAGTGAGACATTGTTCCTCCAGCATTTGGGTGCTGTTGGTGTTTTTCTTTTTCCTTTTTAATGGCATCTGAAAAGCCCTAAACTAGTGCTTAGAGCCTGCTCCTCCTTCAGTGTTTGAGTCAATACCCTTCCTTCGAGCATGCACTCAAAACACCACGGATTGCTCTTCACAGCATTATCATCAAACCTGTCCTGGCTGGTCAGGGATAACAACTGGGATGCCAACACCCATATCCAGTGCAGTACTGGGCCCCGAGTTATTTCTCTGCCCCCATGTTGTATTTTCATCACGTTTATCAAGTCATGCAATCTCTGAACAGCACATGGATATTTTGTCAGGTTCTACATAGATAAGAGACTATCCTTTACTTCCATCTTTTAAAACCCGTTGTTTGTTCTTTATTCACTTCCTTTTGCTGATTTAATCTCTGCAGAAATGAGCCATTGCATGGTGGCTCCTCTGAGCTGCTGAGGGAGTCCTGCACTTGGGCACCCTCCCAAGAAACCTTCAGCTCCTTCTTCAGGGTGGCTACCTCCCACGGAGACACTTGCCCAGGACCTGCTGCTTGTAGGATCCCAGCCAGAGGAGGGTCTTCAGTAAAACTTATCCCAAAGTTTGGTCACAGGCCCGTTCCAGAGCCTGAGAAATAATGAAACATCCTGAGTTTTGAAAATTGTTTGTGGGAAACCAGGTGTCTGATGCTGATTGCCAGGGATGTATACTGTCCATCATAGATGTAAGAGGCAGGGGAGGAGGGCAGACCTTAGAGTCTGCTTAATTTTAGCAAAGGGGAGTGAGAGACAGCTTGATACATATGCTTTGAAGAGGTGAAAATATTCAATGCTTCTGGGGTCTGCAATATTACCAAGGCATAGAAGGGCAAGCATATTTGAACCAGAAGGAAAGTACATGACTGAACAACGACAGTGACGAGTTTCTGGGACAAAGAGAAAGAGGTGCTCCATCTCCCAGTGTCTTCAGAGCAACGTGGGCTTCAGTGAAACAAGCTACTGGGTTCGAGTGATTGAGCTCAGCGATCTGTGTAAATCCAGATTTAGCAATTCCTTCTGGCCATAAACGCTATGACCCTGCTGGTTCTCACAGTTTAGCAGTGAGAAAGGGCCGAATTTGGTAAACTCAGACATAAATGTCGCGTGCTATATTTATACAAACCAGTGCAGCACGCTCCTTGTAGGGGAGCAGCCCTGTCCCCACGTGGCAGCAATCACTCATCAAAGGGTGGCAGCAAGTCTGGGATGGGGGGACACCCCCTGGGAGGGTGGCTGGAAGCTGTCTACAGCTGTCTGGGTGTAGTGGTGGTGCTGTCATCCCAGGCTGGCTTCTCCACTCCCAAGGAAGCTCAGAGGCAGACAGGGAGGGTTCTGTGCTCCCGGAAAGGCACCTGAAAGTGGTCCAATGTTGGCAGCATCCTGCAGCACCCAGGCAGGAGCCTAACACAGAGGGGAATGCTGTTTCTGAAGACAGTAGATAAATAGCATCCACATTGCTGTGACCAGATCTGATATTGCTCTGCTTCATCCTACATTCATGTAAATGCAATTCTCTGAACACACAGACAGCCCTAAGATTTACCAGCCCACTGATCCCTGCAATAACAAAAAACCCCAAAGGAGTTAAAACCCTGCAAGAAATATAAACTTTGTAAATCCACAAACCCACTTTGGTTCCAGGCTGCTGCTCTTGCAAGACAAAGGAGAATTTCCAGCTTTTGCCTGGAATTCAGCTTCACCTCCTGTGCAGGAACCCCTGGCACCAGCCCTCTGTTCCCCTACAGGGAATACACATGTGCAGCCAGAAACGCTTCTAACCGACCTGAGCTTTGGCACCTGAGTTTTTTGTAAGACTTGTAGTGTTAACCAGGCCTCCCCTGAAAGGATTTCAAGCATGAAGGGTAATGAGGGAGTGGCGTGACACCCATCAGGGAGAGTAACCAGAGCAGCAGCATCGCTATGGCAATGGAGATAAGGGGCAGCCCTCACACCGCAGCTGATGAGTGACATGGTTTCTAGCCCTTTCAATGCCTTGAAGTGTTTTCCTCCTTGACTTGAACTAGAAGTAGCACAACTTAAAAACAATTAATGTCCCCTTGGAGGGAAAAAAGAAAAAGAAGCAATTTTTCCCGTCTATTTTTAAGTCTCGCTTCACCACAATAGCGCCAATATTTCACTCCTGACTCAAAGGCAAAGTCCGAGGGAGCAGGATATGCTGTAGGGTATCTCTCTTGCCACACTATTCGTGTTATTTTCAAGTTCCTCTCTCCAGGGTTGATCTTGGCAGCAGATCACAGTGCCGGCACAGCACAATGTAAACTGGAGCCATTGTTACTCCATCTCCCGCTCCTCATCGCTGCAACAACATTTCCCCACACGCCTCCCTGCAAATTGTTGCATGTCCTGTCCTGCTTCCCGCCCCCCTCCAAAATCCATTAGGCTGTTGCAGTTCAGCTATTCATCCAGCCCCCTCAGAGGCACCGAAATAAAGTGGTTTCTCTGTCGGCTGACATTGTGCAGGGTTTTGACGACTGGTCTTGGTGAGTGACCACGCTGCAGGGCTGCCCGATGTTTCATGTTATGTGCACTGAGCAGGCAGAAAAGGGTAGTAGGGAAGTGGGCAGCTATTGAAATGGCCTTAAATTGCTTCATTTTCTTCCATCATCTGGCAAAGGCATAGTGGTGAATTCGGTAGGGCCAAGGAGGTGATCCCTTGACAGGGGATCAGCCCATGTTGTGCCATTTGAGGAGTGGACCAGGATTTGGGCCAGTACAGCCAGGTGGCTTTTGCCAGAACTGAGGATGAGTTGCAATACCAGTGGAGAGCTCAGGGCCTCACTCTTCATCAGTGGGGACTGGTCAATGGCAGCTGCCTGCTGGGGCTTTTCCTTACAGGGCTACTGAGCTCCTGGTATACATAAATATGATGTATATGTGCGCATACACCTGGGCTCACCCCATCACAGCACAAAGCCGACGGACACTGCACAGCATCCGCACAATGCTGAACCTCAGCTGACCCACGTTGCTTCCCGTGGGTGCATGACACCCTGGCCCCAGCAGCTGCAGCAGAAGGAGGCTCCACCAGCAAATCCAGCCCCATCCCCGCAGAACTCCTCACAGCCACGCTCTGCCCACGCTCTGCCTGGGCTGGTGGTGGATGGCACCCAGGATGGGCTGGGAGCAGCGATAAAAGTGACGTCCGTGGGAGTTCACTGCCAACTTCAGTGAAACAGGATCAAGTCTTCAGTCACTTAGCAACCCGCTTTATCAACCTGAACTTGTATCTCTCTATGCTGCTGTTTTTCCAAGGGCTATTCATGGTTCAAAGCTGTAGACAATACTGTTCCTTTCTTCACTCACCGCCACCTAGTTATCTCTGGCAGAGTGTGACTCTGGAGAGAAGCAATTTGAGAGAGGAAATACACTGGAGATGGAAATAGCATGGAAGATACAAGAAGGATTTGACTTTCTTGTTTCTATCTTATTCAAGATTATGTTTCCTAACTGAATCCCTGAAGATATTCGAGTTGTTCTAAAAATTATGGAAGGAACAAATAAATTTTTTCATGCACATTGCAGAAAATCCAGAATGACTCTGCTAATTTGCAAAGTGTGGAAGTAGGAAAGGAGGGCCCTTAGCTAAAGCATGACATACAGGGAAGGCCCAGGGGCATGGAGGAAACAAATGCTGTGTCCCAATCAGATACATACAAGGGGAACATTTGCGTTAGCATCCCAGTTCATAGCCCATTGGAAAACCCATCTTGGTCTCTGCAAACCTTCAATTTCATGAAAATTCTGTAGGTGGACAGAAAAATGTAAAAATGGATGATTCTGCAAATAATACTGTGACAAGCCAGGTTTAATTGAGAGAAATGACTGATGAAACCCAAAGCCATAGGTTTCAAATCTTGGGTGTGCTCCCATTTCTTGGGAGCTTGCTGGGTCAGCTCATCTGTACGGTGAGGAAGTTTGTCTTCTCATCCTGGGCTTACCCCCAGTTTCTTAAGATTACACTGGAATTTGTCTCAGGAGCTCTTGCACTCTTCATTCATGGAAAGGTGCAGCGAAACAAGTGCACACAAACCCAACAAAATTTTTATAGCAAGGGTTTTGCAGTCTCAACAAAACTCTTCTTGAAAGACTAAAGTCATCCTCCCATGGGTAAATGTGATCTGAACGATTTGATATTCTGATAAAGGTATACAGAGACATCAGACAATAAGTTTGCCATGAATGAACAAAATTAATGAAGAATAAACAGAATAGAAAGAAAATGACAGGAAAGTTGTAAACCAAATAACTCTGAGAAACAATTTTAAAAAATCCTGTTTTTCCCTACTTAGCTGATCTGCAAAAATTAAGACTAAAAGGTCACATAAACCCCAGCAGGATGGTGCAGTGGCTCTGCTTGGAGCAGTTTCCTGAGGATGGAGGGCACTCAGGGAAGCATCCCACGGGCAGAGCTCCTGCAGCTGCGCCACTGCCTGGGGCACTTGCACTGGACAGGACACTGGGATACAAAGTGGCACCAGGACATGACCTTATCCTCTCCATACCACTGGGCCTGTGTGTTGGAAAGCTTCACTGAGAGAGGGGCTCTGAAGTGATCCAGTGATGCCAAAACGCCCAAACTGAAACTTTCTGTCTATTTTAATCAAATCCAGCATGGTTACAAAGCTTTTTCCTGCCTGATCCCAAATGGATTTTCAGGCAGGGAAATTTATGAGAAGTAAACAGCTAGAGTTAAATAAACACTTGTAGGCCTCTGGCTATCCTGGCAAGGGACAAAAAGCAAACAAAAAAAAAGAAACCTGACAGCAAATATTAGCAACAGATTTTTAACAGGTGGAGGAATTATCGTATGTATCTAGGAAAGAAAACAAAACAGGCACTCCTAAATCACCAGTGCTGATTTAAACATGAGCTTTTAAATATAGTGTGTGAGCAGCAAATGAGTTCTAATTGAGGAAAGCTTGTAAACAAACAACAGCTTTCATCTGCAGCATCACGCGCGATACAGGCTCTGTGCTGAGGGCTGGACCGTGCTGCCACAGCCCAGGCCTGGCAGGGGAGATGGGAACGAGTTCTGATCCCCCTAAATGTCAAGGCATCCTGGAGCAGCGAGGAACAGAGCTGGACTCACACTTCTCAAGGTCTGGATGGGCAAAGGGAGAGCGCCAGGTCAGTGAATCAGGCACGAAACAGGATCCTGGGGCTGCTCCTCGTCCAGGTGCTGCAGAGACCCAGAGCAGTATCTGGAGGCAGCCTGGGAGCAGGCAGCCCACCATGAGGGTCATTTTTTAAAATCACCTTTGAGAGATGTCATTTGTCTTGAAATAAGAGGTGAGGGCCCTTTCCAGCAGCAGCTGGGCATCTGATCACTCATGTTCACTCATCATCTCCTGCTCTGGAGAAAGACCTGCTTCAAGGTCTATAGAGCATCATGAAGTGTCTGAGGAGCAATCTGGGAGTTGGACAAAGGAAGGAACGTGGCTGGAAGCAAGCCTCTAAAGACAGCTGGGGCTGTGGTCAGCAAGGAAAGGTCTGCTGCAGCAAAGCATGCACGGTTAATGCTCAGCCTGTGATGCAAGAGCGGGGGAGATACAGCATGTCAGGAAGCGTCTACGCAGTGCAGATACAATCAGGCTGAAAACACACAGAGCATGCCAAGGAAGTAACCTTGAATGTCTGCTGGTATTTTTTTCTGGAAAGCAACAACAGGATATTACAAAGGGACAGAAGCATGGACATGGTTGCCAGGGCTTACCAAGATAGATAAATTACCTGCCCTGGAAATGAGCATGAAAGGGAAAAGTGTTTATGCCCAATTCCAGACCAGGGCTCCTTAAAAGGCCAGCACCAGCTCCACTTGTAGCAGTGCTCCACTGAGCTGTCACAGTCAGCTGGAGGTTTTGACAACAGGGTGGGCACATTCAGCGTTAGAGCTCAGTCTTTCCACTGGGTCTGCACAGGGTCAGGCCATATAAAATGCTCCCTCTGCAAGAGGGATGTCCTGCATCGGCCTCACTGCGTGTGTGTCAGGCATCTGCTGCTGCGAAGAAGCAGTCACCCTATTACAGGTTTTATTTCTAGAAGTTTTAATCTCTCTCTGCTCCGATAAATGATTAATCGCTCAGATGAGCCGAACCAGAAACTGGCAAATCAAAGCCACCCTTGTTTTGAAAACACATTGCCCACAACCCCCAGTTTAGCACCATACCCCACAGCAGCAGAAACACAAACCCCAGCAGAATATAGCACCCGCAGCTCCCAACCTTAGTACCCAAATTTAGGCATGAAGATAGAGCAGCTTAACCCCGAGGGTTGCTGGGACCCATATAGACCACCAGAGTCAATGGAAGCAGCAGGTGCTTGGAAACACTGCGAATCAAAGCACTCCTTTAGGGCACTAAATATAGCGCAAAATTTAAACACCCAGGCTGGAAAATGTCGGCCATGTGCTCCCTCCACTGCCCTGCACCACGGGTCCCACACACCCAGGCTGCTGCCACACCATGCCCCTGGAAGGTGCTGGGTCCCTGCTCCCACCACCACTGCCCATTAACAGCTTTTTATCCATGGTGACACAGTGCAAAGAGGGTTCTCCTCCTCACTTTTTTAGAGGATATTGCTGCACTTGAGATAACCTCACTGGTTTATCTGCACTGAAAGCAATGTCAGCAGACTGTCAGGACACCTCCCTGGGGACCCGCCGTGCCCGTGGTGCCTCGGACTGTGCATGAGGGCTGTCTCTGTGCCACCAGCCAGGGAGCCTCAGCACGCTGAGCTTGGCACCCAGGAGCCCACTGGGGCCCAGGGAGTGAAGGCAGCACCTTGCACGTCCCAGCACATGCTTCATGAATGTCTCAAGAGAGTAGAGCTCTCTGCTATCAATTTTTTCTTTTTTTCTCTTTTTTTTCTTTTCTTTTTTTTTTAGTTGCAATTTTATTTAAAAAAAAAAAAAAGGGTGAAGAGACATAAAGATCCTGCTGATCCACATTCACCTTTAAACTCGCCCAAATGTTCAACTCCAGCAATTTTGCCTCCCGTTGAGAAGCTGCTGCACTCACCATTTCCATTTTCTTTTGGGAAGTGGGAATGAGAAAATGCTGCAGCAGTTGAGCCTTTGGTGCCCTGCGGAGGGGCCAGCCCTGCCTGGGGGAATTTTAGACCCACGGAAGGCAGACCAGGTCAGGGATTTCACCTTGGCTGGAGCAACATCCCCCGTGCTGGCTGACTGGGGGATTCACCACTGAACAGCCCTTTCTCTCACCCCTTTACACCTCCTTGTGAGTAACACATGCAGGATTCTGGAGTGGAGCCCAGTCATGTAGACATACAGCAGTGAGGGGACCACCAAAGAGGGAAGCACTAGATCAGCCGCATGGCAAAAGGAGAAACAGATACAAACTGTCCCTGAATTTCTAATCCACAGAGAGGTCAGATTCTGGGTCCACACCTACCAGGGGTATAAAAGGAGGGACAACCCCTCACTCACCAAGAGCTGTCATACACTATTTTGAAACGATGAAACACTTACAAGTTTATATGAAAATGTAAGTCCTAGATACACAAAGCTAATTTTGAGCTATTTCAGAATGGGGTTATGTTGTTGCTTTTTCCAGCACCAGCAGGTATCAGAGCCTAGAAAAGCCCTGCCAGAGCATTTCCTCTGCTCCTAACACAACAAGCTTCTGAAGCACTTCTTAGACGTGGGTACGCTTTTCATAAGAGGCAGCCCAGTGATGAACCAGAGCTGATGCTCTCTGATAGATAATCATGGGAAGAAGCCTCCCAGGCTCCTCTCCTCCTGGTTTGAGCAGCCACGTGTCTGCCCAGGGCTGGGCACAGGGCAATGGCCATCAGCCACCCATCCCCTCCTCCTCCTCCCTTTTGCTTCTCCAAGAGCAAGAAATAAGGGTTGGTGGTGCAGCATTAACGTGGCCATTTCGGCCTCACCTTGGAGAGGGCAGGGCTCTGGATACACCACTTTTGTGCCAGCTGTGACTTGTTGCAGAGCTCTTCAGAAGCAGAGAAATCGAAGAGGGATGAACCAGTGCAATGTGGTACCTACCTAACCCTCACCTTCAGATCTTGCTGCTGTAGCACTCCCCAAAACACAGCCTTCTTCCACACTCACTGATGCCCACATCCTTTGCAGCCTCCTCCCTGCTGGGAAGGCTGCAGGGCTTGCTCCTCTACAGCCTTGTGAGCACAAGTCCTTGGCATTAGCACATCCCCCTACTCCCACCCTGCCTCAAATAAACAGGATCATAAAGCTCAGGCTTAGTGTGGACCCTCACACAGCAGTGCTGCTCCTTGCAGGCAGACATAGTAGCATGAGCTTCTCCAGGGACCCCAGCACTCAGAACAGTGGGACTCAGACAGCTTTGCATCCTTGCTCTAACAAGAACCAGACACATCCAGAGCCAAGGCATGAAACGATTGTCACTGCTCCCTCATCAGTCTTGAAGCCAACATGGGCCAAAAAGTAACCAGCCCACCTGGGGCGGTCAAGAAAGGATCTGAAAAGGGTGTAGAACTGGCCTGTGTGGGGTGCCCACACATCAGGTGCTGCTCAGCTTGGTCAACCTGACTCCAAAAGAACAGAGAATAATTTGGAAGGGCACAGAGCTTCTATAGGAAAACCAGCTGGAGATCTGGAACAGCATCTCTGCAAGTAGAAACAGAAGACTGGGACTCTGAACCCCAAGATTTAGGGAAAAAGTGGTATCTGCACTGTAAATCCCAAATGTTGTGGAGATGGTGGCGAGGGAATAACTAACTGCTTGCTGTTTTCACATCACCTTATCAAGGAGCAGGTCCACAAGAAACAGAAGGAAGCGCTTTTCCACCCAATTCATGGTGCAGTTGTGGAAATCATTGTCACACAATGTTGTGCAGTTCTAAACCATAAAAAGGGTGATATGATGCCACAGAGCAGAGGTGTCCATCAAATATGTCTGGCTCAGGAAGCCCCTAAAACACTGACCGACAGAAGCTGGATGGGTGTGGGAAGGGCTCATGCTCAGTTTACTGCTCTCTTGCACTTCCTGTAAGCATCCCCCACTGACCACTGCAGGACAGAGGATACCACACTAGGTGGACCTTTGATCTGCACCGGTACAGCTGTCGGCTGAACAACTCCCACCCACAGGTAGGGCTTCATTAACGAATAGGTGGGGTTATGCCCAGAGTTCTGCCCCCAGGCCAAGCCTTCAAAGGGCCTTCTGCACGCCGCTGCCACAGCACTTTCCAAACCTGCTCCACAGCTCCCTGCTCAGCCTTCTTTCATACACAGCCTATCAGCACAGCAAATCTGCCACGGGGAGAAGTCCCCTCCAACCCAAGCCTCCTTCAGATGGGTGGGAGAAAAGATAGGATAGCAGCTGAGAAAGATCCACAAGTCAACAAGTCTCTCCCTACCAAACAGAGCTGAAGGATTTGCATTTGGTTGATTTTCTAGTTTTTTGCCAGCACACTTAAAAGTGACAACCTCTCTTGGGGACCCGTAGGTCAGAGAACATTGTGCTGCCCTAATCACAGCCTTGCATCCTTACAGGATGTCACATTTACACCTGCAAAGTGATTCTTCTGCCTTATCCACCACTGAAAACCAAGATACCTGTTTGGTTTCAGAAAAACACACATTCATTCCCTGTGTGTCAGTGGTGATAAAGAGTAATATGGATGGAATACAGTAATATAAGCAAAAGCATAACATCTTCTAAATACTGCCTAAGTTTTCCATGAATTTTTTCCCCAATCTAGAAAAATATTGAAGCAGCCTTGTTGCCCGGGAAAGAAATTAACTGGAGTTCCTCCTCTGAGCTTCTAAAGACTCGGTCATTTGTCCCTCAAGCTGGTTGCTTTACGTACTTCTTTCATAGAGATATTGCAAAATACCCTTTGAGAAGGATTTCTACAAAATCATAATTGTCTGCAGAAACCCCTGAACTGTTAACTTTGAAGCTGGACAGGTGGGTCCCTGTTCAGCTGATTTGTGATGTACACTGCCCCATACATTGTCTGTTTCTTCTTGCTCTAGGATTAGCAGATACAATGTGAAAAGGAGATGCATATCAACCATCCAGATTTTCTGGATGGATGCAATCTAGCTTTTGCAAGGGAAAAGGTGACCCAATGAATCATGAAACTTAATGATTCTTGTGGAAAAAAAAAAAAGACTTCCTACTTAGGAATACTACCTATGACATTCATTTATAAACATTTGATTGCAAGCACATGTTTACAATCAGGTGGTTCAAGAAGAGATATTTTTGCACTTAGTCTAAGTCCCTGTAACACTGAAAAAATATACAGAGCAAAAGCAAAAAGTTCCACGTATTCGTACACAAATGTTCACGGGAATGGGTGCTGTAAGACGGATGAACTTGGGAAGGATTTGGTCATCTCTCATTCCCAAGGGGACCTTTAGTTCCTTTACTGTTTCATAAGCCTGTTCTTTACCCCAGCACCTGTGATGAAGTAAGGATGCAAGGCTAGCCAGGGACTGCTTTGCAGCACTGAACAGAGCAAGTCTGAGAGTCACCTAATATTTTCAAAGCAAGATTCTGACTAAGAGCGACACAAACACTTCCTTTAGTGTTGAGAACGGAGGAAGAGCAAAGCCAACCTCTACCCCTCTCACTCACAAGAAACCCCTCAAAGGTCACTGCTAGATTGCCTATGAGAAGGGATGCCAACTCCCCAGGACAGCTCACAAGCTACTTGAACTCTTCTTCAGGCTCATCCTTTCTGTGGAGCACCCAAAGCACTCGGAAGGCCCCACCAGCACTCAAGAACAATGAGGGAGTTCAATTCAGTCACACAGACCACATCTGTAATGCAAATTCCTCTGCAAGTTTGGTACAGGCTACCCCAATCCCTATAGTCCAAGCTACCTCACAACTAACACTGCAACTAGTGTCCTCTGCAGCTTCCAAATCAGTGACTAAAGTGCCTTTCAACCCTTAGGTTGTTCTTGGAAATATACGGACAGAGTTATTTTGCTGTATTAACTTTCCATGCAAGCATAGTCTGATCTGAAGAGGAATAATTACATGGCCTGCTGGAGAACAAACCAGACAACAGCAAAAGGCCAGAAAAATAATTAATCTCAACAGGTGTTTCAGGTTAACATCAGGTCTTGAAAAGAGCATCAGAGATGAAAAATTAACCCAGAACTACTCTTTTCTTAGAAAAATCGCAAGAGCCAATTTATTAGGCTGCCTGATTGTAGTTCTTGCAACAAGAGGATTCTAACAGCACCATAATGTTTAGCACATGTGCATCAGCAAGAAGTTGAGATGTAAGAGTCCAACATCTCCTGTAAAAAATCAAAAGGAAACAAAACTACTGAATAAGGTGATGTGGGGCATGTAGAGAAGATACACAAGTAACTTAAGAGCAGCATAGAAATAAAAGCTGCGTAAAATAGATCAAGGTTAATTTGTGCAAGTCAGCGTTTACTTTTTGTTCAACCCCCTACTTTATTCACCTTGTTTCACGTATCTCAGTGCACATAACTCACCCATCACACAAAGGGGGCATAAAATAATTCTTGGTTTTGGCAGGATAAGAGCACTACAAAATTGGATGTGCTGGTTTTGTGAATCCACAGGGAATGAGTCCTGGACCCCAAGTGTGTTCTATCCTTTTGTTTAGAGTAGCAGGTGATGACCACTGTTGTGTCCTCTTTATTTGCTACTTAAGTACTAAGAAGCAGCAGAATTAGCACCTTTGGGAGCAGTGAGGCAGCTCACTGCTGCATGACGGAACAGCAGTGACTTTATGTACATAAACCTACTATTTCTCCTTTTGAGAAAGATAACAGAATTTGATTTTGAGGACTGACTTAGAAACAACTCTCAAAGACAAGAAAATACTCCAAGAAAAGCAATAAAAGTAGCTTTATAATGACTGAAATTTAAGCTCTGTTAGAATCTAAAATTCTGCCTCAGAGGCTGCTAGGAAAAATTAAACTTTTATATTCCCTATTATCTTACAGGAGTTCATCTTTTACTGCATAAAATAACCTATACAAATGAACTTACAGAAACAGGCACAGACCTTCTAAACTGAAATTGGAGCGTGACGCATGAAAGGCCTGAACGGCTGCAGAAGAGAGGAGAAAGGTACGACTGTAAAATCCAACTCCATTAGGCCAGGGCAGCACCTCGGGCCCCTGCGCGCTCAGCCAGCCCTCCTCTCACCTGAGGAGGCAAAACACTGCTCAGCCAAGCCTCCACTCAGCAGCCGGGAGCAGAACCACCGCCAAAAGGGTGCGCGGAACACGCCGCCGCCACAGAGCATGCTGCGCCGGAAGGGCCCACAGCGATCCCCCAGCCCACCCCCGGCAGCTGAAGAGGGAGAGCCGCGGGCTGGGAGCGCAGGTGCCCGTGTCTCCAGGGCACACGCCGACACCGCCGCCCCCGCAGGCTGCCAGGCCCGAGCGGGAAATCCCGGGGAGCCGCTCAGGTTACGGGAAATCCCGGGAATTGCATCGGGACTTTCGCTCCTCCTCTGCTTTGGCCTTGTCGCAGCCCAGCTCCCAGCTCGCTTAGAAAGCAAACACAACCTGAAGTATCTTACACACAATGAGGGAATCATTTTATTAGATTATGGAAGACAGCAGCATTACAGTACAAAAAGTTACAAGAGTAGCAGAAAAAAAGTGTTTTTGGTTTAAATACTCAGGATTATACTGGGGAACATGAGAAGGATAGTACCCTTTTCTAAACTAACTCCTAACCAGGTTATCAAAATAAGTTTTGAATATTTAGCACAAGTAAAAAAGTTACAACAAACATCATTATAAAATGCTTTAATAAATAGTTTCTTTTCTGAAAGGTTTTATTTTTTTAAGAACATGTCAAAAAAATGTACTAAAACAGATGATCCTGCAAAGCAAATCCTGCATTCCTGTATAAAATAACTGGTTTCAAAACATTCATGTTTACATTGTTCATGGGCCAGAGTTTACACTCTCAGACATCCGTTCCTCTCAGTGGTAGGGTAACTAGGTGTACGTAGTGTTATGCTTCTTCAGTAATTAAAATAAACTTATAGTCTGCCCAGTTAACAGCAATAATAAAAGCCTTAAAAAAAAAAGCATAAGCCTTCCACAATATTTAACCATTTCTACTGAGGTACTCCCATCCTCTGAGCTTGCCAGCCTTTTTTTTTTTTTTCCCTTTGGAGCAAAAGATGAATAAAGCACAACAGAAACAAGATTGAGGAAAATATTGTTCCCTTCATTAGGCCTGTATTTAAACGCAAAAAAAAAAGTAATACCACATGTAATTAACATATTCACAAAAGAAAAAACAATGCCTCTCTATGTTGGTACTGTACAGTAGATGCACCCATTAGTGTTCTTGAGATGGGCTGAACATGGGGATAAACAAACATTTCTGGATCTATTTACATGTAAGTGGTTATGCTCCTATGTAAATACAAATGACCAACAGATTCCTAACATTGATTGTATTAACATCATTTTCTAATCTGGACATAATACCAAAAAAAGTCTTATAAACTGCCATAGAACCTCCTTTTCTGCAACATAAATTAAAAGGAATGACATTAAAAAAAAAAGACCAAAATATTTAACTTATTAAATCAAATATACAGAGTGATTCATTTAATATGTACATATTTACAAAAAAGCACTTTCACTATTAGAAAATAAACTGTGTCAGTTGGGGAACCTAGAGTTCTCACAATTTTACTATATTGATATGGCAGTCTTTGACAGTTGCTATAGAAAAAGTTTAATCTCAAGGCACTTGTCACATGCTTCAATACTGCAATTCTAAAGTAATTAAACAGAAATTAAAAGGCCACTTTTAAACCACAGTTGAAAGATCTCTATAATTTTTTTTTGTTCCTATTACAAAGTGTGTAAGGCAAATTTGGAAAAAATCTTACAGAAGCTACTAACGTAACAAGTGCAGTGAGCTGCCATTAATAGAGATTCAAAGTCAAGAAAGCAGTTTAAGGTTCACACAATTTCCTCAACCAGGAGGTTTTAAAGCCACCATTAAATTAGAGCAAGTAATAAAAAGAAATACATTCTGTAAACAGTGTACAGTCTTTTGTAATAAACTTTACACATATTGAAAATACAACCTCTCCTCTGCCACACAGCGAGTGTATTATAAGTAAACTTTACAAAAATAGCAACTATCAAAGATTACTCATTTTTTTTTTATCTGACAGTCATTGAATAATTTATACAAGGCTAAAGAAACAAAATAAATTTTATTTATTATTTTTATTTATTTTTTTTACGCAAAATAAAGAAACTATGAACATTTGACTCCAGATATTTTTAGTCCTTGATGCAAAGTGGAGATGTCAATTTTTCCCCTCCCCAGCAAGCGCAGGCGCAGTCTGCCTACATCCCAAATACAGGTTAGTCTCTACTGCCTTCAAAGTTTGATGCATTCACATTTTTTACAGATCTGTTGTCCATTTTGCCTATTTGATGGGATTTCTTTACTGGACTGCTCTCTGATGTGTCAGACACCTTTGTCGGCAAAGGCTTTGCCAGTTTGTGAGAGAGGAATTTGTCCATTTCCTCATCTCTTTCCTCCTCTTCATCCTCCTCTTCCTCATACTCTACATACTCCTCAACCGCATCACAAGTTCTCTTTTGAGGAGATATGAAGTTTTTGCATTCGTAACGAATGTCTTTGTTACTGTAAGATCTGTCTATAGGATTTCTTATGGGATTTAAAGGTGCCCACTGGTTGTTGGCACCCTCTTCTCTGGGAGGACGGCTTCTCTCTCTCTCTTTTCTCCTCTTGCGAGTCCACCACACGCAGATGATTATACAAGTCAGCCACACAATGCTAAATACCGCACAAAGAATTGGAACCAAATAATCTAGGGGGCAAATGGAAAGAAATGAAGTCTTGGGTTAACAGAACAAGATAACATAGCACTGGACACCTGCAAGAGAAGTGTTCACACTTAACTACAGGTTATTCCTTGAAACATTTTTAGGAGGCAAGAAGTAAAATGTCTTTACAGCACAACAACAACTGCCTGAAAGCACCAGTCTATCTGGAAGTGCTCTTCACTAGTTTAAAGTTAGTTTTCCATGATTAATGATGAGGGAGGAAAGCTCCATTTCAGATCTTTTTTTTTTCCCCTTCAACAGAAAAACTGGTTTTGTTAATTAGCATCTTTCTCAAGCATCTACAAGAAGTTGGCCTAGAAAACATCAATAACAACTCCTAAGAAAAATCCTGTTCTAGTAGGAGGCAGGCAATGGAGTACTGTGCCTCTGAATTGCTCTAGAAGTACTGGCACTTGTATCACAAATATGTCCTGTGTTTACTGTCAGGAAGAACAGTCATTTGCCATCACATCTACAGACACTTATGTATCAACTGTCTCCAAAAACATTCAGGTTAGAGCTACATAACCAAATTGGTCATGCATCCTTTAGCACGTTCCAGTTTTACTTCAGAATGAAACACCAGAACATTGTCACTAGCAAGAAGAGTCTTCACTGCTCAATGAACAAAAGGAGTTGAGGCAATTGCTTTTCTCCAATTTCCCCATCCAAACCTCACTCACTAGTGTTCTCCCAGCCACACTGTCACAGATTATTTCTCTAAGAAAGCATTTCTGAAAATTGATGTGTGTTTGGATTTTTTTTCCCCGCCTTCCTCAAGGGCTTTACACAGGGATAGAGTAACAACTTTTTTCTGTTCTTCTTGATAAGCAAAAATTCACACATGGTAAGAGGCAGCGAGAGATGCTTTGTTTTTTTAGAGAGCATGGGATTGTTCAACAGCTCTGCAGACAAAAGCTGTCAACCCACCACTCTAATGTCTGATCCAAACATAAATTCCCTCAGCAGTTTTAAGGCATCTGCTTACAGAATAACCTGCAAATGACCATGCAAAACCAACTGATGTTTCAACACCACGGTCATTCACTCCAATGTTCAAGCTTTTTCTGAGCATATTCTTATGTGGAATGTGACACATTCTCAAACATTTGGTAAAGGAGGGTGAATAAACTGCCAACATGGTTGGCCTCAAGGGATCTAAAAAGTATATTTTAACAGTTTGGGGAAGGATTGTACTCACAGGAGTAACGGCTGTTCTCTCCTTATTTTTCATAAGCAATCTAACACTAAACCATGCATGGGGGAAATACTTCAAGGAAAGTGGAACTCTTCATAACAGCTTCTCCAAGATTAGAGTACAAAGCCTGCATTCTCACTGCTATCACATCTATTATTTCATCATATGACCATGGATCCAAGTTTACTTAATAACAGGTTCTTACACAGAATTGTCCGTACACAGACCCTAAATTCAGACTACTTTTCCTTAAAGCTAGAGAAAATCAATGAAGCATCTAAACGATCATCTCCACCTAGATACCTGAGCATCCCACAGAAATGAGATTCTCAACACATAGGGCCTTACACCACATTTTCTGATAGGTTTCCACCTACCTCACCCAATTAAGGAGCAGCAATAAAACCAAATCAAAAGCCATGAGTTCCAGGTTACGGTTTACTTCATAACAATTCCACTTAAAGAACTAGGGGCCAGTGGTCAATACTGAGCATTCATATTAAAATGAAGAGTCTGGAAACCATTTTGCAAGAGAACCCAAATTAATCCACTATTTTAGGAGAAACTTTAAATCTTATTGTGGTGGGAGATGAAGTAATTCACATCACTTTTGCCCTAGAATTCAATATGCAATCAGAAAAAACAGAGGCTGAGGCATGTCAGAATTCCAGCTCAATCCCTTATCATCTACACAACTGCTGTTGAAGGCAAGAACAAAGTGGGTACACTCCTTGAGGAGAGCAGAGGAAACACTACATTTGCCAAGACTTTAACAGATGAAAGGCATTTCCTAGAAGAGAAATGCAAGGAAAAGTGGAACCAGGCAATCCACTAATTGTTTGGACTATGGGTGGAAGATCTTCCAGAAGATTATGTTGGGGAAGTCTAGGAAAAAGTTGGGAGAGTCTCCTACCATTGTAAGATTTTTCACTCTGGGGCTTAGTTGAACTTGAGCCTACCAGCGGTCCTCCACAAGCCCATCTCCTGCCTCCCCCAGGCAGGAACACAGGCAGGCAAAATCCTCAATCACTGATTTTGGCACAGCTCTTGGAGAGCCAGCATTCAGAGATAAAGGTCTCCAATCACACTATATCCTCTTTTAGAGGAATGAACATTACATTTTAAGCCAGCTGTGCACTAGTGAGAAACACATGTTGAAAAAGAGAGCAAAGTTTTACATTATCGTGGCCAAGCATTGGAAGAAACTCGACATCTTTAACTCTTGTTAAGGTAAATAGCACATGAGCACTTCAAAACAGATTGGTGTCACATTACATTTTCCCTCTCCCCACATTTTCATTTCCTGACAGTCTCACTGCAGCAGCATCATGGGCTGAGGCTGGCTTAAGGTTAACGCAGGAGAATTGGAAAGGATTGGAACTGCACACGAGAACAACTCCTGGTCTTGTGGAAGGTGTGCTTAGGTTGGAGAACTGGGCTGCAAGTCAGAGCCAAAACCATGGCAAGAGTATCTGGGCATATCGTTATAGGGATGAGGTTAAGTTTAAACCAGCACTAAAGCATGCACTCTTGATTTTAAAGCCACTTTCTCTTCAGTCACTAACAGCAATTAAAGACACAACCTGATGGATCACTTTCCCCAATGTGTAAAGGAAGAGAAGACTGACAGTAGGGGAACAGAAATGGCTCACAGCACAGAGGAGGTGTGCATTGGAACCTTACCTGATGATGAATTCCCAACAACGACAGTCTCCACTTTGACTTCAGTTACTGCCAACATAACAGTGCTGTTCTGCCTCTTGGTGATGGCATTGACTATGGTATTAGCAGCATTCTGAATGAGGCTGTTATCTTGTTCATCTCGATGTGGGACAAAAGACTGAAGGCAGTGAAGGGGAAAGACAAGAAGTTAGTGCAATCACCTAACCACGGAAATGCACCTTTTAAATCCAGCAACATCTTAAATGAGTTCACTAGGTTGAATCTGCCTGACAGTAGCTACAAACAGTGCTCTAAAACACTGTGCTTACCACAGCAATAGCATGGCTGGCTCTACCCAAACTGCAGATGCAGTGTCAGACTTGCTAATCTAGCATACTTCAAAGCAGAGGCAGTGACTTCCATGCTACTTAAACTGACGAGCTAAACTTAGTCATAGTTTGGAGCAGTTCAAGACATGTGGATTATCTAGATAGAAGTCTGGACTAATAACAGTCTGCTCTATTTATACCAAACACTTTGCTCCCTGCATCGTGGCTCAGCATGTTCTTTACAGTACTGGCAGAGACAGTCCAGCTTCTGCCTCAATAAACATTTACCATGAAAATTAACTCTTTCTTGAAAACTAACCCATACATGAGCATCAGGTGACTGAGCTGTAAATGCCTCTAAAGCAAGTCTTTAGCTCATTAGGGCAAGTTACTTTCACCTACTCAACTTGCACCTTCTTCCACTTCTCACTTAGTACCTTGTACTTAATGAACATCCTGAAGCAGCCACACTCAGGAGTGTGCACAGCAGAAAGAAACCTCTTCATGAGATCCAATCCAGCCACCTGCAACCACACCTCCTTACTGAGAATGTCAATAGCCCAAGACTTCTGACACAACAAGTAGACACCTGTTCACTAATTTGGGCTGAATTAGTCTTTAGAGTAATTTATCATGAGGTTGTAGTAGCCATCTGCCATTAATGAAACCTGCAGTTTCAGCTATCTGGCAGTATAGCAAATTGTGAGATCATAAAATTGCTTTGCAGATAAGACTAAGCCACAGATTGCTCCACCTGCTTCAAGTGAAAGAGGATTGAACAACCTCTTCCCCAGCAAAAACTAGTAAGAAAACATTTTTGTGTGTGTATAAATATATACACACACACAAATCTCATACTTACAATAGCAACTTCCACTGCATTCTCTGTGTAGTAAGACAGATCACATAATATTATCAGAGTTCTATCCCTAGAAACAGTCCTAGTAGCTGGTAAATACCGGATTTCAGAACAGATGTTTTCTGTTGTAGTGCCCTGTTAGAAGCAAGGGAGATTGTATGATTTTAGTTCAAGTGAAAAGTAGTGTGCAAAAATAAGCATCTTCAGAGTTCTTGCAGTTACTAAGACCCGAGGAAGGCAGCAAAGAGGGCAGCAAGAAAGGGCAGAAAAGTGAAGAACAAGGTTTTGGAATGAAGAGCAAAAACACTGAGCTTGCATGACTATCCTAGCACAGTCTGAGCATCTTGAAATGTAAATAGTTCTTCAAGACTCAAGAAAATAAAATATTCAGTACAAATCCTAATTTTGCCTCACTCTTTAAAAAAAGCAAAATTAATAGCAACAGAGAAATCTAGTAATAAAATTTTCAAGTTTAGAAACCTTAATCTTCCATGCTGTGACATAGAATAGATCCCTACATATATTGCCACACTTCATCAGGAATTCCATTCTCACCTGGGGGACCTTGTCTCCATTAAAAATTAAAGTAATTCTAGCACAGTCATTGTCCAAGTACCCAGAATTAGGCAGACACTTGATATTGATAGGCAGAGGTTCAGAGGCACTGCATTCTCCCCAGTCTGTGCACGGTGGCTGAAAGCACTTCATATACTTCTCTTGGCATTCCTGACCCATGGGACACTGGTTATTTGAGTTATCCCAGTATTTGTGCAACAGACAAGGTTTTTTTCCACACCACACCTAGAAATTAAAAAGAACAGAATACTGTTAACAGGCAATTGTTCTTATGCATCAAATCAAAATCAGCAAGTCACATAAGATGGTCATGATCTACTGTTGTCTGTGAAATATTCATGTTTTGATACTGCTGTAGTCCTAGGAGCAGATGGAGCTGCTCTTTCACAAAATGAGGACATTTGGTACAGACAGAAAAGTAAAAACTGTGCGAAGACAATCCACAAAACCACTGACTGGGCATATCTCCTTGGAGGTTTATGGATTTGTCCCACATAACTGAGTTATACAGAAGTTTAAGCATTTATTTTAATCTAGTCCTCTAGGCTTCTATAATCTAGAAAGAGAAACTGCTCCACAGAGATTGATTTCTTCAATATTTATATTGAGACCCCTGCCAGAGAATGCTGAATGTGCTAAGAGCTGATGCACACTGGTGATAAGCACTGCCACTTCAGCCACATTCCCAAAAGAAATGGTGGCACCCACAAATTCCTGGGGTGCAGAGTTTCCAAACACAGCTCCGTTCCAGGAGCTGGACTTCAATTATCCTTGTGGGTCCTTTTCAACTCAGGATATTCTACAATTCCATGTAACCTTTAAGATTCTGCATAACACCACACAGCTATTAGAGTAGGAACTTAACTGATTTCTTAAAGTACAATTGTCAGCAAGAAAGGGTATTTGTTCCCTTATGCATGAAAGAACCAAATACCACACACGAGTTGCGTTTACAGCACCCACCATTTGAGATTTTAGTTACCTTTATGTACTGTCATCTTCTGAAGACATCTCAAACGTGAAATCACAACACCACAAAGGGTCTAAAATAGCATTTCTGAACTACTAAGTGCAAAATTCAGCTGTTTCTTTGCCTACAGTGCGTACTTAGCTAAGAGATAAAATCCAGAGGGTTTTTAACTGGTGCTTCCAGTAAAAGATGGGAGTCAGCCACGTGAGGCAAAGTTCTAAGTGCTGTTAGGGCTCACCTGGAGCCACCCACCTGGCCCTTACTTTTCCTGAGTCACAACCACTAGGATTGAGTCCATAATAAATACACAAAGGTTGAAAGCTGTCAATTCATAAAGCTACCAGAGGACAATACAAAAAGGTTAATACCCACAGAAAAAGCTTCTTCCTACATGTCCTTCTCCTTGGAACTCATGTTTCACAAAATTAGGAACTTTAAAACTCTGTTTGCAAAACTTTAGCAGAGTGCTTTATTCATCCTTTATTCCAGTTCATATTTCATTTTCTGCAAGAAGTGCTCTAGAGAGCCTGTTTCAGCAGGTAGAGAGCAGGACAGTAACTTACGATTATAAAGACAGCCCATAAGTACTTTTACAGGAAGCCACTTTTTTTTTTTTTTTAAACAAAGGAAATTTAGGGGAGACAAAGCCTGACTTGTGCAAGGAGAACAATAAGTTTGTTTCAGCCAGAACAATTTAAGAGAACAGGCCAAAATGCCTACCTTGGTGCAGTCAATTCGGCCATCCAAACAGTGGCAGCTGTTGCACTCCTGTTCCCACCGGCTGCCGTGGGGAAAGGTCATTCCTTTAAGCCAGCAAGGCTTTCCAATTCCAATCACTAAGGGAGAAAAAGAAAAAAAAGCACACTCAAGACACTTCACCTCTTCAAGTTATACATCTACACGAACTTAAATAAAAAGTATTAGCTGCTGTTCCTTACATATCAGAATATTGTATATAAACTCTGCACTGGCTACATTGTACTCTACTGTTTTTTGGGTGAAGGTTGATAGCAGATATAGGAATACCTTCTTGGCACCTAGGACCAATTCTTCCAGGGGGACAAGTGCATCGGTATCCATTTATTTCATCTATACAGGTGGCACCATATCCACAAGGAGAAGACTGGCATTCATCAATATCTGGAGAGAAAATAGGTAAAACTCAATGACAAGGACACAGAATGTTGTAATTAATAATTTACTGATGTGTAATTTGACAGTATCTCCTTTCTTTAAAGCAAAGGGCAGTTTGGCTTCAGAATTAATCTCCTAATTAAAGAGTTCTGCCATTTCAGCAGTAACCTGTAACAGATTTCTCATAATTGCACCCTAATTGAGGTTCTGGTAATCAGCACAGCAGTCATATGCTGACTCATCTCACAGAGCAGAGGTGTTGGACAGCTGAAGGTGCTAATGCCTTCTCTGCATTCAGCCATAGAACAAGTCCCACATCCTGTTCTGGCACTAATCTCAGACATTTAGGCTTCCTACAAAAGCACATGCCTCCATGAAGTTATCACAGTGCAAGAGCCAAACAATGAACTTGCTCAACAATGCTCAAAAAAGTGACTTAGTGCAATACAAGTGACCATAAGGCAGAAGAGTAACAGTTTAGTTAGTAACACACATTTGATGAACACTAATAACCTTGAAATAGTGAGTAGATTAATTTGGTACACGGATACTAAGCATGAAAGGCCCTTAAAAAAAACCCAAACCTTCAAAGATTCAGAGGTTTAGCTAAAGAAACCTATGGAAAAAGGAAGGGAAGCATAATCCAATCAGATGGACAGCAATGTGTCATTTGTTATCCTGGGGAAGTGGCCAATACTGATTCATGCAACAGAAACCAACTTATCAAGCTGTGAGCCACAGGCACCAACTGCTTCATTTTACCATAACCTTTCTCTTCCAAAGCATCTTTTGAAAGGTTTCCTTCCGTTGAATAGGAATGCCCCTTCCAACGGCTCAGAAAAGCTGTTAGAACACCAATTCTTGTCTGATACACAGCATCAGCTCATTTTCTGTTTAAGGACTGGACTTTGAAAGTGAACCTGATAAGTGGCAGTAGTGAGACTGCTACATATGTAGGCAATAGAAAGGGTGTAACTACTCTTTCCTCCTCTCTTCAAGCTATATATGCTAAAGGTTCTCCAGCTTCTGTATGCTGAAGAAAGAGACTTAATTCTGTTTCTGTATTAGCCATAAAAGGCATTTTTGTCAGAGCTACTCCTTCCATCTATACCAGTCTAAACAAGTAAAAAGTGTCTGCAGTCCTATTACAAATGCACACTGTTTGTATTTGTGACATCCTAGCCCTAAGGGGAAGGGAGCACCAAGGAGAATTCAGTATTCCTTTCTGGATCTAGATACACCATCTGCCATCCCTGGTTCTGTGTCCAGAGATCACTAAGCTGATGCTTCCACAGGTGCTGCAGCTTCCCTCCAGCCAGAGGTGCTGGTTTATTTTCTATATGCCAGAATGAGGATGAAGTCTCAACTTGAAAGCACATCACCATACTGATGGGGTGGAAGGACCAAGCCCAGAAGCCTTGAGGCTACAGAAGACTCAGAATCTGATCTTCTAAAGTAGAAACAAATTAAAAATAATGTATCCATCCATTCAAGTCAAAAGGGTAAAATTCCACCAGAAAACCAAAAAAACCCCCAACCAAACAACAACCCCCCCGAAGATTCTTCTACAACACTTCAAAGCAGTTTTAGGGTCTGTTGTTCTCCCTTCTTTTCAGCCTCTATCCTTCAGAGTAATTGCAGTGTAACAGGTTTGTTTCCTAGCTTTGAAAGACCTTTATAATACTTCTGTTATTCATGTGCCAGCACTACACTCCTGATGTTTATGTTTTCATTTGCCTTGTCTCAGGGGATTTTGGTTTCTATTGTTACATAGAACACCTACCAATACCTGTAATTTTTACCAACATGATGTTTATCTAGAGAAATACTTAAAGCTTACACTTCTATGAAGCCAGAACCCCAAAAACACCAGAACTGTCCAAGAAAATCCAGCAATCAAGTCTAATTTAAGCCAACTCATTTCAGTTCCATTTCATTAAATGAATAACTGACCATATCATGCCATTATTAACAAGGCATCAATACCTGGCTAACAGGTGGCTTCTGCTTCATTATCTGGAATTCAGCTAACCTAATGCAAAAAGGGTCACCAGGTGTTCTTTCCAATCTGTGCATCAGAATGGTACCACCCGATGCAGGTACTTACTGATTCTGCAGTCAGGACCAGCAAACCCTGGCGCACACTCACACCGAAACCAGTTCACACCATCAACACAGATACCTCCGTTGTAACTGCGGGAGACAAAAGTCTAGTTAACAAGCCATCTACATTGCTTCACTGGTCAATTAAAGCTTTGTTAATTAAAGCTTCTGTGCCGTTTAGAGGGACAATTTATTCCCATAAACTGAGAAAGTATAATGCTAGACAAACAATATTGCTTAGTAAGTCATCCGTTAAAACAGCAAGCTCCTAAAGATGCTTGAGGAAGTGTATCCACAGAACTCAAGGAGATGGAACAGCATTTTCAAGTGAATAACAAGAAAACCCAAGCTTTTTCAAGTTTTGTTCTTTTTTCAATACACAAAGCACAGATTATGGCATCAGAATGGACAAGAGAGAAAGCTAAGGTAGGTGGTTTGCTTCATCCACACATCACTATTTTCCCCTACAATCATCAATATCAACCTCTATATTGAAAACATTCCCATTGTACCTTCCAAAAATTGAATTTTGTTTTTAGAACACATTTATACATAATAAATTATCTAGCAGGACATTGTTATATTATTTTAAATTATTTATTGTAAACTAACAGGTTTTGATTTCTCATTTTTTATTCTACTCAATTACAAACACTTTAAATGTTATCACATCTGATTCACTTCATATCACCATAATTTACTAGTCAGTTCCAGCCTGGAGACTACACTAAAATACTTTAATTTGTTCATACATGAATCAACTTAGGATTGTTTGCTGGTCTTTGTTGCTGTCAAGGAATAGATATGGCATGGCAAAAAAAAGGATCTATTTTAAAGAGGTTGGCTTCAATTATTTTAAGAGTAAAAAGTTCTATTCTGTAATGGGAATCCACATTACTGTGCTCACAGGACTGGAGTTCCTGTACTTACCATGGATGAGGGTTGCAGTCATTGGTGTCTAGAAAAAAGAATACAGACTAGTGTAAATAGTGGCATAATTTATTTCCCAATATATAATAGTATAGTTCAAAAGGCACTATATTTGAAAAATAAAGCAAAGTAGTACAGAACTGAATGTTTTCTTCCACACCTGCAAAGAAAGTTCAATTATCACATCAACAGCAGACTCAGAGTAAAAACAGAACTCAAATTTAGATTTTCTCTACCTCTCCTGATGCTACATCTTGGGGAAAAAGGAAATAAAAATCAAAGTTGCAGGCTTTACTCCACCTAACCAATTCACTGTCTTGGTATGCCAAAGTAGTTAACTGCTATCCTCAGAGAAAATGGCTTATCCACTACTGCCTGCCTTCCCAGATACTTTTCACTATTAAAATGATTATTTCTGGGAGGATTTTTTCTGCTCTGCACACGTTTCCAAAAATTATATTTTTATAGAAGGCTGAGAGTCTTATTTTGGCAGAGACTGGATGCAAAAAGCAGCACGACAAACTCTTCATTCATTACTCGAGCATCGTCTTCTTTACCTACCTCCCACTCTGAATGATTCAGATATTTTGGCACATGAACCCCACAAACTTGCTTTGTTTCAGTTCACAGCTCTCTGCCAGACACTCCCAATATCCCAGGGGGATGCAGGGGAAGAAGGGAGAAAAGCCTTACTCTGTGTGCATGTCCGTCCTTCCCATCCCTCCTTGCAGATGCACGAGAAGGAATCTCCACTGCCAACACATGTTCCACCATTCATGCAAGGGTTTAGAATACAGCTGCTGTTTTTAGCTTTGGGAACAGAAAAGGTCTCTATTTAGCCCAGAAAACAAAGAGTACTTATCATCTGCATATGTCAATATCACAATCTTAAACAATCTATAAGTCAACAGTTAAAGATTTACAAAAAGGTCAAAAGACTCCAAAAATAGTCACATCACATGATAGTCTCTCACCTTCACCATCATCCCAATTCAATTGTTTAACTGAGCCATGACATTTTATTAAAAAAGAATTACCTACTTTCTGCCCCAATCTGTGTAAGCATTCTTCAAGTACTGCTAAATTATTACTTTGGCAGTGAGTTACCCAGGTCATGAAGTGTTCCTTATAATAAAATGCTAGTATTTTAAGTTCAGGTTTTGATTAAAAGCTGCAGTTGTATCTAAAAAGTAGAAAAACTGTACTAAATTACCTTCATTCAACTTCCTGGACCGAATGAAGTTTCATATTCAGAAAGATGCACCACAGATACTACATTCTATCTCCAAAGAAAAAAATCACGAGCAGTTCCCTACAGCAGGCAGGAATTCTCCAAATCCCCCAGGAGGAACCACTTCATTCTTTTTTTCCTGAGTATACCTGCTCATACACCTCTGGATCACAAACCTTTCGACTCTGCAAGCCAAGCAGGGGACCGGAGGACTTAAGTTCCCAGGAAAGCTTTTACACAGGGGCTCTAAAGACTAACAGAGAAGTCCAGACACAAGTCCAAGTGTTCTCAAAATGCTTAGCAGAAGCTATGGAAAAGGCCACATAAGCAGCTAGAGAAGCACAGCTTCCTAAAAATCAGTATCATCTCAGGTGAGTGGAAGAAATTACTTTAAATTTCAGTCACCGCCCAACTGGAACAGCTTTGAGGTAGCCAGCCAGAACTGTTTACTAAACAGTTGATCATTTAAACACTTCTCTGCATCTTCTGACTTCATCTGCAGACAATTTAAAAAGCTTACCAGTGTTGCAAGTACTTCCTGTCCATTCTGGAGGACATGAACAGCGGAATGTGTCTCCATCATCATAGCAGGTTCCACCATTGCTGCAGGTGTTTGCATCACACTGGTATTCACCTACACATCACAACAAAGCAGCCTGAATTTCCACTGGTCTTGCTGAACTTTAAGAACTGGTACTGTTTAATCACAAAATGACTCTTAAAGAGACTTCATATTTAAGTGCAACAGTAGCAGAACACACAGTTCCACTTGCAGTATATTCCAGTAAACACCACAAAGAATGGAATCTAAGGGCATCTCTTACAAAACTGTTTCACTTCATGAAGGAATACATTTTTTAAATGTTCCATTTTGTGACTGGGAAACTGGAAGAGGTAATGAAAGCGTGCCCATTTTTCCACCACAATTGTTTTATTTTAAATTTCAGGAACTGTAGTCCCATGAGAAGAAAATAAATCTTTGGGTAATCTACAGATCAAAGCAAGGAACACTTACGTGAATGACAAGTTTTGCCTTTCCAGTCATTCTTACACTCACAATAGAAGTCATTTACCAAATCAACGCATCGGCCACCGTTGTGACATGGGTTAGGGGAACAGTCATTGAAATCTAGAAAAATAGTTATTAAATTAGATGATCTAGCCCAGCCAAAGCCATGAGAAAACAGAAAATATTTCTTTATAAAAAGAATTTTGTTCTACTTAGGAAGGCAGCAGCCCTAATTATTATGAGGTTATATTTATATAAGAAAAGAAAAAGTCTGATTTAATACAGAACAATATGAATTATGACTTTCTGACAGAAGGACCATTCAGTGTGGCTTCAAGTAGAGCACCAAAGTAGCTTCATTTTTATAAACAGCTGTACCCTGAACTTCAGAAAGAGCTTCCTAGTAAGGACCAGAATGTCCTGAAAAGGAGCCCCAATCCAGGACATCCAAGACATCCCCATGAGACAGTTAAGGCTCCCTTATGTTTTATGCTTCAAGACACAGAGTTACAGCCATTAGAGATGGCTTAACCATATATATACATACATATATTTGTGTATGCATACACACATTAAACACACATATACACAAACATGGATTTTACAGAAAGTTCTCTTCACTTGAGACAAACATTTTAATAGGTGGAACACAAGTATTCCTGAACAAACTTAATCCAGACCACACAAAAGGCTCCTTTGACAGCAATAGCTGCCAAAAGCTGCTCAGTCTGTATTTCACATCTTAATTGATGCATGTCCTGTAATAAGTCTCAGCAAGTCCTTGCCATCATGTTTTAGAAGGGACTTCATTCAGAGCAGAAAAAGAAACAACTGCAGTTTCCTCTGAGGTGACTTAACCATGAACTGACCTAATACACTTCTTGGCCAACACTTTTGTCTATCCCCGAGAGAAAGAGTTCTCTCCTCCTGGGATAAATCCCGAACTATACCAAGGAACCAGACTTTGCTCCTGCTAAAGGAGCTGAATCTTTTAGAGCAGCTACCTGAAGATCTTCCTGAAAATACTTCTGCAAACAAGACTGTAATTACAGAACAGAGAAACTGCCCCATTATTAACTGCATACCAACCATCTCTCACTGTTACAACAAAGCTGTCTCATTTGGCCCTGCAACACTCAGCAGTACTCACTTGTGTCACACAGTTCTCCTTCCCAGCCACTTGAACAGAAACATCTGAATGAATCAACTTCATCGATACATGTCCCACCATTCTTGCAAGGTTTCCCAAGACAATCATTGATATCTACGGCAAAAAGTCAACAATTATTGCTCAAGGCTCTTTTCGCCTCCCTAGGGGAGTGAACTACACTTATGTCTCCAGGAAAAGCAGCACAAAGTTATTACTTCATTTGCACATACAAGAGAAAATCTCAAATATCTATTTTCAGGCCTGGGAGGGTTTCTGGCTGCATTGTCGCTCATGTAGCAAGTCAAACCAGAGCATTAAGTACCTGGCAAAAATATCCAGGTGTTTAAGAAACACCTGGACCAGCAATAACTGTGCTCCTAAGCTCTGCTGTCAATGTGCCAGTCCCTTCTTTATCATTCTCAAGTTGGAGAAATCCATGGCTGGTATGACTGTACGTAAAGGTAGGGGGTACAGACACACTCACAATAAAATTGGACTGAAAACAGTTTTCTTTCACAGAGGAAGTATAAACCACTACAAAGGCTGCTACCAGAAGAAACTGAATTTCAAGAAGTAGAACCGAGACAGTGCCTTATGCAATTTTACTGAAATCTTAATGTTTTATGTTGTAAAGCTTCATAACATTACCTTGAAAATAAATTTAGAGCGAAAAGAACAATCCTTTACAAGCTCCTACTTACTTTCATGACAGTATGTTCCAGTGAAGCCTCTGTCACAGGCACAGGTGAAATTCCCTCCTGGCTGACTAATGCACCGCCCGTGAGGCCCACAAACATTGGATGAAATGAAACGGATTCCATCTTGGGTAGCATTAGTGAAGACTTCTATTGTGCAGCTGTCTATTACTAAGAAAGAGAAGTCTATCATCAGACTATATATCATCTGTATCACCAATCAGTTTTAAGTTTTTAAAAAAGTTATTAAAAAATGAAAACTAATCAGTTTCATGTTGGCTATAAGTTACCATCTACCTCTTTATAAATAAGGAACATTTCCTCTAACTGCCTTGCTATTTTATGAAGTCCAAGTGAGTAGTACAACAAAAACACTTCTGCATTATATTATTCCCAAAAACACCTCTTTTTTTTAAATGTACCACAAATACATCAAGACAGATTTCTGGACAACAGCAGGTACCTTTACAAGAATTGTTCTTGCAGTGGTCCTTGAGATGAGAACAATTTTTTCCATCATAGTCATCAGGGCAGGCACAGTAATAATCTCCTCCCAGATCATAACATTTAGCCCCGTTCTGGCAAGGGTTGGGTTCACAGAAATCAATATCCATCTGCAAGAGAGACCACAGTTAGCAGCAGCTGCTTCATTTCCCAGGAGTAAGCAGCATTATCTGCTTTGCCAAAGACACAGATGAAGCCAATGTTCAAGGAACTTCAAGTTTTAAGAAGGTTTATGAATCATACATATATCATGCATTCCCATCCTGCAAGAACAGAGAAACTTCAGCCTACTGTAGTGTGTCCTAACACAAAGCATTTCTGACACTGCTTAAAAAGATACTCCTTTGCAGGAGGCTGAAGAAGCACATTTGCTCTAATTTAGCAAATAGTTACTTAAACCATTAGGAGACATCTTAGTGCAGCTACTCTGAATCATTACAAGCCACTTCTCTGTCCCTCACACCCACGTACCAATTTGCTACAAGTCAAGTTAAATACCAGTGCACTTGTCAGCTTTGTGTCTGCAGGAGGCTTAAAATACACAGAACCTGAACAAAATCCCGTCCCCTAGAGCAAACTCTCTTCCCATCTCAATTAACACACAGAATTTATCATAAAACCACACAGCTTGGAAGGGACCTCTAGAGGTCAGCTACTCCCCACCTCCTGCTCAAAGTAGGTCTAGTTAGACCCAGCTGCTTGAGGCCTTAATTTTATAAATACCATCACCACACCAATTTACCCACAGATACACCAGATACATTTTGAACTCTTACCATCTGATTCAGAGAGCAAAATTTAAACCTAATCCATACCTAATTAAAACCTAAATTCACAACATAACCTTTAACATAGACATTGCTGTGGCAAAACAGTGCTGCTGCTTTCTGCTTTAGACTAACACACAAGATCACTGATTCGTGGTGCCCTGAATTGGTCTCAAAATCCACAAAGCAGCCTCAAAGGGGTTATTTTTACATCACACTGTCTTTCCTCCAAATTGTTATTCTTCAGGATTGCTTTTCTCCCCTCAAGTCAGTTTTTCCTTCTTCACATCTCTCTTGGGAGAAAGACAGCTTTCAACTTTACAGACATAAAATTAAGTCCAAAGTGGTTTTGATCCCTATTTTTAGCAGTTCAGTAGCTAAATAGGAGAAAAATGCAAAACTAACCAAAGCAGAAGGAACACAAATGGTGTTAAGTATTTAATTCAGAGGAGCACATACAATTCCAGCTGCAACAGAAAAACTTTCAGCAAGCCATTTTGTGCTCTGATACAGAACATACAAAGCAAGCTATAAAAAAATAGCTATGGTCTGAGAAAGATTCTCAGATCTCCTCTATCAGATGTCTCCATTTGTTTCCTTCCATTAGTGTAAATTTCCCCTTCCCAATGCAAGTTCAGTAGCTGGTACTTTAGCATCTGGAATCAATGGTAGATATTTCCTGCAACACACAAGGCAAGCAGCCAACTCCCCCCTATTATTCAAGCATATTTGCTAAAACTTTAATTACACAGTATTGTATGAATCAGCCCACAGTAGAGCACTGAAGTTATGATCCTTATGCAGAAACAGTTAATGAGCTATTAGGTGCTGCACCAGTTTTATTAAACTGGCTGATATCTGCAGACCTTTTAAATTTTGAATAAAATCAGGGCACAGCTTCTTTAGTGATGCAAATAACATAGAATAAAATTACTTCAGCATTTAAGAAAGATCACTCTACAAAAAAGAGCATTTAAGAGAGATCACTCTACAAAAAATTCTGGAGCAAATCCAAGAAAATTCTAACCTAATGCCTCCAGTTGCTGTCTTGCTAAGCATAACACTCACATAGATTTGACTATCAGCAAAAGCCAGAAAGTGAATACTTAATGCAAAATAATTTTACACTGAAAAGTCTAATGCCCTCCCTAGAAAGAGAAATATCTTCATTATCATGAAGTACTTTAGGAATTATCACTAAGACTTCAGTATTCCAGATCTGAATACTTAAGCACTAGATGTTGTTAAAACTGTCTCAAACAGAAAGTTCTGAGAGTCAATACTGGGCTATCTGCCTGACTTTAGTAATTATGTTAATTATCAACATTACATATAAGATAAATAATTGATATGTCATTATTATACTCCTACCAAGAGCAGGAGGATTACTGGAAGGATAATTCCATTATGTACTTCAGAGTTATTAGGATGAGAACCTAAAGCATTCTAGTGTAACAAAAGGACACACATCCTGAAAATGGCAAAGGAAAATGTTTCAAGCATAAGGACTACTTGCAGCCTCAAAACATTTAGGAAGGCCAACACCTATGTGCAACAACTCGCAGTTCTATCAGGCTGCAAATTCAAGTGTTGCAGCTGCTATGACAGCACTGCACAACAAATTTGCTTATTCAGAGTATCAGGTAACAGCTGCGATCGGCAGTAACGCTCCAGCCCCGCGTTACTCCCATTCAAACCCAGAGATGGATTTCTCTCAAGAATTCAATCCATGACAGGTATTGCAGCAATGCCTGCACTGCCCTCACCTCGCAGAAGACTCCTGAGAATCCCTGTGAGCACAGGCAAGTGAATCCATTCACCAGGTCTTTGCAGCGGCCTCCGTTCTGGCAGGGGTTGCTCTCACACTCGTTTGTTTCTGTCTCACAGTTTTTTCCTGTGAAACCACGAGGGCATAAGCAGTGGTAACCGTTCACTTCATCCTTCACAGAGGAGGGAAAAAGAAGCAAAAGTAGGATTTTTTTTAATCGACGAAACTTGCACACAAAAATTCAAGTTATTTCTATATTCTGGGTTTGTGAACAGCAGTAGCAGCACGTTAATTTTACGTTGTGAAATGGGTGCAAGAGTCTGCAAGTGCACTGTTAACACTTTTAATATTTAAACCCATTTAACCAACCTGCAACTGCAAACTACGGAATTCATAACTAAGAAGAAAAAGATTAAGTTTCAACATGGAATATAATAAAAAAGTTACCTTACAAGTCCCTCCATGCTGACATTGCCCATGACAGTCATTAATATCTATGGATAAAATATGCAGAACATTGAAGTTTATACTTGAAGACTGATCTGTAGGTTTAGCATAAAAATTGAAAGCAAGTGATTTTCAAAAAGGATTTTTTTAGATCTTTCAATGAAAAGGATGCTTGATGTCTTAAGAGATTTCTATTTTTAAAAATAGCTAATAGCGAATTACATTGTACATTTCTATTACAGTGCACTAAAAATGATCAGTATCACCTATTTTCATATCTAATATTTTAGCTTGAAAGTATTTTAAATTGAATCAGTACATATCATTCAGAAACGTGTATGAGTCAAGAGACTTATAAGCTCTTTAAGTATGTCTAAGCTCACTTTAATACCAATTAGCTTTTAAAATAAATTTTCAAACAGCATTTTCAATTTACATTGTTGTAAATCGGAAAAATCCTGACAACAGGTATTCTTTTCTTGTATAAGAATATGTACTATCACTCATCATAAAACTTATTTTAAGAACAAAGCATCCTACTGTCAACATACATACTAAAGAAATACTAACTGATATGACAATTTACTCCTGTCCATCCTGGAATGCAGTCACAGTAATATCCACCAATGAGATTTTTGCAAGAGTAAGCATTAACACAGGGTTTCCCCTCACACTCATTAGCATCTGTGAAAGAAGAGAAAAATAAAGAATAGAATAAAGAACAAACCCAGAAACAGATTACCACAGCACCAAGCAAAGTGTCCATGCAATCCAAGCTCATATTATAGGCTGGTAGGGCACTAAAACCATTTACACACCACAGGATTTTAATGTACACTTGCCCATAGCAGCACATGCATGTTATCCTACTCTTCCCTTTGCCAAAACTCAAAGGGGCAGTATGTTAGTCAGGGCAAATCCCTTCCTTGCCTCCATTAGTTTAGTCACTGTTCTGCCACCACGAAGAAGGAGCTACCATCACCAATGCTGCATTTTGCAACAGAAAAGCTATGGGACATTCTAAAAGAATTATTATAAGTAAGCTTAAGTTGGGGCTTAAATAGTTACAGATTCACTTGAAACTTCTGGCTTTGAGATCTACTGAAGAGGAGCTAAGATACCAACAGCAACACACATATTCCATGTTTTCTTCAATAAACATCATGCCAGAAACACACAGTTAATCACTATTCAGGATTAATCTCCAGTGGTCTTCAAAGCTTTAGGAGGCAATTTCTTACCAAGCTGACAAGTTGCTCCAATCCACTGCTGTGGACATATGCACTCAAATGCATTAACACCATCAATGCAGGTCCCTCCTTGAGCACAGGGGTTTGATGCACATTCGTCAATATCTGCAAAGTCAAAGTGTGCCTTCCATTACACAGCCTAAAGCTCAGCTTAACGGGTCCTGGGTTAAAGTTCTTTTGAGATGAAGGAGGAGAATGTACAAACAAGCTGAGGAACATTTCTAACCTAATTTTTACTTAGGATTTTCTCACATCTTTGAGAGAGAGAGAGGCACTCTGAAAATTTCTATTTGCCAACAGCAAGAAGAATCAGTTAACCTACCACTGATTTGCACGTTCATTGAAACTCATGTTCCTAGATCATGACACAAGTTTAGCCAGTTTTGGTTTTGTGATTGGTAGTTTTTGCTTTTTGGGTTTTTTATTTTGAGGACAGTTGCTGTTTAAAAATGGATAAGCCACCCATGTTCCAAATCACAGGCAACACGCAAACCAGTTACAGACCCACAATACATCTCAGCCACTTCCCTGTCTTCTGAACCAGCCACTAAAGCATTTCAGTGTGCAAATCTATTTGACTATTTGAGAAGAGGAAAACCTTTCATCCTCACATTTACATTTCTTAAAATGAAACCATTCTGTATTTCACTTTAGAGTGGCTAAGGAGTCAGGAATTCTCCAACAAGCTTTGGCAACATGGCACTTTTTTGGATATGGTCCAGCTGTGCTTTGGATAACTTTTTGATAACAGATCTCAACTGCGTCACATCAATACCACAGGCTGCACAGCACCCTTTTCACTCTTTTCACTCTGCCAATGCTCAGCTCTTAAAAGACAGGAAAAGTGAAACACTACCACCAAATTCCTAACCCACAGGGCACGATATCACTGAGTAAGCTGCATCAATCCCCTTCCAACCCAACAGGTCAGTCAGAGGCAAGAGCATACCCACCAATAGCACATGTTGGTCCACTCCAGCCCGACGGGCAGTGACACTTGAAGCCTGACGAGATTTCGTGACAAATTCCACCATTAGCACAGGGATTAGATACACAAGCATGCTCGGCTGGGAAGAGAGAAGGAAAGAAATTCCTGCTAAATACCCTTCCAGTATCAATTAAGGAGAACTTGTGGTTAAAAATTGCATTGATTAAAAGTAACCAAGAGAAACAGTACAGAAGTTTGGAGCCTTCCTCTCCCACCTGCTGAGAGTTAAGACTCCCAGTAGAAACTGAAGCAAGATTTTACCGAAGGTGCATCATCCTTCCTATCTAATGACTAGCAAGCCTAAGCAGAGGTCACTACATTTCAATACCCCAGAAACCAGCAAAATTCCCCATTAAAATACTGCTTCCAGCCATGCACTTCCACCTCCAGAGTGCTGCAGCACTTGTTTTAAATTCAGTGAGACAAAACAGATATGTTGCATGCAGAGGTCTGAACAGTCGTAGCTTAAGTATCAAAGGTCTGTTCAGCCTCGTTCTAACACTGTTCCCTGGGAACAGCAGGGAACAGAGGTGCTGACAGGCAGCACTGCTCACTGCCACTCCATGCAGGGCTGTCACACTGGCAGAGGCTGCACCAAGCAACCATCAGGTTGAGGAGGGACAAGCTGTGTGCCATGACATTCGGTAACTTCCCTTCCCAAAAGACAAGGAAGCTTTTGGAAACCAGTAAAAAAATCCCCCTGCTGGGTAAAGCTTTCTACTGTTACTGGCATCTATATTTTGTAATCTTTCCTTCAGGGATGTTAACTATTTTGAAAGCTGAATTTACATCGTCTATGACCTTAGGTACTGGTACCTAAAGCAGCTCATATACCAACCCACTGTTTAAAATCACTATAGATCTCAATAAATGTAGGACTCCCTTTTTCACTGCCTCCTCCCCTGAAAAGACAAAGTGCTCCCAACACAACTTTCAGGGCAAGTTTCATCCATCTTAGCCTAAACTTTACATCAAATTCTACCAGCTGAAGCAAAATTCATGTTTTGATAGTATCTTTAATACCACATAGTGCTTTATGAAGTTCAAAGATCTATATCCTGATTAATTCTAAAAAACCTTCTGCTGATAACAACTTAGTGAACTTAAGGCCAAGCAGTGAAGTGAAAAGAAAAAAAATGGGTCCTTTCCACCTAAGCTTTTAACTATCAGGGAGTAGCTAAATTCATAGTGAGAAGACTGAGAATATCATGTTTTAAAAAAGGATTTACAACAAAGAAACAGAACACCCAACTGAATACTGCATGTGGAAAGTTAAATCAGAAGCTTTAGTTTTTCTCCAAACACCAAATCTTTAAAGCAAAATATGAAAGAACTAGAAACTGCACACTTGCCCATTTACCTCCAAAGTGAGAATAATCAAGAGAAGTCTCCAAATACCAAAAATCAAGAGAAGTCTACAAATACCAAAATTGTCCCCAGAACATGAACATTTTGGTCTTTGTGGAACACATACACAGATATAAAAAAGCAACATGCTATCTTTGTACTGTGGTTGAGATAGCAAGCAATTTTTCAAGACACAGAGCCATACTTCATCACAAATGGGGTTTAAATGCTTTCCTCCATTTTGGCAATAGGAACAGAGAAGGCACTTTTTTATCAGACTGCTCAAGGTGAGTCTGTAAGAGGGTTTGAGCATATTTTCATAGTAGTTGACATCTGCATTATTAATCCAAATGTATTTGAAGTTCCACATTAAAAGATTATTAAGCTTCAGTTATTTAAAAAGGATAGTCAACACATTCAGCCAACTAAAAACTGGGCTGAAGTACCACATCACAGTTAAAACTGAAGTGTCCAACACTTCCACCTTCCTTAGTCCCCAACTTATAAAAGATGCATGTTTGCCACCAGAAGACAAGAAGATGGGCAGCAGGGAGAAAGGTAACAGGGAAAGGCACACGTGTAGCCTATTTTCATGACCATAGCCCAATGGCATGTATGGATTAAGGAAGAGAAGTCAAAGGGAAAAAATATTCCCAGTCTTCTCTAAATCCAAAGGAAACTGGTACAACATTTTGGTGCCTTTGGTGATTTTCTGAATAGCCAGCCTGAGCACCAGACAGGAGAGATGGAGCATATCCCCACTAGGCATGTAAAAATGCCTAGAGCAGTTTCCTGTCTCCAGGGAGAGATGCAACAGCCCAGAGTACCGATTTCGCAGTTCTTCCCGGAGTAGCCGTCCGGGCAGGCGCAGCGGTACTCGTCCGGCTCCGTGTTCATGCAGGTGCCGCCGTTCAGGCAGGGATGGTGGTTCCCACAGTAGTTCAGATCTGCACAGAGAAAAGGTGCCAGTCAACAGGGAGCACAGATCTCACCATTTTAATCCCTAGTCAGACACACACACACACACACACACACACACCTTCTGGCTCGAACATCCTTCACCCACATCATCCCCACGTTCCATTTGCTAGCCTGTCATATGGTAACTATCCACAGGACAGAGAATGAACAAGAGACAACTGCAGGAGTTAGAAGAGTCAGGACAATTCCAAGCCTTTTGTCTTAAACCTCCTATACTTATGATGCCGAGGCACCAACTGCCACGAAAGAATTAAGGCACAGAAACACTCAGGTAGTTGCACACTAGCAGGAAAAGAAAAAGGGTTAATGAGTTATCAGTTAATCATGCAACTTAACTTATTTTTCCTGTACATTAATGTTAAGTACCTTTGTTACAGAGCAGGCCACCCCAGTTGGTTTCACAATTACACTGCCATGGTTCATTACAGCTCCCATGAGCACAGCCTGGGTAGCGGACACACTCATCACAGAACTGTCCTTGCCAACCATAATGACACCTAAGATGTAAGTTCACATGTTAAAAGTTAGCAACATGATGCTTAATTACCAGCATTACATGTATTTAGAACACTACACTTACCATTCTCAAGAACAAGGCCAACTGTTCAATGTGCAACAGATAACAAAACTTTATTTATCCTGTTTAGAAGGGACACACTGGTCCTGTTGAACATCCTTACTGGAACTCATCCTGCTCAAATGTGTTACACACCATGGCAACAAACACCACCAAGCACTATGCGTTAGGAGAACTGGACATGAATTAGCTGTTCTTTCACAAGAAGTCCCATCTTCACATAATCATCTCACACTAGGATAAAAATTGTGATTGATACAAAAAAGTTGAAATTAATTTTCAAAAGGAGACTGCTGTCTTACTGCATCGAGCACCATAGTGCTTTTCTAAGAAGAGAGATTTCAAGATACTAGATAATTTGCTCTAGAGAGCTGCAGCCTTAAAAGGCCAGGGCAGTCAGACAGGCAGCAGTCTCGACAATTTTCTCAAGGCCTGCTTTCTCAAGAGAACTTTTTTTACAGATTTATTCCATTATATCCTCTGTGTTCTCTACTGACACTATGGAAAAAGTATTCTTTGGAGAAAGGAAGAGCAAGAACAGAAACAAAAAACATTAATAATTCATTTGTTTTAGAGTTGAATTTTTTTCCCAAGATTTCTTCAGAGACCAGTATCTTTATGTTAATCTGTAACAGAAATCTGCTAAAAGAAGCGACTGTTTATGTCACAGAAAAGTATTAAAGTCTGAAGTGAAAGGCAGGGGGGAAAAAAGGGCATAGGCTAATTTTTTTTTTTAACATCTATTTCAAACTTATTTTAAGTACCAAGAAATAGTAAGCTTGCTCTTTTGGGCCAACAAAAGAAGTGTTCTGCCTGTTAAAAGCATATTTCTTACACAGAACTCAAGAGACAAACTAGCAACGAAGAGATGCATAAAATCACACTGAATGGGAGCTGGGCACATGCACTCCAGTGCAGCCCTGCTGCCTGGGGGAAAAAACATTAGGAATGAAACTGCATTTTTTACATTTAACACTACCATTCTATTATCCACATCAACTGAAGAGTATAAAAGAACAGAAAATAAATTCAGTCTTTGGGGGGCAGTGAGAGAAGACAAGGAAGAGAAGTATAAACACGGAGTCCTGGTTCCTTGTGAATCAATCCCCCTCCACTGTTTCAGTAAGCTGGATCAATCCCCGGAGGAACAGAACAAGCTGTGCTAGCAGCACACTATTTAAATTCTTACAATTTTTTTCATACAAAGCTCTAGAATTGAGCTCCTGTCCCAATACCTGCTCCCCCAGTGAAAACCTCCCAGCTGCAGGATCTCCAAGGAGAGCCTCAGCTGAGTACCCAGCCCTGAGGCCTCGACTGCTCCTCTGAGCAAGGCTCTCAGAAGCCTGGAGAACACTCGTGTTTTAGAAGCCGCCTTCTTTTGCTGTACCAGCAGCAAGAGGAAACAAATACTGCTCCTGCTAAATATGATCTCTTCCTTCCTCCTCAAGGACAGAAAAATCTTTTCAGAGGATGGTAATAAACAATAAAAAAAGCATTGCAACTCACTTTACTGGCCCCAACCCAAATCTTCACCCATGCCAAATCTGGCACTACTGCCAGTGATTCACCATGACTATCCCAGCCAGAGCCAACTCCCCACCCACATACAACAAGCATTTTCAAGAGCTGAAAGTCTGCATCACAAAGCAAATAATCACAATAACTCAATTTGCTCTCCACAGCCAATGGATAACAAGCTTCTTTGTTTAACACTGCAGTGGTGCTTAAGAGTGCAAAGAAAAACACAGCCACCTTCTAGAACTTCAAGGCATCTTAAGCACCTATTTGAGTTTCTAGGTATGCTTGATGGCATTAAAACTAGTTCAGCAGAAAAAAAGGTTGCTGCTTCTTCACCATATTCAACACAGTCAAAGTTTACTGTTAAAGTTACCATCAAGCCTGAGGGAAATAATTTCAGGAGGCTAAAAGCAGTCCAAAGGAACACAATGCTTACAAGTCAAAAGGTTACTATGTGGTAAGCTGATCAGCCTCCAGTTTACAAGGAAGAGTAAATTAGGATTTCCTCTTGAACAGGAAGTGTGGTCGCATCCTACATTAGCAGGTGCTAGAGCAGCATTAACTCCACTTCCTTCTGAAAAGATAATGTTTACATGGATCTCAGCTCAGCCTGAGAGCAAGATGGGATCAATAAAGGTAAACCAATTCAGAAACGGGTACATTGTTTATGACAGAAACATCAAGACAAAACACCGGGATGAAAAAGGTTAATGATTCACTGTGAGAAGCTCAGAAGGCACAAGCAAATTCAACATCATCTAGGAAAAAAAAAAACCCAAAACCAAACAAACCAAAACTCCTTTTCAAGTACCAACCACTTGTGTAAAAGGCAAAAGGAAACTGCTAGTACAGCTAACAGTGGGCCAGAAGTTACCTCTTCCCTACCCTCCCATCCCAGTAAAGAATCAACTAAATTGCAATTCTAAATTTTTCACATCTGACAAAATAAGAAAGCCAAATATAGAGAATCTATAAGGATTCTCATTGTTCAAGAGACAAAGAAAATTCTTATTGGAATCAAGATTCTACTTCCTTTGTCCTTCCCCTCTGCTGACTTCATCAGCTCTAACTTGTCTTCACAACCCACGCAAAACAAAAATCAAACCTGGCTTAATCTTAGCCTTTGCTGGGCTATAAGCACTACAAAGAAGTTACCATAAATAGATTGTTACAGTTTAGTAACTTCCTGATGAGAGGCTGAAGTGCAGACATCTGCTCCCAGACCAAAGCATCCCTTTGGGTCAGAATTAACACAGACAGAGTGTAACAGGCAGAGAAGAACAACTGCTAGTTATCTTGAAACCAAGAACTTTGGAGAATAGATCTGGTAATTCCACAGGCACGCTTCACAGCTGCCATTTTCCTTAGATGAGAGCTTGGTGGCAATAGGAAAAATCAGAATTCAAATAAAAGGCTGGAGGGAAGTGGAGGTGCCAGGACTTAACATCAGCAAAAATTCTAGGTAACACTTCAATCTTCAGGTTAAAAAAACCTGCAACTGTGCAGAAAAAACACTGCTGTCATTGACAAGCAGATAAAGCCACAATAATTCAGCTCAGTGGGGCTTCAAACAGCTAGATTTCAGGATAAGGAAAAAGGACTTTTACCATAAATATGTGTTTAAAGTAGTAAAATTAGCATCAGAGAATCCTACAGAAGCACTCATCACTACACACAGTTCAAAGGCAGGTGTATATTCAGGCACAGGGGGAAATGGAAAAAGGAGAAAGATAGATTTGGGTTCTTTGCTTTTCCTGGGACCATTAAAAAACTAAACTCATCAAGTCCAATAAAAGAAATTTTTCTACAGAACTATGCTTTCCTTATGTTCTTCTGAAAGAGTCATAATTAAAGGAAAAGCTGACAGTGGTCTGTGCTCTCCTCTGAGGATGTTTGTGTTATAATTAATCAGTGAGAGCTAGGTTAAAATTGAGCATTTCCAAATCAGATGGAACAAGCTGTTCAAGAGATCCCACGTTGCTGTATGTACACAGGTGCATTTTTGTGAGGAAAAGGCCCTGAGCAATCTGGTCCAACTAGACCTCCTGGGGCAAGGAGGTGATACTGGATGACCCTGGAAGTTTTGTCCAGATTTCATGATTTTGTATCAAATCCTACAGTGGCAGTTATAGAAGTGATGCACGCAGATCCTGATGGTCTGAGAATCACAGCCCCTCACACCACCTTGCACGATTAACTCCTCCTTATCCAAAAGGAGGACGCCTCTGCTCATACAGCAGAAACTCAGGCTGTTGTCAACAGCTGCCACTCAGCTCCTTTGTACCCCCCTCACACATGGTTTGTTCTCCGGGTTCCATCACTTCTGGCTACTTGAGACTCCCGACCCTCCTGTGCAGAAAGTTCAGCTGAGAAACTTTGTGTTGCACAACTCATCCAATCACTAATCTATGCTGGTTAACCTTACAAAAAGCCTTGTAATACAAAAGAATGGGAGAGGATACCTAAATAAATTCTGTTCTACACCTACCTACAGAGCTTTGTCAGCACCTCATGCATAAATACACCTAAACCACTAATGTGAAGCTTAGTTCTGAAGTCTATGTCAGAATATGTGACCTAAAAATAAATTTTAAGAGATTTTAGGGAGGATGTAGGCAATGTGGTATAAACCTTTAAATACCACAGGGTACACCTTACTGATATATTGCACATCCTTCAAAGGCTGAAGTGAACATCATTGCGATGTATTTGCACACCTTTTTTTAAGCAGGCTTTTTGGAGGGAGCTTCTCCCAATCATGTTTCAAGTGGAAGCTGGGGCCAAAGCACTCAACACAGGAAAACAAAGCAAAACAGTGACATTAAGAGCAGCAGCAAAATGCATCATTCAGGGGTGGGGGGAAAAATAACCCTCTTAAATAGAAAAACACTAAATTTTCTAGTGACGTGAACAGGATGGTGTTGCATAGGCCAGAACAATAGCTTTATATTAGTTATTTACTTAAAATAACTATAAGAAAGTCAGTTTAAACTTTTAGGAGGTTACTTGTTGCAGAGCAGGCAGTAGAATTGTCCAGCTGTTAGATCCTACAATTCTGAGCACCTGGATTCAATATTAATTAGTACAGTACTTATTCACTAAGACTTGTCCCAGAAACACTTTGCCCACTTTCCTACCTTCAAACTAGGCAAGATAATTTTGTGAATAGGAGAGGAAAATATGCTCATTAATGAGCTGAATTTAATTAGCTGAAAGCTTGTTATGTTTTTCTCACTCCCAGTATTCTTATCACAACAAAAGATACAAACCTTTCCCTACAAACTTCTTTCTCCTCTAATAAAGGAAGCTATTGAAAGCTAACAGTCTCACCCCAGTACTATTTAGAGTTTTGAGAACAAGTTAACAGAGGGGATGGTTCAAAAGTTTCCAGCCAGAACATTGCTCAGCTAACTTACATAAGTGGCTCTAAGGGTGTGCCTGTATTTGCATTAGTTCACACCAGGAACATGCTTTGTACATGAACTGCCGGATCATTCCTGTTGATGGTGTGTCAGTTCACATCGCAGAGCTGTTCTGGAACAAAGGAATTGGATTCCTCTTAGGCTGAACCAAGGCACGGTAAGACAATGTATGCCAGGAGCACACCTAACGGGTTCCAGCTGCCAACAGGCATTCAGGCCACAGGAACAGACTAGAGAGCCTAAAATTGAAAACCCTGAAGCGTTTGGAGTATAGAGACTGGGTTCAGTGCTGCTTTATCTACAGCTCCAGTTCAGCTGCACTGCCTACACTGCTGCAGACACAAGTTAGAGCACTGCATGTTTTTACTTCCTGTGGGTGCAGCATCCACCTTTAGGATATATTCTATGCCTTCCTGCCCACTAACCACCCAAGCAAGCGAGTGCAGAGTGTGCCTCGGTTCCTTGACCAATAAAGAAACAAAACATAGGATTCTTTGTCTAACTTAACCTGTCTACTTGTGAAACTCCTGCCAACATTCCCTAAGGGCTCACCACTAGAACATAAAGAATAATAAAAGCATGCTGGTTGTAACAACAGGCAAGAGAACTTAACATGATGAAAGACACAGCAATTGCAATAATTTTACAAGATCTTTGAAACCTGAAGCAGTGATAGGACATCTTACACCAAAGAGAAGACAGGAGATGTCCTGGTACTGGTAACAAGTACAGGACAAAAGAGCAGCCTCAGGCTCTTTAGGGACCACAGGCAGTCCAGTGTTGCAGGAATTGAAGTGGTCAGATGCCAAAGCAGCTAAGCACATTGCTCAAACAAAATTTTCTTTCTGGTTTCCTACTCAGAGCAGCCTATGAGATTTCTCACAATTCCATTCTGAAACAACTGTGGAAGATCCCTACCTTTTACCTTCTTCCAATATTTAGAAGCAGGAATTTTATTTCCTTTTTTTTCAGCTCTCTATGACCTTTAGGTAGTCCTCTAGTCTTTCAATAACAACCTGTTTTGAGAAGCCTCACCAGGTCACCTTGTACCCAAGAAAGAGTTTACAAGAATCCAGCTACTGGAGTTGTTTTAAAAAGAAGTTTAGAATCCAGCTACTGGAGTTGTTTTAAAAAGAAGTTTAGACAGAGTTCCCCAATGCTGATGTTAAGCATGTTATCCACTCAGCTGTCACAAAAACCACAAGTGAGACATCAGTGACGTTGACTGGCCTCTGAAAAGTCTAGGATTTAACAAAGACTCTCTAGAACACTGTTACACCACCAATACTCCAGGTAGTTGTAGCTCCTTTTGCAACTCCAGCTTTTGTTTCTGCATCTATCTAAAAAAAATACTGAATAATAGCTGAGCAGTCTCTGGTCTTTAAAGTGACAGATGAGGGGAGCAAAATCACTTGGGAGCTGCCCACAGCCCTTGCAGGCACTGCTGGAGTGAAATACAAGAACTACAGAAGGCATGGCACTGAACAGAAAGCTTGAGAAATCTTTTTCAACAGCACAAACATAAGGTCCATGATTAAACAAAAACAAACAAACAAAAAATCACCAAAACTGTAAAACTAAAACTGTCACATACAGTTTTAAATTAATTCTAGAGTAAGTCAGTTCAAAGCACACAAACCTTAATTTACTTTAAAAGGGTTTTTTTAGAAATTACACTTCCTTTGTCTATTAACAATCCCATTTCTAATTCATTTCAGTTAGTCTACGCATTCTAAAGAAATTTTTGTATCAGTTGTGGGAAGCAAGACTGGCATTTCCCAGGACAAAGCCTAGGTCCATCCCTAGCTCTGGATAAAAGCTGAGCAGTGCTAGGGATTTGACTCCTTTTGTGCTTTGGACGAGAAACTTAAACATTCAAAGGGAAAAGTCGAAAGACTTCTGAAAATACCATCATCCTGGCAGGAATATGACAATGTAGGCCAGATATCAGGCTTCTCTGGACCTCAACCAAAGCCATTCCACTCTGGATAACAAGGAAGTGAAAGACTGAGCTGTTAAGCCCAGTGACAGTTCATGAGTGGTACCAAACATACCCAGGTCAGCAGTTTTAATCGAGGAAGGAGACTGTCACTTGTGGTTTCTCTATATTCAACTTTGCTAATTTCATAAGATCATTGAACCTAAGCCAGATATGAGCCATTAGATCAAACTTCATTCTCCTCTAGACAGCTTAATAGAATTTAACAAAGTACTTTGAATGATGTAAAAACATACAAAAAGCACCAGCATCATGTCTCTGCACTGCTGTGTCTTTGATAATGCTTCCTACTATTTCAGCCTGGTCAAGTCAATAAAAATAGATCATTTAGTCTGCTACTGCAGACCAATGTTTATTGTCTGTCTTTATCCACTATGGATAAAGATTGGTTTGGTTTCTTTTTAAGATGGTGGCAATTTTCCATCCTTGCAAGACTCAGCTAAGTTGCTTTTGCTTTCCTCAAGGATGTATTTTTTTCTCATTATTCAGGAAACTTTTATTTTTGCTGAATTACCTCCACATGACAAACACCCATCACCTAGACCCAGCCACACCACAAAACAATTTCCTACACCAGCTCATTTTGAGGTCATCCCTACTTATACTCCATTTTGATGAAAACTCAACAAAAGAAATAGAACAACATCTCAACATTGTAACTTTCTCAAAACAAATGGGTACATGAACTTGTCCAGCAAATGATGCACAGTTAGAACTAGTGGCATATCCCTTATTAACAGTCTGATGTCATTTAGCTACTTCGGAGTAGTTTTAGAATAACTTTTAATCCATGTTAATCTAAATTACATTGGAACATTAAAAATGGAGGGTAAGCCTTTCCTGAGACCTTGGCTGATGCCTTGGAGCCCCTGCTTAGGTTATCTTCATGTTCGTGCAAAAAACATTTTCTAACTTTTCTATTTACAAATGCCATTGTAAATTTTGGCATTTAAGTCGCTTCTGGCACCAGCAGATTCCCATCTATCTCACACCAATGTTCTTTCTCACTTTTTCATTTTCTTTCTGAATTAAAAAAGGACATTGTTTTCACCTGTTAAGTGACAGTGGCAACCATCCAAAAACCAGGATGAAGGAATCTAGATTAAAATTCAATAGCACCAAACATAGCAGCTTCTTTTAAATAACAGCTTCCTTTGTACTGCTGAAGATAAAGGTCATATCTGCAAGCCTTGTTTATTTTTAGGTTAGCATCATTTTTCTATAGAAAGTATTATCCATTTTGGTTTAAAGCAACATTTCTAATATACGTCTAATAACTATTACAGAACACAATTTAAAGACAGCCACGTGAACACCCTCAAGCTACCAAATGACCATTGAAGAGGTAGCTAAGAGCTTTCTGCAGGACTACAAAGAGGGGCCACACATAGAAAGGCCACTTTTCTCCTTTAACTTGCTGATCACGGATCTGAGTTGAGCAGACAGGCAACAAGAAACAAGGTAGACTGCACACAGTCCACTATTCCTTCCCTCAGTACTTTCCTTCAGACAAGAGAATCCACCCACAAAACAGTGAGATACCTGCACAGAGTCCTTCAATAGACTCAGTGTTATTTTTTGAGCTTAGTTTAGCTGGACAGGTTGCAAGGGAACACCTGGACTTACAGAACCAGATGTTCTTCACATCAGCCACAGGCTGCTTGTATGAGACCAGCTACTGACAGGCACCTAAAAGAAAAAATAATAGCCACCCAGTTCCCCATCTTCAAAGGTTTTATATTTCCTTCTTTAAACCTTACTCCTCTCCTCTCCAGCTTCTGCCTTTTAAGATATAGCTGGTATCACATAGAAAGGGAAGGTAAAAAGGAAACTGCACTAATCTCTCTCTCCCACCCCTCCAAAAAAAAATCAACAAGAAAAGCTACTGCTTTGTGTTTGCTTAGACCTGTTTCTTTTACACCTTCAGTCAAAGACTTCTTGCATTCAAAGAGCAAATATTCACAGGCTTCCAGGATGCTCCTTTGAAACCTAGAGGACTCCAGAAACCCTTACATGAATCAAAATTCATTAAAATAGGTTCTCTTGGGGAAAAAAAATGCGTCCTTGAAAGGCTCAAGGGAAGGAGTGCCTCTTCCTCAGGCAGAAATGACACTGGCTCAGCTCTCAACCACAAATCTACTTGTAACATAAAATGTCCAACAGCAGTAGGGGCACACAATACTTGAATTCACAAGGAAAATATTTAATGATATGGAAAGATCACAAATAACTTTATATACAAACATTCTTTCTTACAAAAAGGAAGCCATCATTTCACCTGCCTTGAAAGAATCTTTTGAAGGAGGTTTTATAGCTCTTGGGAAGTGAAACCACATACAGACTGAAGCACTGCACTTCAAATTTACAGTTTTCAGTCAGATCCAAGAGCTACAACACATCAAACCTTCAACAAGTCAGCAGCATCTGATGGAAGTTTCGGGGCAGTAAGAAACCACTCTGTGGTGAAAGGATTTAAGGCTTACTCTGTCACCTATTAGAAAGCAGAAGCTCTGCAGCAGGATGGGACTTGTCTGCACATCACCTACCACAGCTCATGACCTGGCACCTCAACCCCAGCTTAGCTGTAAGCCCAGAAAAGCTAAATTACCTGCAACCTATTTCTGCCACGTCTGTGATGGTTTGTAGTAGTCAGAGATGAAGCCAAAATGCCTTAAACTGCCACAGCTTGCCACAAAGTGGTATTTGTCAGCTCTCGGGGGTTCTCAGGTCAGCTCTCACAGGCTCTCAGTGGCAGCCAGTTCAGCTTTATGTATTTCCAATCAAGCAGGTTCAACACAGCTTACTAAGGAATCACTGTATGAATCTACCCTTACAATGGTGCATACCACTCTGACCACAAATAAACTCAAGAACTTACACAGGATCCCAAACTTGCAAGTAGACCTGTCCCATTTCTTCAACAAGCAGTGTAAAAATAACACCCATTTCCCCTTGACCTACTACATTGAATGCCTGAACCTTTACAGGAAAACAATCAACTGCCCTTGCTATCACAGTCTACTCAAGCTGCATCATGGAGTTAAGGAAGCATTTCACTCTGTTCTCTCATATTTAGGGACCAAAAAAATTTACCCCAGGTAAAAAGTTTAGGTCAGGGTTGCTCCTGTATCTCCATTACTACCATGAGCCTCTTTTTCTTCAAATAGCAAAGTTTACTGTATTTTGGTGATCAAAATATATATTGAGTGTTCTAGGACTATGAGCATTTCCTTGTCTAACAGCCCAAAGAGCAAGCTGCCCTTTTTATTTGAGGGGAACAAATAATACACAGAAATCCAAACCCCTAAGGATTTTGAAAATAATTTAAAAAAACATTTCTCATTTGATAAAGGCATAGTTTTGAACTACATGAAGCAAATCTGTCCAGTCCTATATGGGCAAAAAAACAGAATAGTATCACAAAACAGTATAGAGCATGTGCAGTTCTTACACACACAACATTTACTTCCAATCTACTGCCATCCATGTTCTTGCACAGGATTTTTCCATTTTAAAGTAGACTTTTTATAAGTAGCAACATACATGGAAAACACTTGAGAGATCAATGCTCCTAAAAAAAAGGATACTCAAGCATGCAGACTTACTTGCACTCCCCAGGTACACTGCAACCCCCATGGAGCAAATTACATCCTTGTTTACACACAGCTGTAAACACAAAAAGATTTAGGCATCAGTCTGGGCAGCCAGGTATCCACTACTACAGCAGCAATCTGGAGCTGCTCAGGCAGGGGTTCTGTCATTCAGCCTCTCTGTTCTTTGTGCAAAGCAGATTGTCTCTTGCCATGTTCCAGGAGTTGTTGCTTCCAGCTAGTTACTTCATAAAACACAGCCCCTTTATAGCCAAAAAGCTTTGCAGCAAGAGTGTCAGCACTGAAACTTTTATAAAATATAATTGTTTATAAAAGCTGGTACAAGACTGGTATTATGCTGGAAATCCCAAACTTTAAATGATACACATGAATTGATTAAGCCCTAAAAATAATGGTCCTACCCATCATTAACAAGCTTTTTACTCAAAAGGAACAGAAAACAAAACCAAGAAGCCTTCAGCAGAAGAAAGAAGAGTGTGTCAAATAATTTTAGCACTCATTACTTACCGAGGGCAAAACACAGAGAGATTTGATTGAGTGGTACATTAAAAGAGATGACTACACCTGAATTTCTGTTCCCATTAAGAGTTATCAAAAAGCTTTCAGCTTTGCATGCTTTGCACTTAAAACTTTTTCATTTGCAAAAACAGTGTTATGGGGGCATTTTTACAGAATTAAAGTCTACAGTATTAGGGATGATATCACTTCAATAAAATCTTACATTAACAGATGTAATACATCATTTTTGCTTTGAAGGAATGCCACCATTGAATAAAGTCAATTAATAACAAGGTGTTTCACTGTCTTGAATGTTAAATTTGAATACTGAATAGAGCACACACCAGAAGCAACACTGTATCCTGTGCTCCACTCTTCACAGAGAATGTTTTATTCAAAGATTTGTAGCTAAAGGACAAAGTCTGTACGTGCTAAAATTAATATGCTACAGCACTGACACCCCAAAAATTACCTACTGCAGTTTATACCTAGTCTATATACACCAGGGCTAATCTAAAACAAAGGAAACACACTACCTTGTTTACATTCTTCTCCCATCCAACCATCCATGCAGGCTTTGTTTCCATTTTGATCACACGTGTAGTGACCAACAAAGTCGTCTCGAGGGCCACAAAACTTGTTGCACAGGGCACTGTAGTAATTTTCATCACACTTCACTCTTATCTGTACTTCAAAGTGGGCAACAGGACCATTGATTTGTAGCGTCTTCCATCGATCTTCTGGGTTGATCATGCCAGCATGTGCCACTCGTTCTATCAACAAATCTTCACCTTTTCAAAGAGATAAATTCAACGGGTGGTTAAGCTTGATAGCACACAAGAACATATGGAATCCAATCAGAAGTACTCAACTGGTTAAGAAAAAAACCTAGTAAAGAAAATGTTAAGATGATAAAGATCTACTGTATAACTGAATTCTCCTTTGCCTTGCAAAGTTCATTACAGGAAGGCCAATTTTAAGAAGTGTCCCAAAGGAAATATTAAAAAACCCTGGAACATAATCCATAGGAAATAGCTTATTTTTCAAGGCAGCCAAACATACCACACCCACATGCTGACAGCTAGCTGCTTTATCTTGATCTGAGGCTCTTCTTGCCTTCTTTTTGTTCTTATAAAATTGCAGGATCTGCATAATCTAGAGGCTGAGATAAAGTTCTCTGCTTCAAGTTTAACTTTAAAAATAAAGCACAACACAATATATTCAATTTGCTGTGAAATTACTGAGCAATAGTAAATGCTCTGGTAGGCTTGCTCTGCGTATATAGACTGGCTTCTTTCCATTTTATCATTCTCCCTACAATGAAGGCAAAACGTCTTTAAAACGCATTTCACAGCACACTGCACTGCTACTATGTGACATTTTGAGAAGAAATAAACAAGTGAACGCAGGATGGTCAAGGGCCATTCTCAACTCTGTATCCAGCTTATCCTCGCCCCCAGCGAAACTACTGATAACTGTGATGCCTGTTGCAAAACACTCCAATCATCCTGCCTCGTCCTCATGGAAAGCAGCAGCACTGCTGCTGCCAGGCTCCACTCACTGACACCAAACGTGCACAGAGTGTTACCTATCCCAGGGAAAAAGGGGATTCTAGGATGCAAGATTATGGGAACTGCCAACACAGAGTATTTTCCTTTTTATGAATATCCACGTTGTATATTTATCCGTGTAATTCTTGCTGTAGAAGCTTCAGCACTAGGAGATGAGACAATTATAGTCAGTACACTGAAATGATACAATTGCTTCAGCAAACACTGACAATAAGCAAAGCACAGTGAGGGTAGGCAGTGAGTAACCCCAGTGACAAGAGTTTTCTAATGGTTCCAGTATTCAAATCTGGTACCATCCTACTGGACAGTTTTTCTAGGTGATTTTCTAGGTTTTTTGCAGCTCAAACTCCTAACACTATTTAAGGACAAGAAAAACATACAGCAGCTTCACTTGTATATATTAATTTCATACTCATTTATGAAATAGATATAATATTGCCAGCTCAGAGCTTCAGCACCCATTTTCTGTAAATAAAAATTCTGTAAAGTGAATTTCTTTTCTGCTAAAAGAAGTGAAGAACCAAAAACTTGCACACAGCAAGAGGCTGAAACAGGAGTGAGATGAAATCTAAAGTTCAAAATGTTAATAATATAAAACACACGAAGCTGGTAGCCTGAATTCATTAACCCAAACTGTTAAAAAAACAAAATCCAAGGAATAACTTCCCAACTATAGAAAGTTACTGACAGTTTGGAAGTATCCCTGTGCATCTCTTCCCAAAGCAGCACTTTCCTCTCAGCATGTAAAAGGTCTCATGTGACAATTTTCAGTCACCCCAACATTAAAGGAAAAGGGAAGTTGCAGAACTCTCAGGCTCTGCAAAGTATTTTACTCTCTTCACATTTTTTCAACCTGGCTTCTATAAAAACATTTCCTCTCAAAGAATATTGAACTTTAAAAACCCCCCACCTTTTGACGAAACACTGAAAGTTACTCCACTTATTAAGAACTCATGGTATCTCTGCTTTAATATTAAAAGTGGTATTGCCATGCGTAGGCTCTAAGACATGCTTGCTTGGACTAGAGTGCATAAAACATTTCGTGGCTAGCAAAAACACACTGAAGTCCATCCCTCTTCTTTAACATTCTCATTCCTATGCATGAGCTCCATCCAGCAGCACATGGTCAGTAGCAGGGTGGACAAGAAATGTGCCAGATGGAAAAGTCTGCCTGCATTTTATTTTTGACTAATAGGATATTTATCTCACCAGTCACGATTAAAGGTTTCATGATTAGAGAGAATCATAGAACTGTTTAGGTTGGAAAAGACTTTTAAGGCCATCCAGTCCAACCATTGAGCCAGCACTGCCAAGGGCACCACTAAGCCATGTCCCCAAGTGCCACATCCACATGTCTTTTAAACACCTCCAGCAACTGTGACTCCACCACTTCCCTGGACAGATTTCAACATCCTTTATAATCTTATTTTTCTCCAATGACTATTGATCTGAAAAACTATTAAGGAAAACATGCTGAATCACTGGATGGTCAAGGAAATTGGAACAAATAGCAAATACAAATTACAGAGCTGCTTTCCAGCTATAAGCAACAAAGGCTCCTTAAAAACAGCTGCAGCAGCCACTGCTATAAAAGTGTTTCCTCAAAGTGCATCAGATGGACTGAAGAACAGGTCCTGAGATTAAAGGAGTGGCTAATATAATAAAAATCTTATCAGGCATCTTCAGGCTAATGGAGATTCATCAGACCCAGTTAAACAACTGGAACAAGCATTACAGCTACTGCAAATACACCTATGCAGAACAGACCTCTTGATACTGGGGTCAAGAACGAGAGAAGTAACCAAAGAGGGCTATTTTTTTCCCTTTTTGAACACTTAAACTTTATCTTCACAAGCTCCTCTGAAAAGGAACGTATTCAGAGTCTTAAGGGTTTTTCCTTAAGCTTGTATTAGTACAAGTAGGGCCTAACAGCCTAAATAAGCAAGCCAAATAATTTACCATGAACCACAGAAGGCATCAGGAAAGCAGCTCCAAGCCATTTTGGTTCTAATACTCAATTCTTAAGTACCAGAGTAAGCATGAGAGTTCTGGTTTACTTCAAATTTAGTACTGATCCCAAATAGAAGGTGCATCTTCTAAAGACATCTGTAATCACAGGCAGGAACGTGTTTGTCAAGGTTTCTCCTTCCTCCCCCACAATACCAAAGTGCTTCTGAAGATACTCAGTCTCTCTCACCTCACTGTTTGGATGAGACAAGTTTGCTCCCTGTATCTGGCTTTGCCATAGAAGTTCACCTGAGGGACTCTCACGACTTGTAGCCTACAGTAAAGGTGTAACTGAATTTGTCTGGTTATTGGTCAAAAAAGCATCATTCATTACTCAAACTTACATGCACACATACAGCCCCCAAACAATTTCCTTGATTATTAAGTTTTCTGCAAGCCTCTCCAGAAAAGTAAGTAGTGGTACAGATGCTTGCGTAAAAGGAGATGATGGCTAAAAGGTAGTTCTTTAATTAATGCCCCCAGAGCACCTGATTTTTAGAAGTATCTGATTTTTTGGAAGACAAAGCCTTATCTGAAGAGTTTTTAACTGCACAATACACAAATAAGAACACTGCTCATCAGCACCCTGACCCTTAGCAGAGGTCAGACATTCCCAACTATCCAAGCTGGCTGCACAAAAGGTGATGCTGGCAGTTGTTTGCGAGGGAACACACAGTGATACCACGTGAACTTCACATCCAAAGGAACAGGAGGTGCCCATCTCAGAAAGCAGATTCCCTTCAGCCTTTCCTGAGGAACCATTTCAAAAGAATCTAAAGACAGATTAGTCTCCTACAGGTTACTGGGAAAGAGGAAGGCAGCCACTGCATCCCTGCAGCAGACACAGAGCCCAGCGGAAAGTTACTTCACATGAAGATGCCAGCTTGCTGCGTCATGGCAGGGCTGTGCCAGGCCTTGCCAAGAACCTCTGCTGCACAACACCAGTCTGCCAAGCCAAGTGACTTACCTGGAAGGCAGCACGAACTGCTGTGACAGGTGACAGTGAACAGCTCCTCTGCAGTGACTTTGTTTCTCAGCCAGCTTCCTCTCCCCTTCTTCAACCCTCCCAAAGCAAACAAGTGGTAACACTACACTGCCACAAGCTTACCCAGAGCCAACCCTGCTACGCAGAGGAGGAGAAAAACACAGGAATAGTTCAGGGATCGGGGTGTGAAAGACCATCTTAGAATTTGTAGTTCAGAGGAAGTACAGGGGAAACCTTTGCTGTGGCAGACTTGAGATGGTACCTCACAGATGTGCTCTGAGCCCCCCTGCCCTGCTTCAAACAAATGAAGGAAGCATACAGGATGTTAGGACACAGAGGGAGGGAAGGATGATAAATGTTCTAGAACCTTCAGGCTGTTCACTGGAAGTCCCTCTTTCTAGGTTTTGGGGTTTTTTTGTTTGCTTGTTGTTTTGTTTGAGTTTTGTTGTTTATTTTTGTTGTTGCTGTTGTTTTGTTTTTATTTTGTTTGGGGGGTTGTTTTGTTTTGGATGGGGGTTTTTGGGGTTGTTTTTGTTTTTAATACCCACTGGAGAGTCCAAGCTGAAACACAGAACCTACATTTAGCTTTCAGCCTTACTAAGCCCCATTAAAGGAAAGCAAAACCTGACTCAAGAACTAATTAATCAGCTTATAAACAGACTCTGGCAATTACTTTGATTAATCTTTCTTACAGTAGCAACAGAAGATACGTGTAACCTGATCCACAGATCAGCACAGGGCTCAGGATTGATAGGGAGTTAAGCTTTCCACTTTACCCCTCCAGGACACAGACACTGTTTGTCTTTTCTCTGGAGGAGCTGCTGTATTCCCTTTCCTCTTCTCTTACATGTGAATTTTTACTCATCTGTGCCTGTTCAGTAGTGCCTGCAAAAATACAAAATCTTTGCATTTGACAGATTCACAAGGCAAAACCTACTGGAGGACTCACTGCCAAGATCACTCAAAAAAACCCAAACCAAACCAAACAAACAAAACCAACCAACCAACAAACAAACAAAAACCCCAAAAAAACCCAAAAAACCCCCTTCAGCATTAAGGAATTCTTCCTAGGAATCTTAGATGCAAGTCTGAATTGAAGCATGGCAAAGCAACACATCTCTATCAGGGAATGGGCAAACAGACTACAGAAACATTTAACCAAGACAGGCATTTAGCTGATCTTCTGCCAAATTACAGGCCAAGAAAGCTTTCCTAAATTCACCTGACAAGCCTGCTAGGTTTCAGATGCAATACAACTTAACAGTACCTCTCTCTGGCAGCCTAAATTAAAGGGAAGTTCACCTTCCATCAGCAGTTTCTCCTGAGAGCTAAACTGTAACCTGACACTTATATAGACTCCCACAGTTCATGGAAACTGTTAAATTAAGGAGATGGCACACTGGCCCTCCAGAAGACACTCTACATCCTGTGGGCCTGAAGTTCAGGGAAGAAAAAAAGTGTGACAAGAATGCAAGTAAAGAGAATTGTTAGAGCATGTTGAACTAAAAAACCATAACAAAGACTTAACACAAGCCTGGAGGGACCATCCTCTTACCAAGTGTATTTAAAAGAAATCTGGGGTTTAAAGATACAGGTTTGCAAGAAGATTATGCAAATTCTAAGAAATATACAAAGTTACAAGATTGTTTATTACAAAGCTAATGAAAAAAAATGAAATCCAGCACTTAAATGCATATAGATGATTTGCAGGATAGGGTCTTCATGTTCACTCCCTCCTACACCATGTCATGAGCTGATTTGCCCTCTGTAACTAGGGCATGAATATTCCAATACTTGCTGTACTAGCTGCTCCTAGATAAATTGTTACCAAGCTGGAAACTATTTAAATTAATTATCATTATGTAGTACTTTCTGAACAAAGCATTCAAGAGGATTCCTACAATCTCTTACCATGTAGGATATCTAAACTTATTCAAGGGTCAGGCTTACTCTGCTCAGAACTCATCTTCAATACCACAGCCTGCTTTGGGAAGTGCCATTCAAGGATGCTGTGGACCAACCCAACTGAAGAGCTGCAGCAACATTAATATCCGAGATTTAAAGAAAACACAGACAATAGAAAAAGGTTGAAGGAACTGTTAAACAAGGCAAAATAAGTTTAATTCTAGCAGAAGAAAGGTTCAGGAGCAAACTACAAACTCATCATTACCTTGCCTATTACTAGAGATAGATTATGTTATGAAAATGCAAGTAGGACTGATCTCAATCTTGAAGAAGAAGGACCCTGAAACTCTAACACAGCCTTAATATCAATTCAGTTTCGCCAAGGTTTTGTATTTGATGCATTTTGATAAGGATGATCAGCAAAGCAGCAGAGGATGGAATTAATAATTAGAAACTGGCAGTGATTTGGGACATAACTTCTTTGCTATCTTAATGTTCAAACATTTATCTTCCTCTACATTGATCCAAACCAAAATGAAAAAGCCCATCAATAACCACAGTGCAAGTCTGAGGTTCACTTAACATCTGTAGCCAGAAGCACTGATTCAGACAGATTTGTAAACCATTACCAAAGAGTAGGTTCAAGCTGGAGTCTTACTTTAGCAGCATTATGGCCATCAGCACCTTTATGTGATTTTGAAGTATTTATACAATAATCTTGCTTTTACCTCAGATCAACAGCCCTGCTTTGACACGGAGTATTAGCACTTACAGACTGACAATGCAAGGTAAATTCCAGTATTTGAGAAAAATCAGAGAAGGGATAGGACCATGATTTAGAACACTTTCATCAAAAACACAAAGCATGGTTTCCCTATGGAGAGCAAGAATGTTTACTTGTCCACCTGATCATGGGCAGCATTGCACAGCGTGGTTACAGGCAGACTGAGGAGAATTTAAAGTGAAACTCTACAGCACAGATTATCTTCCCTTTTCTTTAAAAAAAAAAAGGGCCTACCATGATTTGTAAACATTTTTTAGAGCTAATTATCAAGAGTCATGTGTTACAGCCTTCACTTACAATTGTCTATTCTTTTTCCTATATAGCAATATTTTTTCACAGTTCCTGACCCAGTACTCACTGTTTGGCTTTGCACATGCCCTTTACTTGGACAGCAGGTTTGCCCACAGCCTGATTGCAGCAGCATACACTTTCCCCCCTCCACAATCTGCATACAGAATAAGGACAAACTCCACACACAAACTTTACATAAATACTCACCGGCCTTTGTATCATTATCCCAATCCCATGCTTCCAATATCAATGTGAACGATCTCTGAAAAGAAACAAGACACCAATTAGACAGTAATAAAAAACTACTGTTATAACCAAACTGATTAGAAATAAGCAGATATTACTGCTACAAGAAAGCAACTGAAAGCAGTTAAAAACCTCACTTCTGTTGTCATGTGAAAGCCCTTGAAGGCATCTCAAAAGCATGAAATATAACAGCATCAAAATTGTGGGACAAACCCTGCTAAGAGCAAAACAAAACCAACCCCACACACACACTGAGGACTGAATTATTACTATTCTCCCACTGCATCTAATTCTCGGCTTTGCTTAGCCACAGAAATCCTTTCCAGAAACAATCCTAAAAGGTTTAAATGAAATGATGTTCTGAACCCTGGGTAATAGCTAGGATATTTAAGACTTAAACAATCGAACCACCCCCAAAAAAAGGAATAAAATGAGAGCCATCCTTTAGGAAGCACACAAAAGATAAGTCTATACCAGATCTGCTTTACAGAAAAACATATCTAAAGAAGAAACACACAATTCACCCTGCATCTATCAAAAATTGAGACTTCTTTCTCATGAAAGGGTAGCATGAAAAATAGACCTGCAAAAGACACAGCAGAAACAATTATTACAGTAAGCACACCTGGTACTGTACTTTCCCCCAAGGAAAGAAAAAAACCATGATTTCAGACAGTTTAAAAATGATTTAGAAAAAACATGAAGGCTTTACTTCACTAAATAAAAGCTTCAGGCATTTTCCTTGGGTTTATGATCAAAAAGGTAAGACAGATGTTGATATTCAAATACTGAACTTATTTAGAAAAAAAGTTACCCTATGCATACAGGTAATTTTTAACTGTTTTGACTTTAAAAAGAATAGCTGTCAAACGACTCAGCTTTGATTGTTTCCAACTGTTCCAAGTAACATTGAGATCCTCACACACACTCAAAACCAAGGAAAAAACCACCAAGAGTAGAAAAGTTACTGCACCACTGTCCCAAAACTGTCCTATATACATCTCCATGCTTAGAGGCAAGCCACACCAAAACCTGAACCTCGTTAAATACAGCAGAGCCAAGCCCATATGTGTGCAGAATTCACAGGCAAAAATCTATGAATTCACATGAATATGGGGAGGTTAAGCCAAGAAACTGCGATGACCCTCTTTGGCAAAGGGTTATGTAAGAATTCAGCCATCCTTCATAGGGTCCTTAGAACTATTCCACTGTTACACCAAGAGATTGTGTTTTCACTTGGAGATGGCTCTTAATTGCTTTGTCCACCCCTCAGCTCCCCAGCCAAGGAAGGCTGATCGTAACACTGAAATCTCCCCATTTCAGAACAGCAGCGACAATAACATCAGTGCAGCTCCCTAAGCAGAAAGGCTCTTTTCTCTCAGGTCTTCCACGGCTCCAGCAGAAACCAGTCCTCTCAGAAATGCACTTCATTGTGTGTTTTTCTATTGCTTAGTTACATTAACACACAAACCACAACTCAGCCTCTGCAAAAAATGTCTTTCTGCTGTATGTTCCTCCTCAGACATATACGAGGGAAGATGATTTTCCATCATTGAAACAGAAGAATGTTTAGTGGTGACTACTTAGATTACACCCAAGAAAGGAAGGGAAAAGTGGGCTCAGCAGGGACTGTACTGGACAGAGGCATACTTGGGTTGGTACTGCCTTTGGAAAAGGACAACTGAGAGATCACCTGAGAAAGCAAAGGTCTCTACTTCCAAGGCATGACAACACAGCACAGCTCACAACTCCACCCAATTTTCCTAAGACCAGTATCAGTAAAGCATTTCAGTAGCTTCGCTCTCCAACTCCCTGTCCCCTGTCTCAGCACTTAGGGAAGCAGGATAGGATTCTACTCTACTCTGAAAACACTACCTGCAACATCTCTTCCTGACTGCTACCTGAAAAAAAAAAAATACATTGAATAGTTGAGAAAACAAGTACTATATAGTACTGCCCTATCATCATCTTCTGGCAACAATAAGTCTCCTTATTTTACAACAAAATTATGAACTACTCTAGGCAGAACTCTGCAAATCAGATCTGTATCCTTGCTCAGGATGCTAAAGAATTTTCACGGACAAGAAGAGTTTCATGTAATGCAGTACTTCAGCATGCTCATGCTGGACAGTGTGAATGACAATAAAGAGGCCTTCTACTCATTTTAAAGATGCTTAAAATAAGGAATCCCACAGCTATGGCAGCAAATCTCATGACCTAAGTTGGCGTAGTCTCTGGAGTAGAAAATATTCCTTCACAAACTTACAGAAACTTAACAGTTCATTACAAGCAGCTACGACTCTGGTCAGAGCTGCTCCTCCAAAACGTGGAAGAGCCCACGCAGCTCGTGCCACCTCCCCGTGGCTCTGCAAGCCCCAGGCTCCACAGGCCTGGTCTCCAGCATTTGCTTTTACCATCCTCCCACTGGTGGCCCTCGAGAACCATAAGCCCATCTACACAAAGTTTAAAGGACCTACACAACAAAGGGGAGACCCAGACTATTAAATCCTTTCGCTTCCCCGTGTCTGCTCAGGGGCCAACAGGCTGGCACTTGGCTGTTCACACATGAACAAGCATTCCTAACCTTCTAGGAAGGCCTGAACTCACACTTGCAGGAGCTTAGAGATGTTAATCAGATGGAATTAAAGAGTATTGATAGACAAATGTGTATTTACTGGACGATCAGTTTCAGCTGCGAGAGTTCTCAGATGTGCAGCTTCCTGCCCTCTACAGAGTTACAGTCACCCCTCAAAAACCCCTAAGAGACATAGCAAGAATGCAACCATAAAACTAATTTTTATGGCCATTTGACCTCTAGAGAAGATAGTTAAGGTTACCAACCCAACTTGTCATCCCTTTCTCATCTCCAGCTATTCAATAACTTTAAAGAGGAATTCCTCTCTGTGGTAATGCAATGGATTGTCTACACCTCAAAAGAGAAAACTGGTCCTTAAATCAACTGGTTCAAAAAAAGCAGTCCTGCCCACTACCACATGTACCAAGTCTTGCACTACATCTGCTTACATTTCTTTGAATTTTGCACTTCACTTTAAAACAACTTACAAAAAAAGCATCTGTGTTACTAAATCTGTTCATAGTATACTGCACTGAGAGCTTCCCAGTTATGGCTCAATCATCAGAAACATGTCTGACTATCAAAATGATTTATTAGTGGAAATTTTAACATCCATACACTCACCCATAGTGTGACCTTACCCAATAACCAAAGAACTAAAGTTGAATGACACTAATGGATATAAACTTTTAAGGATATTTTCAGCTTCATAATGGCCATACTCATTTTATGAAAGCTCTACCACTGGCTGCCATGAGTCACATCTGCACTCTTCAACAAAAAGCCTAACAAGACTACCCAGCACGCCATCTACCAACACCAGCTGCAAGTAACTCTTCTGTGCTCAAGCTCAGGCATAAGACTAACAAAAACCTCTATACAAGTATCCTGAGAATGCCCCAAAATCATGAGCCTTGTGCACAACACAAACACCACCACTCCTGCTTCTTTAACTTGCACACCACGCTTGCTGTAGGCTGATATAACTACAACAGCAGGACACGCATGTTCCAGTCTGTTCTGATACATATAAAAAGCTTTGTGAAGTAGTATCTGTTGTTCACTTCAACCAGTACTAGCAAAATAGAAAATATTTTTAAAGTGACCATGGCACAGATTGGAGAGGGAGGGGATGGGGTGAACATACAGCACAGAAAATACACTCGATTCAACTGACTTTGTCTAGGTTTATTTTCTGGAAAGAATTAAACACACAACAGCATTTTTGCTCATGGAATCAAAACTCAGAAGATGTCAAAGGCTATGAGTCAGAAGAGCACCAGCACACTTCTGCAGAAGAGGACAGCTTATGCAAGAACCACTTCGTAGGAGTTAACCAAACAGATATGCCAAGTAGCTTGGAAATATACAAATTAAGTCTGTTTATCCTGGTGATGCTGCTTCAGTTGTGTTTTTTTCTCAGGATTGGTGTTGACACAAGCAACTTCAAAGCATTATTCCAGTGTTTACACTCAACAAAACACTCCCCCATACTATCCCAGCGACCTCCTTTCTGGGGAGGGGGAAACAAGACCTGTAATATCGGTTTGGCACTGTCTTTTCATGAATTATTACTATTACCTTGATATCTGCAAATCACCATTAGAAAGATAGAATTTTTTTTGGCAAACCAGACATGTCAGACTTTTCATCCCAAGAAAGATGATCAATCTGATGACGGCACCTACACCAGTCAGGTATAGAACTTACATTCTCCAGCTCACAGTCTGAGAAATGCAAAAGGCGTGGCTGAGCTGAAAACAACACTTGAAGTTTTGTGCATCAATAGCATTCTATCGTGTACTAAAACTTTTATTCTAACAGACAAAAAAAATTATCAATTTCACAAGAGTAAAAAGACAGACTGGATTTTCTACAGGGAAAAACCTTGTAAGAATCAGCTATGAGGTAGAAAAAAAGTATGGCTCCTAAAAAAAACTCCAAGTCCACCTTATCTTCCTGTTTCACAGCCACAGGGTAAAAATACAGGGTCTCATCACCAGTAAATACTGTTTCAAGTCTCAATCAAGCACAGGCAACATTTGTACTCAAACATTTCAACTATCCAAACAGGCTGAGCAGCTGCATCATATCACTACTCTTATTGATAGTTTTTGTTAACTTCTGGAATAAGCTATCAGCAATATTTCTTGCAGCCAAGTCCACCAAGACTTGATCAGCACAGACAATTCTCATAATTGCTTTCCTGGGCAACTTTGAGTCAGCTGAGGAAAGCACAGATCTGGGGGCTTGCTCCCCTCCTTTTTTTGTTTCAGCATCTCTCCCCCTCCCCCAGGCAGCCTGCTTGCCATGGAAAAAGCTGACTTCAAGGCAAGCATATTCCATTTCCTTCCCCAGGAACTCTGCAGCCAGTTCTTACAACTTCCTCATGAATAACCCAGAGGTAGAAGGGCAATAAGGAAGAAATGAAGAAAGACTCTGAGAAGATGCAGGACTCACCTTCAATGCAGGTTTAAGGGCAGACAGAAGGAAAAAGTCTGCAGGTTTATCTTTTAGAAACAGACATTATAAAGTCGTAATGAGGACCTTTACAGTAGGAGTAAATCATCCCTCCATTTGCGGGGAGCACAGCGGGTTGGGGACAGGGTTTTGAAAACTGAAGGATATTTCCACCACTCACATTCAAGAAGCTTGTCTGCTGAATTCAGAGACCATCCACCACACAAAATCCTAAAGATGCCCATCCTCTAAACACTAGTTTTTCATTTAAGGAGCAAGCATAGTGAGTCCTAAACAAAAGCCTTCCCTTTGGAAGCCAGGGCCAAACAATCCCATTTTGTTAGGAGTGGAAGGCTGGGTTAGAGTACTGCAAACATCAGCAGCAGATAGCAGAAAGCAGTTGAGCAAGTTGAAGTTTTCTATTTGAGAGCAATTACTGCAGTTATAACTCCTCTTGGCCCAGGCACTAAAGCAGGATGATGTTTACAAACCCCAGAGCCCCACTGTTGTGTGAGGGGAACTCTTAATGAATTAGCCCCACCTGACAACCTTTAGGAAGTCTGCAAAACCAGGGAGGGGTGAGAGGGGCTATTTTTTGCCATGGTTAACAGACAACAGGCTGCTATCTCCACCTACATGAGTCTGAACACTCATTCCACTCCTCCACCAAACTAAGCAAAATCTAAGATGGAGGGGGGGGTGTGTGTGCATGGGGGTGGGCAGAGGGAAATCTAGACTATTAAGAGCATTTCATAGCAAAAAGAGCACAAATAAAAACAACAGGTGAATAGGAGTCAGTCCTGGAGTTAACAGATCAAATTGAACACCCAGGTAGAGACCCAACTTCAGGTGAAGAAAATCACCCAGCAACTAGGTGGAAGAATCCTACCAACAACCAGCTGCACGTATCTGAAAGATAAACCAACCTGAAGCAGGGACTCAAAGGGGTATTACAACACCTACTTGGCAGTGCCTAGTGCTTTGTGAAATGAGAGCATAACGTGCTTCTCTCCAGGGTGATCAAACTACCAGGATCATGGCATGCCTCACCAGGGATCTGTAGGAAGGATCTTCAAGTGAAAGTCTGAAGATACCCTGGTCCTGCTGCAATGGCAGAATGCAGCAGGAGTTTCTCAATATGGGGTCTTTGTATCATGGGACAGCAAACATTTTAGCTGTGGAGTTCTTAAGACCAGCTGAAGTCACGTACTAGCTTTAGCTAATGCCTGCAGAAACTGAGCCATTTTCACAAAAGGCCAAAATGCCATGACTGATTGGAGCTCCTCGAGGAAGGACATTAATACAGCCACCTCAGACCACATAAAAGCAAAGAGAAATCCCTCTGGAGATCCATCTACATATGAGAAGCTAAACCGCCAGAATAAAGACTCAACAAGCTTCTTGTAACTTAGCACCCTAGAGAGAAACTCAAAGCAATCTCAGCCGCGTCAACTTTGTGACAAATGACAAGCCCTAGAGACAAGTGCATTTGTCCAGCACTGGCCCTGACCTCTGATAGCACCCTCTGCCAGAGAGCAGCTGTGGCCAGGGCAGCAGCATCCCTGAGCAAAAAGGAAACATGCACCCCAGTAACAGTTTTCAGTGCCAGGAGCAAGCCCGTAGCTTCTTATTTAGAAAACCTACGGGAGATGTGACCAGGCAGCAGTCACGTGAGTATTTCACCTGTAGAAGAGCTCATCTGCTGCTGCTCTCAGCTCCCAGGACACTAAAGGCTCTAGAAGAGCCCACCCCTATTTTAAAGCAGTGCCTTTCACCATTACACACATAGCAGTAATGCTAGTCCAATGGAACAGAAGTAATGCTTGCCTCTGCTTTTTATAGCTGTCTGCTATTCATCCCCACCCCGTCCATCCCCCTCCCCTGATTCCAGCATGTACACATCTCTGCTGTGTTCAGGGAGATTAAGTTCCAGCTATGAAGTCCAAGCTGCCAACTGCGGCCACTGAAGTTTGAACAAACACCATAGGATTGACTTCCAAATCATCTGTTTTCCAGAAACTTTCAGAACTACACAAAAAAAGCAATAGTGAAAGTTCAGCTACTCAGGTACAAAAACTCCCATGATAACTTGCCTTCCTTGAGATTTTCCAGCAAGAATCAAAAATATCAATGATTAATATCAAGTTTTCTTGAAATACTTCTGTTTTACTGCAAATGCCTTCTGCCTATGCCATTTCTAGGCACCTCCTCTGAGACACATCTCAACAGAAGTATTGGCTTACAAACTAATCAATACATCAAGGGGGAAAGATTATTTTTTCCTGACTGAATAGGCAAGTTTAATGCTTATGAAAAAAATAATCAATTTCATCTTAGATTAATGACCAGTAACTTTATTCAAGTTACTAAAATAGTGACATTCTACATGGTCTTTTAATAACTTCTGAGTCTTACTGATTTTCTCTTTCCATGCTATCTTTCAGAATTCTTTGTACCAACTGTCATCATAGGAATACAGTATTGCAAATCTCATTTTAACTTCCTACCTTGTTGGATGTAAGCTAATTTTCAGGGAGCTTCACATAACCCTGAGCTAGTGACACCTGTGACATTGTTCTTCTGTGCAAATCTGTATTGATAAGCAAGGTTTCACAAAATACATCTGACTTGCCAGTTCCATAACCTGCTAGTCCTTCAATCCACCAAAGCCATCTTGTTTCGAGCCAAGAGAGCTCCCTTTACAAACAACACAAGTTCTTTGACCAGAGTAAGAAATCTGCCTCCCACTCTCATCCATGTCTTGACTACTTAATACTCAGAAGTCAGTTGGAAAGAGCACCCTGGATAGAAAGAGAAGGTGGAGAACGGGTCAAAACAAGGAAAAAGACATCCAGTGTTATGTCACTGTGTGATGCTGGAAGAAAGCAGTGTGGTTCTCCTGTCCTCCTGTCCCATGAGATGGGATGAACAGCAAACCCCAAGAAGAGGATATTAGAAATTAAAGGTCCAGAGAAATGCAAGAAGAAAGAACAAACAATCACATTATTTCCACAAAAGAAAATAAAGAGTTGCCCAAAACTCCTCAGCCTGGAAGAGACACAACAGGAACATGCAGTAGAAGCCTGAACGCTTCAAAATGTCCTGGGGATGGTCAAGAGTAGATCATCTATTTTCCTGTTCTTGACAAGAACTAAAAGGCATGAAAGTAAGCTAAAAGGAACCATGGCCAGAAGAAATGAAGAGAAGATAGCACTTTAGGTAGAAGTTGGAAAAATGCTGCATTGGTTGCCTAAGAGCAAAGTGGTTGTAAGAGTTTTGTGGGTCCAAGGCTAGACTGGCACAAATACTTTGGAGAGACCAACCACAACCACTTCAGGAAGCTCCCAGGCTGAAAATAAAGCTTGGGAGAACTAAAATCAGTTTCCTATATTCTTGCCCTTAACCTCCAATGAACATCTGTTTACATTCCCTGAACTCCAGTTCTAGCACAGGTGCGGTTCTGAAGCAAGTATTTCACTTCTTCTGATGGCTGACATTAAAACACCAGAGTGCTAAAATAAATGAAACTCTTACACTGTAGAATCTTGCATGCCTGCCTGAGCCATTACCATCTATCCCAGGGTAATCAAAATTGTGACCAAGGAGTGTTTGAGGAAAAAAAGGAAGCCAGGAGAAACAAAGCACAGCTCTAAATCAGATTTACAATTATAGCTCAGAACTCCGCTTCGAAAACCATGACAGAAGAAGCCATAATTGAAAAATCTAATCAAGATTCTCCTTTCTGCAATACTGAAATGTCACATGAAATAGAACAAATACAAAAATCACCAACACATGTATGCAATTCAGTCAGGTACCTGTTGCAGTAAATGCAACAAATGCTATTCAGATTAAAAAAAGACAAGCTGAACTAAAGCTACTAATTGAGAGTTCTTTCTATTTAGAATAAAGGCTTAGAGGACTGTAGGCTTCTGAAACTTCCCCTGAGGAAAAGGTAATCCAGACAGTCTTTTAATAGTGATTAAGTCAGGTGACACAAAGCAGAACATACTGTCATTCAAGGCAAGATAACAGAAATGCTGAAATGCAGCAAGCATTTATCATTTCACTAGAGGAAGACTGACAAGTGTCAAGTGAAATACTAAGCTTAGCAATTTCATAGCAAATTTTCACACAAAAATTCATCAGCACATTTGCAACAAAGATCCTGGTTTAGCCATAAGAAAACCAGTACTTGTCTTGAGGAAGACTGGTAAACCAAGTTTTACACGGAAAAATAACTGAAATAATTTGGCAATTGATCTCCAAACTTCAGCCATTTTATTTACAGTAGTCAAAACCAATCCCTACTGGCTTCTATGTAGCACAGATGAAGGCTGGTGCTATTCCTAATTAACCTTCCTCCACTAAAAGTGATTCTGCACCATCTACGTGTGTCACTGAGCCAAGTGTCACACCAGACAGACATGTTATTCCACCCTGGCTGAAGAGCAAGCAAGAAATACCTCCCCCATTAAGAGCTGGGCCTCCCAGTCACTCAGGAACCAGTCTAAGGAACGAAACAGCTTTCAAAACATCATCTGTATTCCCCAGGGAGAATCAGGGGAAGAATACAATAGCAAGGGCGAGGATTAGGTTAGCATGACTGGCATAAAAGCTCTGAAGACAGGAGCATCCGTGACAGTCTGGAGAGACCAGCTTAAAAAGTGTTAGAACTCAGAAGATGAAAGGGAATAAAAAGTAAAAGAAGTCACAGACTTGCTGCAGAACTTCCCCACACTTGATTGAACCATCCCAAATGTAACACTGATATCCATAAAACACATCTTCATATATTATAAGGAATCCTCATCATTACTCAAGATCCCAGACACAAACTACTGGAAGAACCACCAGTCTCTTCAAAACAAACCAGAGTAATTACCTAGATTTCCAAAAGATGTTTCCAGATATTCTGCACGGATACCTAGAGTATTCCTGATAAAGGGAAACAGTAAATATATCCACTCAGCCCTTTGGATCCACCTCAGTATCTTTGTGCCTGACAGTTGCTACAGGCTCAGCCCAGGGCTCAGAAAACTCAGATTCAGAATTTGAGCAGAGATCAGAATCCTTAGTGACCTCAGGAAACGTATTTTAGACCAAAAGAAACAGGGCTAAGGAATTAACACATCACAGGCCTTCTGGAGCCATACCTATAGAGGCAAACCTATTTCTGGCTATCTTTTGCATTTGAACTTTTTCACACTGTCCAGTAGGGGAAAAATGCCTTTAAATTTTTGGTCAATAAGCACATCAGACCTTCTCCTGCAGGTCTCTAACAAGTCATGGGAAAAGACTTGCAGAAACTCAACACCATTTGACAACTCAGTGAAACTGCTTTTCTTCCACATAAAGGAAGAATTCACCATTCCTACTCCGATCTACAACAAAGAACATGGCAGAGGCCTAGAATCCCAGAAAAAGCTTCAGGCATGTGGAAAACAGGCCTCAAAAAAGAACATCTTCTGCCAGCAGCCTGAGCACTGCAATGCTCTGTCCATACATGACCACCGTGAAAGAAAACCCAGCACTATAAAGAAGGATGACACACACACACAAAGTAAAATCCACCTGAAAACAGCCTTAACAACCACCCTGCCCATCACTTTGCTTTGTTTCAAAGAGCTGGCCAGAGCTAAAGATGAGCACAGAATGCAAGCCTTAGACAAGAACCATTAGTCATCCTTCCTACTGCCACAGCTCTTCTCTGCTGATTTACCCAAGATACCTATATTCACTAAACCTTTATGCAGTCTGATTGAAAGTTAATATTTAGGTATCGTTTGATATGGGTGTTGGTGCCTGTCCCAATGGGTTTTCTGAAAAGGATATCGGGACATAAAATAGCATCAGTAAGTTTTCCTTCTATACTTTAGAAGAAATTAGGAAGTAGAGAAGCCAGCCAATTAGCAAATATTAAGCATAACAGCTATCAACCAAAGCAATAGAATTTGGCATAGAACACTACAACCATCCAGAAGGAAGAGACAATGTCCCAGTAGCCTACCTGAGAATTGCCTAACACATATCGCAGTTTGTATTCTGCCTCCCTCTCAAACAGGAGAGTCTAATGTAACCTCCCCAAGTTACATTTTTCTTTTTGAGAGTTCTAGAGCAGAAGCAGCAGAAAGGAAAATGAAATTAATTGCATGTGCATCAATCCTGCTAGAACCTTAAGTAACAGCCTTCCCTTCCATCCTATTCAGGGAGAACACAAGGTGTTGACTTTTGATGGAGATTAGAAATTGAGATTAAATTGGAAGTTATACACAGAGAACAGAGTAGTAATTCCAGTAAGTGTTTCATTGCTACTATCCAGTTTTAGTGGACAAAGAAAGAAACCACTGTTTTAGATGGAGGGTCATAGGATGAAGTGTCAACAGACATTTAGCCTGACCATTCTGTAAAAAGAAATCAAGCTATATCTTAAGATACTTTCATCACTTCACAGCTAATAACATCCAGTCCTCTGCACAACAACTGGAGCTAGCACTAGGAGTTTCCAGGAATCCACCCAGTTAATCCAATAGTAAAGAACAGAAGAAAGTATTTATGAAATTAGAGAACAGAGAAAAAAGCCTTTTCAAAAGAGACATGTACAAGTAAAACATCAAGCAGACAGTTGGGTACCATCTTAACATCACCCTATTAGATTGCAGTGGAAGCTTTCAGCCTTGCTACCACCTTTGAACTGTTTCAGACAAACTTGATATTAACCAAGTATCCAAGTCCGAGTCTTTTCCTAAAGTTTTGGAAGAAGTCCAAGATAAATTAAGCCCATTATACATACACTTTCTTGTTGCATTAATGAAAGTGCAGCTAGATTGTCTCTTTTGAAGTGTATGTAACAACCATGAAGACCCATTAAAGGTTAGTGCAGCAAGACTTGTTTTATGCTAATATTTAGAATTCAAAGATGAACTAGTAATTAATACAGCTCTTCCCCTCCCCTCTGCACTCCATGTGGCATGGATATTAGTGTCCTCTGGGCACTTCAAGCCATGCATCATTATAATTTCAACTTGTAGTCAAGAGGGAATTAAACTAACTATGTAATAACATACTTTAATTATTGTTCTGAACACAGAACACCTGCATGCACTCGCTTTTGTATTGGAAATATGCATACTAAGAAGGTAAGCAAATACATAAAAAACCAGATATGCCCCCAAGTTCTATTTATGCGAAGTCCCCAGGAATAGAGAAGTGTTTTAATCTCAACCCTTCTGAATAATGTTAGCTGTTGATAGCACTGCAATCTTTCCCTTTGTTTTTGAGAAAGCCAATGCCCACAAACCCAGTTCCAGCTAATGAGCCCTAGATGTCTTGCCTTAGGAAGATAGGCCCACACTCAAGCACTGCTCCTCAGGGGGCAGAGATTGCAGCACTCTTTTTCTAAGTCCTCATCAATCCTACCCAAGTGAGCCACCTCTAGAGCTACCTGGGCAGCAGCAGCCACAGCTGAAAGAGGACATGAAGCAAAGATTCCACTGGCCCACGGTGACGGCAGCAGCTGATGGATCAAACACTCATACAGCTCCAAACAAGAGACATCATTTTTCTCCAACAGCATCGGCTCTCAGCACAGGTATCATCATATTTCAACATAAACTGAAATGTCTCTTTTATTGCTATGAGTCACACAACATTTTAAATCAATTTGAACTTCACATTTTCACATGAGATTTATCAAATAGAGTGTAGATCTGCTCATGGATAGTAACAGAAGTGTCATTAATCCAGAGAAAAGGGATAACACACCTAAGTCATCCTTCATTTCAGCTCCAAGCTGAATACCAGCTCTGTTTTCAAGTTCTGCACATGCTTAAGAGGTTGGCAGGGAAGCAAACAGAAATAAAACACCTTATTTTAGTTCTTCGTAAATTTACAGGAATAAGTTGAGCAGAAAAATAAGAGTCACCACTCTAAGAGTGGGTGCAAGTTCTTTCATGTAGATCAACACATGCAAGGAGCTTGAATAAAAGATTAAACAGGGATTATGCACAGTTAAATATATGTAGTAAAACCAGAGTTTAGCTGTGAAAAAACTAAGTTTATAAATATGTTCCTGAAACAAATGCTCCTATCATATTCCAGCAGCAGGACTGGATCTTCTGAACAGTACTTCATGGATACAGTAAATCCTTATCACATGTTTGCAGCACCAACCACCACATTGCACTTAATTACTATTAAAAATTAATTGCTGACAGCAGCGAAGAAACACAGCACCCAAAGCATGTGTAGCCCACAATTCCAAGCCATCTATTTGAATATAGGACAACCAAGACATGATCAATCCCACCATAAAGCAGAGTCAGAACTCCAACGTCCAATCATATCTTTCAGATTCATGTGAACTGGAGGGGATCTGATATAGCTTTATATTATTACAAATCAGACAAAATCCACAAATGGGCACCCCTTTGCCAAGGAAAGCTTTGTAACAAGGGTAGCAAAGCACATGAAATAGGCTTGGAAAGTGAGCACTTTCCCTGTTAATTTACTGTAAGCATGTAACTTCAGAATGCTTCTCTTTTTTTTTTCCCCCTTCTCCTCCCACTGACATGGGTATGGAAGCTATGAAAGGGAGATTATCTCACCAAGTCTTCAAATTAATTTCGTTGTTGACCCCTAGTTCCTCCTCGGGTGGGTAACAAAGTTACGGCTTTCCTCACAAGGATGAGAATCAATGGAGAACAGAACAAAGCCATGTAAAGTAGGCCAACATTAAAAAAGGCTGGAGAGTAATTCTGTTAGTCCAGAGCTGGAGTCATAACTCAGGAGTATGTACTAGTGACTACTTTACAGTTTCAGCACTTCATTTGCCACTGACTCCCTGCTGTTCTGACTTCCCCAGATTCCCTGGCCAGCTGAAGTTTCACGGAGTACCAAATCTTGAAAATCCACCCTAAAAGCTTAGGGACAAACAAATTATCACTGATAGCAAGCTGCCACAAGCCAAGACTATCTCTCCTGTCAGCTGAAGCTTATTTTGTTTACCTTCCATTTGCAGTGATCTGGCAGTAGATATGAACTGCTCAAGAAGATCTGCTGATATGCAACAGTTTGTACTTCTGCCTAAGCCCTGTGACAATTAACCTTCTGACAGCCCTCAGTCTAACTCCAGGACATGCAGTGCTATAAAACAGGAATCCCAATTCTGGAAATTAACCTCTGAAGAATTGCCACCAGCTGGGCTTGGGCAGCCACTTCACTGTTCACCTCTTACAGAACAAGAGATGCGTGGTTTATGCCTTGGTAGCCACTTCACAACCCTGAAGTTCTCACAGCTGAACAGCAAACATCAGCAGGCACTGCAGGAGCACTAAATATTTGACAACCAACACCTTGCGTGTCTGTGCAAGCCTAAACACTTCATTTTCCCTACTTCCTTCCCTTCCTCACTTTCTGATAGGAGATGTGTGGATGAATCATGGAAAAATACTCTGTTCTACAAAAGTATCCAACAGCCAAACACAACACTAAAATACTTTAGGCCTATATATAAAGGTATGATTAAAACAACAGTTTAGAACCTACACAGAGGTGCGATCAGGTCATTGTCCTGTACAAAAACCAGCCACTGCTGAGGGGCAGCACGTGGCTATTCTTGCCCTTCACAGTCCAAGCAAGCATGGTCTGACTTTTAGCCTTTGCTGATTACATGCAGCCAAGTCACAGTAAAAATTCCATGTCGTGACAAAAGGAAAATTATGTCATTGTAACATAAGAGAATCAGAACTATCAAAATCACCACTTATTTTTTTAAGATGGCCAGTAAAGGAACAGCCACTAAAGCTGTCAAACAGTAGCACAGGTAACCAGACCAGAGCTATTGAAACTGTCCTCAATCCATAGGAAGAACACTAAATTGCACCAAAAATTACACACCCTAAAAAACTTCTACTTCAGTAGATTGATTGAAGATCAATAATTAAGCTATTTAAATATTTCTCAGCTTACTGCTTAAAGCACATGTCAATCAAGTCTTCCAAGTATGAACAAGTTCCCTAATTAGAACTTAAGTTCTCCAGCTGGAATCCAGGCCCTTTTACATTAAAAGTGTAGATTCTGTCTTAAGGTAGACTATTTAAGTTTACAGTGCTATAAACAGAATCATACATATTCAGGCCTTAAAAAAAAAAAAAAGAAAACACTGAAAGAACCCTGTTTGATGTTTTAGGTTAACTGTTAGCTCACACAATAATTCACCCTAATTTGCCTGAAGAAGTAAAAAAAGCTAGCTCTACCCAAAAGCTAGCATTTTTCTACCAACTGAAGAATACTGCATCAATATCAATATTGCCTACTCCTTAGGAGTCTGAAAATGTAAAATTTATCCAATTTTAACATTATATGTTTAAAGTTACTTAAGGTGGTGTGTTCATAGTACATGAAAGTACTGGAGACCTAGCGGACTATCTGGAACTAGAAGAGAAATTGCAAGAATAATTTAAATGTTGTAATTATACAATAGCAACATACTAAACAAAGCCCACCTGAACACATCCTGCTGGGAACAAGATATGTATATAAGCAGGACTTTCAAGCCCAAAGCAGGATGTAAACAGATTGCAGTTTATGTACTAATACTCCAGTCTTATCTCAGATTTTAAAAAAATAAACCAAACAAAATAAAAACACCTAAAAAACCCAAACCCCTCCCCTCCAAAAAACCCCAAACCAACCATTAAAAAAAAAACCCCAAGTTCAGAGAATGAGCACCTGTGCATCTGTCCAAGGGCCATATAATTGGTTACTCCAGGACTATTAGGCTGTTTCTTAGCAACCTCTGCAAGCTCTAATCAAGTAAGACTAAGATTGTCATTTAGCCTTGAAATGCCTTGTCCCTTCCATCTACTGTAGCATTCTATTGAGGAGCACACAGTCATTTCAACCACAGATAAAATCCAGGCTTACTACATGTTACAGATCAGAGTTCTTGTTATCAGAAGATCTTCATCTTAAATATATGCTTTTTACACTTTATTTAGCATCTGAAAGAACAACTAATAAAATAAACATTCAATTTTCTGCTTTATATACAAATTAAAGGCTAGCTACAATTCTAAGGAAAACCCTTGGGAATAAAGTTTAATAGTGAGCATAAGGTATAGCTCAACTCTTAAACAAGATTTTATAGCTGTAAAATATTCCCCAAATATAGTTACAAGAAAAAATGTCTAATATCAAAAGCAGCAGTAGAGACATTTCAGGTCAACAGCAAGCATTTCTCTCACAGCTGAATAGTATTTAAATCTTTGGTGATGCTGAAATGTGTCTACTATGTTGCACATATTGGATTTCTAAAATTAAGTTTCTTCAAGCAAAATCTGGCCATCAGGCCAAAAAAAAAAAAAGCCAAAGGCATTGGAGTAATCAGAAAATAAACTCATCTGTTCAGTCCTAGTCTAGAATCATTGCCTGTCTGTAGTATCAATGGACACATCACAGGCTCTGCTTAAGACAGCACTCCGCCATTCACGTGCAGTACTTTGCCCTGTACAGTAAGCAAAACCACCAAAAGTCTGAGGTTAAACCAGGGATGGCCACCCCTCCCTGACTCAAGATGTTCTACACAAGAGCCATCACACTGTCCTGCTCTGCCCTCTCCATCCCCACAGGTCTCCCTGGGTGTACAGGGGGAAGGAGCAGCTCTAAGGGAGCCCCACCACCCACAGGAGGCCAAAGGTCAGTGCTGTCCAACATGAGCCAGCAGAGATGCTCTCAGCCATCCACACTGGCTCCTTCCCCAGCCCTGGGAGCAGTGGAATGATGGGGTGGTCAGGCGACACCTCCACCTCCTGCTCTTGTGAGAGCTGAGCAGCTCAAAGCCACTCAATGGACACAGAAGACACAACTGCCACAAGTCACCTCTGACCAGAGACTGACCCATTTCAGACACCCACTAACCAGAAGCCAGAGCACATTTCTAGCAAGAAGCCCGTCAAAGGTGTCACAGCACAGAGGAGGATGGTGGAGTTACTGCCAAGGATCAGGAGCCACTACCCTTCAGACCACTACCCTTCAGGCAAGCAAATGGACAAGCGCCAAGGAGCCAGGAGCACACCCTTACTCCTCACTCCTTGAAGAAGCCTCTCTGTCCTTCCAAACTGATGCTCTCAAGCTCCTCCCAGATCAGAACATTCCTAGGAGCTAGAACTGGAGAGGAACAAGGCAAAGCAGGCGTGCAGGCAGAAGAGGGAGAGTCACTTTCTGGTCTCTTCAGCAGGCTGAGCAGCTCTGAAACAGAGCAGGCAACGCAAGCAGGACCCACACAGAGTTGACAAAACACTGGGCTTGTTTTCAGAGGAGCAGGGAGGGAAACTTTCTGGCACACAACAACTTAAAGCTTCTGCAGATGACTAAATATATGATGTGATCATAGCTGCTTTATGAACTTAGGGTAGTTTTTTAAGTATGTTCATAGCATGTATTTCAGAGCCAACACTCACACAAAGCAACATCTAGAGGAAAAACAAGCAAAGGAGTCAGACTACACAAAAAAAAGATGAATTCCACTCATCTCACCCACACGCAGCGACTGGAAGGCATTGCTCAAAAGAGGGGCCAGACAGCCACTGGCCCACAGGGGACAGAACAAAAGTAATTTTAAAAGTTAAAAAACAAAATCATGATTTACTTTGCACATCTGTCTCAAATGTAATCCTTCCCATGCAAGAAAAATTTTGTGGCAACAATACATATTAACAACCAATATATTAAAAATTCACTACATTTTTGGCATTTTTTACATCCAGAAAGCGTATCTGTTTCACATAATTTATTGTTCAGCGAAAGCTTAATTTTTTGCAGATTTTGTGCTGACAAACAGTGAACTCCAATAGTAACTCAAAGTGAGCTGGACTTGCACAAGGAATACAAGCAGCAGCATCAGACACAGAAGGCAGCTTCTGCCACATGAAGCCCCTCAACACCTACACCAACACTTGAGCTCCACAGGATGGCTCAGGCCATCTACAATGCAGTGGGAACACAGCCCAATTAGGCCAAATATCCTAAGTCTGATATTACACAACCAATTATGGTTTTACCCCAACTTACTACACTCAAAATAAACCTAATTGTTTAAGATTAAAGCTACCGGTGCTCATATCTTCAGCAAACCTTTCAGATGCAGCCTTTTTTGATCGAGAAAACAGAGTTTGAAACATCTTCAAACAGCCCAGAGACAGTGCTACAAAGCCTACACTGCAGTGAATCAAACATGCTCTGCTTCTACCTCACATCCTCTCATGTAAGAGTAATCCTGACTACTTTAATACCTATTCCATTTTCAGTCAAAGATTTAATGCCCACACCAGCTGTGTGGCTAGGAGTGTAGCATTTCAGATAGGCTGGCTCAAGCACCTTCTGGAATAAAGATTAGAAAGCAGACAAGAGGTGTAGAAGCACACTGCTCTCAGTGGCTGGGAGGTGAGGGACTTTGCAATTCTGACTTCAGCCTCAGTGTTTCCAATAAATAAGTACATGTTTATTTAAGGAAGCTTTCAAGGAATATAAATAGAAGTGTTCTTTACTATCTGACCATCTCTGACATTCAAAAAACCCCCAGAACTTTAAGGTATAAAGTTTAAGTAGTTAGCAGAATACTGTCCTTTGAGGCATATTTATTTCAAAGACATAAGGAATTCTAGATTTAGTGACATCAATGCATGAAATATTAAGAGCGCAAAGAGCACTTCTGCTTAAAATTAGAAGACAGATTTCCTATAGTTACATGAAACTTAAGTCTTTAGACTTTCTATTCTGGGCAAGCTGCAAATAGTTGCTGGCACACACAGCATGCCAATAATAAATCCCTTTTTCAAAGAGTGGTTCTGAAGTGGTCACCATTAAGGCCTTGGTTCTTTTTTAGAGGTGACACCTGCAGCTGCTATTGAAATCAACTGGAGTTGTCACTACCCAGCATTGCTGAAGTCATTCTCTAAAACATCACCCCATTATCTTCTTTTAAGATAGAGCAAAACAAAACCTGAAAACTACTCTTTGCATTTGTGTCACTCAAGACCAAAGGGATATAACTTTTATAATAAACCATTTCCTCAATCTTTCATTTATAGTAGAAAGGCTTCAAGGCAAATACAGTACCAAGCAGGTGAAAGCATATAAATTCTGTGAGCTACCTCCCCTAAATTGAGGAAACAAGGATCCATGTTTTCTGATGCACAGCATACTTGTCCATGAATTGCAACAAACAAGGGAAGGCTTTATGAGCACAAGTACTGCAGGTGTTTTGGCAAAATGAGAAATAGTTTGGCATGGCAGTTCCACAGGAGCCCTACAGTCTGCTGACAAGCCCACCAGGCAGAGGCAGTAGGCATGCACCAAGTTCAGGTGGGAAACAAAAAATTATAAAAAAAAAAAAAAGTCAATTATAGTCAGCAAAGCCTTCCACCCAGGGGAAAAAAAAGGCTGCTGGCAAATAAGACATCAAACATTTATGTAGTTCATCAATATACAGCTATCAACTATATTATTTTTTCTATGCTGATTTCCTGTGCTAACAAGGTGTGAGGCACATACATTATAAAACATCACCACCAGCTGAACTTTACATTTTGGCATTAGGTCTTGCTCTCACTTCTTATTCCCTGCCCTCAGGTCTTCCTTGGAACTGTGCTTTTGCATGCACTTTCCTTAAAAAAGAGTTTCAATGGAGCAAAGAACAACTAATTACAGGCAAAGCTTGCTGTGTTCTCCCTTGATGTTTCATTTGTCAAATTGTAATCTTTTTCATGAGAAAACTGCATCTACTGTTCCTCCGGTACAGCTACGTGCACGTACCTTTTCCAGTGCTAAATGGCCTAACTTTGACCTGCCTAATTTAAGCATATCTGTCCCGATGGGTTGTCATCCAAGCTGACAGGATGCATGTTTACTCTATCAGGGAGCAGAGAGTAATCTAATCCAGGATATTTTCATTACAAAGCCTCAAGATCCTGATCAGAAAGGAGTGATGGCTGTGTTGAGACAGGAGGTAGACCAACTGTGAATCTACCAGCCAAACAAAAATAGACAGGAGCATTTCCTACAGCCAGGCTATCTAGTTCCCTGGAGGCACCAAGGATCCCAGATAATGAGCTTGGAGGCTAGATGTCTTCCAGGGCCTAACCACCTTCATTCTTCAAATTAGAAGTACTGAGAGAGCTTGATGCAGAATCCTACACTTAAGCAGTCAACATGTGAAAGTGCCAAGCAGAAAGTGCTGTACCCATTAAGCAATAAAAGCTGTAAGGTCAAGTATTCCTGCTCAGGTTTTGGCAGGGGAGGGGACGTGTTGCTTTCTAAGAAATTTAACATTTACGGCTGCAGCCAAGTTATCCTCTCAACAGCTTTACATATTTCATGGCTCACACTCCTGTGTATGTTTTAGAGCAAGACTGAACCCCTCCAGGCATTTGGATGAAAGTCACATGTGGACTGCATATGGATGAAATGCACACAGAGCCTGGATATTTTTTAACCTACCTGAAAGTTAACACTACTTCAGAAGTTTAGAGAGAAGTGCTACAATCACTCTCTAAATAGGAAAAAACCTCAAGGTAGTGCTTTAAAAACTAATCAATTAGTTGCCCAAATCCTAGTGGGGAAGGCACCCTTTACCCAAACAAATTCTGAGGGTTGCCTGATCTCCTTCAGATACATACAGAGAATCCCAGCTAAGCACCAAGGGAAAGGGGAGGTGAAGATGCTTATTTCTGCTACTTATCTCCTGAACTGTGAAGTTCACCTGGGGAGTTCAGAGTGCACAGCACCCACACGTGCACTGCACTGCCTGTCAGTCACACCAGGATCTCAGAAACAGAGCGGCTGAGAGGAGCTAACGACGCGCACTGTAATACGTGATTTCAACATCCACAACTAGTCAGAACAATTCCTCCATATGACTAATTAACTGAAGTAATGGATGCCGTACCAATATTTATGGTACAGGAAAAACTGAATTCCCTGAGGGAAAGAACAGGGTGGAGGGAAAAAGCACATACAACTCCATTTCATGCCACCTTGCAAAGGAGTACAAGAAATGGTTCCACATAAGCCATCCTGCAGAACGACTAACTTCAAAACATCACCTTCAGAAGCAAACTTCAGTTAACCCCAAATCTAAGATCCTGCCAATAACCTCGTTGCTATTGATAAATATTGCTGTGCCAGGTGTTTCTGAAGCTTCAGTGTTTGAACAAACAGCTTTGTCCCAGAAAAAAAAATGCTCAAGACTAAGGAGCCAAAACTGTAACTGATCAGAATCAATTCTTGAAAGCTACTTGAATTCTTGTCTTTTTCGTTTTAAAGTTGCACATAAATGTTAATTGCATCATTTGTTTGTTAACAATCTCAAACAAGCACTAAGCTTCAAGTTTTACAGCAGGAGGCAAAGGAAAAAATGTGAGGTAGGTGGGTGAAGAAGACAGCTGTATTGTTCTAGCTGTTCCTCAGCCTCTCCCACTGCCAGATTTCTGTGGATGATGTATCCCAAGGTAGCAATTTTAAGAAGTTTTTGGCAATATCCCAAGCTCCCTCTTGCAAATCAGAGATCAGACTAATGATATTTTAAAAAAAAAGACAGGAAATAGGAATAAACTGGATAACTGACACCATTTCAAACACTGAAAGTCACTGAACCCTGGTACTACAGATTTACAGAAGAGACACTTGGTTCCAATTCTTAGAAAAAAGTTTACCTCATAAAATTAAAAAAGAAAAAGTATCAGTAAAATGAAACAAATAACTTTTCAAGAAACTACTTGCTTTACAGCTACTGCTAGCTCAGGACACTGCAATATCAGACAGATTTCAAAAAAAACCCCCTCGAGCAATTTACACATTACTGCATTAGTCTCTAAGTGAGGGAGTTATCATTCAGATGAGGTTCAGTAAGAAGTCTGCATATACTAATGCTGGTTTTCCTTAGGGTTGCACTTCTTAGTCTTAAAAATTCAAGCTAGAACTACTGAAATAAGTCCTTTGCTCACTGTCAACACCACAGCAAATTTGTTTCATAAGTGAAGGACACAAATTTCAATTTTCTTTACTCTTGGTCCTACCCAGCATATTAAAGAAACAGTAACTTCATTACTGTTGTATAGCAAAAATAAAAATAATAACAAAAGACTTTGTCCACATTGTTGTTTCTCCTTTGCAAGCTTGAATAGAGAAAGAATATTATTTGAGAATAATTTTGAAATTACCCCAGGGAGTTGAAACCTAACCCAGGAGCTCAATCTACTTCAAAAACCCGTTGTGATAAACTAGCACTACAATTAAGCCTCTCCTTGCAAAGTCTACATAGCTTATGTACAGCTCTGGCAAAGATGCCGTGTTCCCCATCAGAGAGTGAACACCCAGAGTTCAAGATCTAACTACAACATAAAGAAGGGACTTCTTTCCATAGGTGCATCCACAGACTGTTTTAAGAAATACAATTACTCCACAGCTTATTTTTAGAATCAAGGGTGGGCTGGAAGAGTATTCAGTAAACCTTCCAAAAATCAGCCAGCCACCCACTAGACTGCAGTGATACTGTTTAAATAAATTACAGGCTACTGTGCAACAGCTGCAAGAAAAAATGGTGAAAAAAAGCCCCCAAGTATTCCAATTCCCTTAAAATGCTGGAGGCAACGGTACGAGAAACAGCAGCAGACAGGGCACTGCATGCTGGAGACAGTGTGTTAATTCACCTGCCACAGGTAGGTCAAACAGGCCTTACTCAGGACTGCGTGAGCACAGAACAACAATATCCGGCAGCTGCAAGGTAAGAATGTGCTTATTCCAACAGAGAAAAATTCAAAGAAGGCTGGGCTTAGGGACCTACAGTGCAAGGATTATCAAACTCTCCTCGTGTTTCAAGTAGCAATACTAAAAACTGGCAGAATAGAAGTGTGAATTAAGTTACCTTTACTTCCTTGTGCACATAACATATAAAGTTTGAGGTGCTAATGTTACTGAAATCTCCTACTGAAGAGTTTACAATTTCATCAAGTCTGTATTAAATGGTCAATAAAGAGGAGAAAGAATCTTACTTTTCCCTTTGATCTTATAACTTAAGAGCACAGTTCTAAATACCCTGGTTTTATGGTATCGACTATACCCATTAACAGGAACATTTCCAAGTTCAACAGGCCACAGGACCAACAAAGCCCATCAAAACACCCCAACCTGGCAACCAGAACTGAAGTGCCTCTACACAGAAAAATTTCAGTCGTACTTTTTTTTTTAAATTAAAAAAAAACATTTAACGGCAGCAAAACCCCTATCTTCAAATAACAGTCAGTCCTTAATTTGAGGGGCATGAGCACCAGGTTGGAAGGTCCCTGCTAACACAAAGTTAAGTGATTCACATGGACTAGTTTCCTTTAGCTTGAAATTTAAGTAAAACGTTTTTGTCCCTGACCATTCCTAGCAGGCATTCTCCAAGTAACAAAGATCCCACGAGCTACGGTCTGAGAGGTCAGCAAGGGCCATTTCATCTGTTATTCACTAGGTGCCAAACGCAACCCGCAGGTACCAGGGCTTCCGATACCCATCTCCCCACCGAGCCAGGGCACTGCACCATCCCCATTCCTCAGCACCTCACAACTTGCTAGCTTCCACACCGTGGCCCACTTGGAAGGGCTGAGAGCAACAGCTGTGAAACTCCCTGCAGGATCCTACCTGCCTGCAGCCGGGCAGGGAGCCCAGCCCTTCCCTCCCCACCGCCGCTCCCCAGCGCAGGGCACTCTCCACACCCAGCACCCCCAAAAGCAGGGGGAAGCATCCAGTCTCCAAGGACAGGAACTAGCACTGGCCTGCAGTCCCTCCTGATGCCCCATCCCTGGCAGTGTTCAAAGCCAGGATGGATAACTCGGAGCAACCTGGTCTAGTGGGCAGATACCCCTGCCTATGGCAGGTNGGAGCAACCTGGTCTAGTGGGTTGCAGGGGGAGGTATAGCAGGGGAGGTACAACGAGATGATATCTGAGGTCCCTTCCAACCCAAAGCATTTCGTGTGCGGCACAAGGTGGCAGGGGCTGAGGTAACGCTCTGCGGGGGCGAGTCACTGAAACCCCCGAGACGCGGAGCGGAGGGAAGGGCACAGCTGGGGCACACAGAAACCCCATCTACTCGCACACGCACACAAGCCCGCATCCCCAGCGCGCAGCCGGTGTCCGCAGGGTCAAGGCTGGGCTCCGCTCCGGATGCTCCCTCCCGAGCCGGGCGCCTGGAGGGGGCACAGCTCCATCCGCGGCCGTGCCGGGATGCGGGAGCGGCGGGAGCGG
>WBMZ01006356.1:0-136268 GCA_013400975.1 Atrichornis clamosus | reverse complement strand
GTGGCCTTGGAAGAGATTTTGTGAGGCTATACCATCACCATGAGCCATGGGAAACTAAAGGGAAGAGAAGAAAGGCTTGGACTCTGTCCTTTGGAAAAGATTTGGTAAACATCCCTGCACTTCCCAGACCCTTCATGTGGTGCCAGCAGCCTGGTTCCCAGGGCACAGAACAGTTGCCTCTGACCACCTCCCTGTACCAGCAGCTGACAGTGGGCACACCAACAACAGCAGCATCCCACCACTCAGGTGCTGCATTTTGCTCCTCCGTGTCCACTTTACCCACCCACTCTCTGAGTCTTGCTGCAGGTATAAACTCTCCCTGCCAGGGAGTTGATTCACAATGGCCAAATATTTGTCTGACTCCCATAGGGCTCCCAGTGAGACCAGCCAGAGATGGTCATGCAATGATGACAGTCTGAGAGCAGTACAGGGAGAAGATCCAGTAGTGGGGGAGGCCAGCTGAGGAATTTGCCTTGCATCACGACTGGAATCAAGGATTGAAATATGCAGGTGGTTTAGTTTGAGGTTAGTTCTCTCCATCCCTCTGACCCTGACCCTCACCTCACTTCTTCCCACGTCAGAGTTCACCCACTCCTTGCCAATCTCATGTTCATCTTTTCACCACAGGTGCCCTGTTCCCACTTGCTGTCCTGCAGGTCTTCCTCACTGGGTGACCACTTAATTCCTTGTTTGCATGGTGAGGACATTGGCCAAACACACTTTCCTCTCCTCCTTCCCTTCTGCCCCTAGAGGATTGGAGGGAACCAGCTGAGGAAGAACTGGGAAACTCCTTCTTCAGCCTAGTAGAGCCAGTTGATTTCCTGCAGTGTTCCTCTTTTTGGAAGGGACAGAGAAGTCATCCTTACTATGTTTTGCCTATTCCTAGCATAATGTACAGCATGATGAAGAGGAAAGAAGCCCAAACATTTATTTGTAGGTTCCAGGACCTTCATGACTGACTCAATTTGGTCTTCGTGTTCAAGTGGGGAATGATTGAGCAAGAACTTGATTTTATCAGAAGGAGGTTGTCCATTCTCTATTCCAGCAGGGATTTCTTTGGTTATTATCTATTCATGCATTTAATTTCTTTAGAAACAGCATCTGCCCAAAAGCTCTGGGCAGTCTGCCATTCCTCTGATGTACAAAGTGTACTTGTTATTGAACCTGGGAATGCATTAGCTACTGATCAGGCCTTGGTTTTGTAAAGCCTTTTCCATATGCTTAATGTAAACATATAGGAGATAGAGGAACAAAGCGAAGCTTGCCATTTCTCTTTGTGTTGCTGGAGTTACAGTACATCACATTCCGACCACTTTTAAATGGTGTTTCATTTTTCACCTTCCCTAAAAGACAAAAGATCCTATCCCACATGGACATGTGGAATGCAATGATCTTTGCCACTTGCGAAATTGTGTCAATATCTTGTGTTTTTAACAGATGTCACTTGCTATTTAATTCTCTAGAAAGATCTCAAGTAGAACAACTCTTCTTAGTTGAAGTCATATGGTCTTGTCATTTTTAGGAGGACTGGGTGAGTCCATCAAGTGTCCCAGGCTTGCACCTGGGGACTGATTTAAAACAAGCACTTGCCTCTGACTGCACAAATCACAGGTCAGTAGAGCAACTCAAGCACTTTATGCAGCTTTGAAGTGACATACAACCTCCTCCTATCATTTACTGCACAAAAGCAAACATTCCCTTTTGCCCAATGGTTTCTGAGAGCAAAAGTATCCAGAAGAAAGAGGATTCCACAAGACCCTCAATCTAGAAAAGTTCCTTGTAATATATGCACAGATGCCTCTGGAAAAATTTCCAGGTGCAGTACCTACCAGTAAAGCCTATTTTACACCTTTGAGACCAACTGAACTTACGCAATCCCTCTGCTCCTTACATAACGCTGGCAAAAAGCCACCCCCTCCCTGTTCTGGAAGAACCAAACTGACGTGTTAGAAGAACATGATTGGAAAGGCTGGCCTGGGCCATTGCTTTGCTGGAGCACTTAAAGGACATGTGGAATATACTCAAGATGCCATGAAGTAATAGCCCATGTCAAACTAGTTCTAGGTCTCCCAACGTGCCTTGATCTGGCCACTGAACACACCTGTTCCCAAACTGGGGTGACACGTCGCTCCTTCCTTGGGAGCACATGGGTGGACCCAGACGTGTCCTCCTCTGCCCCACCCAGCTCAAGAGGGTGGGTGAATCCAAGAAGGCACCATGGCAGGAATTAACCACGTGGGGAAGCCCGTGATGTTCCCATCCTCCACCAGTAGCTCGTTTACAATCAGTCCCTGATGAGGAGTTGAGCGCACGCCAGTTCCCTGGGTAGTGCCAGTTTCCCCTCCTAAGCAGAAAGGAGATCCCCACTCCCGGGATATCATGGGTCAGGTGTGGGCTCTTCATTCCACTGCTGCAAGCATCCTGCTTGAAGTCCCTGCTACTGAGGATGTTCCCCCTCATCTCATGTGGTTGAGTGAAATTTTTTTGGGAAGGGATAGCAGAGCTACTGGTCATGCTTGGGTTTGATGGATGGGGAGAACTGCATTCCTGTGAGCAATGTTCCTTCTAGCCCTACTGTGGAAGCATAAAGAAACACTGGAATTTGAAAAATAAATGAGAAAGGGCAAAAGCTTCTGAGAACCTTCAATGCATTTTGTGTACAATAAAAAACCCAACCCAGAAACCAACTTCTGTAACTCCAGAAGTGGAGCGTGAGCACGTGCAGCTGGGGACCTCCATTCTTCCATCTGCACCAGAGCTCTTTGCCTTGTGATCACTTGGGTCCGGCACTGGCACGGGAAGGACTGTGCAAGGTCCACAGAGGGGTGGGCAGCACTGAGGGGTGCCAGACCCTGTCACTGCCCATGGGGAGTGGTTTGTGCCAGGGCCCCGCTGGGTGCAGGAGCCAGGGCTCAGTTTCAGTCTGTGCCGGAGCGAGCAGTTCGGTGTAAACACCGGGGTGGGGAAGGCGTCTGGGCCAGGGCAGGCTCAGACCTGTGTGGTGCTGGCAGCACGGCTCTCTTGTGGGGCTTCTGATTTCAGGAGCAAAGGTGTTCCGAGAAAGCACCCGCGCTGGGCACAGCGAACCATTACCACACACTGCTTAGACTGTGGTCTTCCTCAGACCCTGTCTTTGCCTCTCTGCAACAGCTCTTCTGCTGTACAGATGGAGTTATGGGCACGAGCTTTTAAAACAATAAATGGTTTATGTAAAAAACCCCAAATATTGCGTGGTAATTGCCCTCTTAAATTTGCTTATAAAGGGCTACAACAGGCAAGGAAGGACAGGTGACTTGCAGCAGGGCAGCTTCTGTGAAGGCCCCATCCAAGCCCAGCATTTCACATTTAGCTTTTCAAGGTGTCATCTCATGAAATTTTACAAGCTCAGTGGGAGCAGGCAGGGTCAGTGTGAGAGCAGGGAGGTGATGCCAGCAGTGGGCACACTTATCTGGCAGGTAGTGCTGTTGCCCATGCCCGCTGTGCCATGCCATGCTCTGGACTGGGGCTCTGATTGCTTCAGTAGCTGCAGGTCTCGTGGTGTTGGTTTTCAGTAGCGTTCAGGTGGCAGCCACAGCAGCCAGGCCAGGCTACCAGTGGGTTGTAGACAGAAGGCCACCAAACAGGTTTGAAGGGATGAGGAAACATTTAGGTCATTTTTATCCAGAGCTCATCTGCTATCTCTAAATCTTGCCAAGTGGGCACGACACCAGGAACAGGAGGTGAAGTGCAAGAAAAAAACAATGCCAGGCTTTTTTCTTTCTTTTTTTTTTCCCACCTCCTTCTCCTCTCCCATCAGTTTCAGGGAGATTACACCAAACACAACACATCTAAAAGCACATGGCACGATGGAGATGCGGGTGGTTTTAGGGAGAGGGAGCCAAACTGGCAATCCAACTAGTTTGGTGGAAATTAAACTCCACTGTTTAAAGATCAACTTGTCTGCATAAAACGAACAGATCATCTCCTCAGCTACCTGCACTGGATCTGTGCAGCTGCACTAATGGGGAAGACCACAGGGATGCAGGAAAGGTTTGACCTAGTCTTCACAGGCTAGAACAAGGACTGCACACAGGGTTTGAAGGCAAAGAGATCCAATTAAACTCCTAGATTCCCCAGAACACACTGTTTTTTGAAGACAGAGTGGGGCTATTTATTTTTACCCCTTGTCTTGTTTTCTCCTGGCTCTGGAGCAATGTGGGCTGTACACACAGTGTAGGATGTGAGCACATACTGTACATCTGAGGTGAGATGAAACACAAATATGCCTTTTCATAATAGCATTTACACCTGGAAGAGAAGACCGGTTTATTACCTTGGTAAACAAAAGTTAGAATTCAAGCAAAGTACAAACTTTGCCCCGGGCTATTCTGACAGCGCACCTTGTGTTTGTGAAGTGAACTCGGTTGCTAATGTGCAGCGTGAAGCAACGGGGCCATTTCCAACCCTCCCCCACCCCCTCATCTAGAGCCCAAAGTTTAAAAGTTCATTATTTTTGGGGGGAGAGAGGGTGCCTTTAGGTGCTAAGATGCACCCCAGGCACTCCAGCCTAGATGGCCACTGCTGGTGGGGAGGGCTGTGCATGGCACACCTCAGCTGTGCAGTGGGTTTTCTCTCTTTCCAGAGAGGGTGAGGATTACAAGGTGTGTAGATTTAGCAATGCATGTTGTGCTGAAATGAGACTTGTGCTGCAGGGACATGCTAATGGGAGAGAAATACCTAGAGTGCTTCTCTGCACATGGCAGCAATGCCAAGTCCCAGCCCAGGAGGACCTGAGGATCATGAACCTGTTTATACCTGGTAGTGTGGGTTTCAGACCTCCAACACTCCAGTGGAACAAGACCTGGAGAAGGCTCTGGACCACTAGGAAACAGTCTTATGTTGGGGACACATGGGTCTAAACTCAAAAACCTTCTTGGGACCAAATTTCACTCTGCAGCAATGAGGTTAGCTCCTGTATGGCACAAAAGAGCAAGCTCTGCCCCGTGCCCCAGTTTGCTTTGTTGCAGTCCACACAATCTGCCAGCTGGGCAGGGAGGAAGGGTACCCAGATAGATCCGAGATGAGCTGGAGCAGCAGGATGTGTCTGGCACCGTGCTCCTAACCCATCAATCCTCAGCCATTTTTCTCCATGCCAGAAGACGGTTACTGGACCAGGCATCAGGCTGGCTCTGGGCTGCCCTGCTCTGTATCCTCATTAGGCAAAGCCATGTGCTAAGGGAAGAAAACTGCCAGCTTTGCCTGAAAAAAAAAGGATAAGCTTGCTGGGGTAAAATTATAATTGCCCCCAAATTTCTAGCCCAAGTATTTGACTGAGGAAATCCCCCAATTTTTTTTTGCAAATTTGAGATGTCCATATAATTTCACTCTGTTTTCATGGATGCCTTTATGTAATTCTGGTAAGAAAGGGTAAGTGAGTGCAGCCAGTTTCAGAGGGGTTGTTGGCTTCAGGATCTGCAGCTCATAGGAAAGACTGGATTTCTGGTGAGACTGTTCTGAAAAGTTTCTGAAGACTCCCCACTGCTGAGTGGTATCTCCAAAAATTTGAATTGCCCTCGCTGGGCCTCCGTGGAGCTGATGTGCCCAGGGCTGCAGTGAGGAAGGAGGCATGCCAAGAGAGCGGAGCTCTGCCTGCCGCCTGGCAGATGATGGTGTCCCCCACAGTGGCATCTGCTGACCCAGCTCTGGAGGTCAGTAGCAAGACGAGACGTATCTCACCAGGCCATGTATTTTACTGCAGGTCACTGCCTGCTCTTTCTGATGACTTAAACACTTTAATCCCTCTGTACAGGAGCCGTACTGCCACGGGGAGCCGAGCTTTGAAAAAATCTTGCCCTTTCCTAGACCACAGTGTTTTTTCTGGTTGTTTTATTTAGCTCTGTTGACCCCAGAAACCTCCTGGGTTACTTTCACAAAAAACCCATGTCTGTTGACTAGATGCAACTGAGCTAGGAAATACACTGGGTATTTATTCTCAGAGACCCATGTCTCTGGCTGTAAGAACTGATTCCTTATACCTTGTGTGGGCCCAGCTACCAGAGCATGGCATGCACACTGCAACGCACCTCTGCTGCAATCTCTTCGGGCTGCTGGGAGGGGACCTTCCTGTTTTATGCTTTCAAGGGAAGAAAACCAGGACCCTGGATGATAAAACTTACATCTACAACCACATTTTTTCTGAGTCATTCATTGCTCTTTGTGTGCATGAGGTAGAACATCACCCTTCTGAAAGTAGTCACCACCACAGAAGGGCAGACCTCTAAGAAGACCTTAGAAAACAACACTGGATTCACTTACTATGTGAAAGAGATTCTCATTGGAGGCCAGCAGGGATATGTTAGGAATTGCCCTCTGCCTAAGTGAGGGATCTCTGGATGAAGCTTTAAGCCAAGGAAGTGGTAGAGATGACGGAAAAGAAATGCTCACTCAGCTCTCTGATAACAACTTCTGTTGACCTGCACATTTTGCTGGATTACAAGATAAAGTCATGAGGGTTAAATTGAATGTGAATATAGCAACCACATTAATACAAGTGTGATTTCAATTTGTTGAATGACGGCTTTGGCTATGTTTATTGCAAGGTCTTAAAAATTCTTGGAAGACGACTACTTACAGAAATTAAATGAATTTCTGCATGGGATTTTTTTAACCACATCAAACATGCTTGATAAGTATATATTGTACAACTGTGGCATTCAGTTCTGATCTGAGATACAAGAATCCCCAGTGCTGCTGCTGCACCAGCGTGACATAACTTTGCCTGGCTGTTCTAGTCTCTTTGCTTGAGTGATTAAAAACAAGACGAGGCAAAGCAATGAATATAGCCCAGGGAAAAACTCTGCCTGGCTCGTGAGAGGTTGCAAATGGACCTGATAGATCACTTCCATCTCTTAACTTCTTTAGATTCTGTCATGGTTCTCTCAGGCATTTTGCAAAATGTGTGTGACAGAACACATGGTTTTGCAGTGAGTCCAGAGATAAATAGATAAATAGCTGTTTGAGAACAGCTCTGTGAACTGTGGGTTCTGGTCAGTGTTACATGCAGAGGCCTTGCCACATCTCCAGTTTTCATGTTTTTAAGTTAGATCAGAACAAGCCTTGTCAGTTGTGAACATCTGTTCCATCTCTTTGCATGTGATACCCACCATAGCCATGGGATTTACAATTGACTCCCAGGGGTCTCAGGGCTTCTGCTTGACATAAAGTTTGTTTCTATAGCATCCCTCCAGAAAATCTCCAACTGGAGACAACACAGTTGGAAGACAATCTTATCTTTGTTCTCTGTGAGACATCACTGGAGTGGCACAGCTACACCTGTGCCCCAGGTAAGATGGGTCACATAGGACTGGTTGTATTGGCATTTACAGCACTTGCACCAGCAATTCACCTCACCTCCAGTCATCTGCATGTGCCAGTGAGACCAGCTCCACTCACTCGTATAAACACACCACACCTCTGCAACACTGCTGCACTGTTGCCTTGTGCATGGAGAAAGCATGTCCTGGGCCATGTGCCAGGCAGCTTTGTCCAGCATTCCCTAAGTCGAATCTCTTCTGACATTGCTCCTTTCTGACACTGGTCAATAAAGAAAAGCTATTCAGGAAGCTCAGAGATGGAATTGTGATCCCCATGGGGTATGCATCCTTGTTATTTGCCTGGGAACAGCCTGTACACCAGGCTCCCTCTGCATGAGGCTGGCCTGAGCTTAGCTGCAGCCCAAAATTGCAGCTGAGCCACACGAGAGGCATCTTCTGCTTACAAAGGGCTGGTCATGCATTGTCCACCTGCAGACAGAGCCATGACATGCTCCAATATGTCCTTCTCTCCATGAGCAAGAGCTTGGCTAACACTGCAGAGATCTTCCAGACCTGAGTGGAGCCAGTGCCACGCTTGGGGGTGAGGGTTTACGGTGCAAACAGTCCAGAGAGCAGAGCCTGAGATTGCTCAATGGTCAAGGCATGCACATCTCGGGATTCTTTGGGGACAGTGCTCAGAAGGGACAGGAATCTGGGTTTTGTCCCTGCAAACCCTACAACACGGAGGTGTGAGCTTGCAGAGCTGGACTATGGCCGTGAACTGAACTGGGGTTTATTTCCCCGTATGCAGATGCCGATTTCAGGTGTGTCTGCTGTGCTGTGCTCCTGTGAGGGACTGAGACTCCTGGGCAACCTGATATGCACTGGAGAAGAACAGGACGGCTTGTGGCACTGGGAGGTGAGAGGAAAGAGCTTAATCGGGAAGATTGAAATGCTCTGTTCAAAGACATTTTAACACTTCACAGCTACTTCCTCCTTATTGTACTGCCTGCCCCTTAGCTTTAGTACAATTGTCACGTTATATCCATGGTAAACTTATTGTACAGAATGGAACTTTCTCTTTGTTACTTACTGAATCAACAATCAGCTTTGTCCTAAAGCATAAGATATTCCCAGCAAACGCTTGCCTGCCTAAGATAGCGTGAAATGTTGAATAGCTATTCAGTTTGCAATTCACTAAATATTTCTTAAATACTGATAGAACAGTAATAAAAAACTTTGGGCTTTAATTTCTTCTCTTATTGAAGATGTTACAGTGTATTACAGAAGGTAATTGTTAAGGTTTCACAACAAGACAGAGCTGGGCATTTCTTTGATAAAAAATTATTTGTTAGAAAAACACTCAAAAGTGTCAGATTTTGAAAAAATTTGAAAAATTCTCCAGGTTTCTTTGCTGGATCTGGTTCCTTACAAAGGCTGTATCTTCCCAATAGATTACTCTCCCCTTCCTACAGAATCCCAATAGAATTTTGAGGGACGTCCAGGGGCCAACACAGCAGGTCTGACTGTGACTGCTCCTGTGGGACACATAGCAGCTCTGTCCCACTCCAGGCTGGTGCTTGGCCAGGCTCAGCAGCACCACAGAATGCTCCCCTATGCTCGTGGACCCATACCAGGAGCAAGATCAGGTGGTCTTCAGACAGACCAAAGGATGCTGCAAGGGGACATAGGAGAGACACAGTCTCTATGTTCGCTGAGGCTCAGCTGCAAGCCCTGGGCTGATCCAGCCAGGGGAGGCTAATTCAGAGAGGAGGGAGCAGCCGGGCGAGTGGTGCCCTGCCAGCCACTGCCTGGGAGTGGAAACAAATCCATATCAGGACATATCTAAGGAAAATCAGTCAGTGCCTTTTCCAAAGGGCTCAGGTAAGGTCCCGCCAAGCCAGCCATGGGATGCTGTGATCTGGCGACCCTGGGCCTCTCGTTGCCCAGCTTTGCATGCAGGAGCACTGCTCATCCAGCGTTATTTATGGTGAGCGGCTGAGCGCCCAACCATCTGGAGCCCAGCCCCACTAATCATGTCCTCTGCCAAAACAAATTGAACCTAATTGGTTGGAAAAGAAGGAGGGGGAGAAGCAATAACAACAAAATCAACAACAACAACAACAAATACCCCAACTCACCCCAACCCCATACTAAAAACAAATCATTAAGTATTATCTGAAGTCAAATTGCACCAACTGTCTGACTGAGGCTGGTCCAAGTCTGGCCTTATCAGCATTCAGCACCACTGCCCCAGGATGGACGAGGAAACAGAGAACACCACGAAAGGGTAAGCCAGGGACAGAGGGCCCATGTTCTTGTTTCTTCTCCAAGGCCCTTTATGCTCTTCTGGAAAATAGAAATAGATATATCTATCTGAGAAACAGATCTCTTCATTATCTTTGATTAAACTGGCTAGAAGATGTCTCTCTTTCTCTCATTTCTGCTCTTTGCAGACAGTGCAGGAGCTCACAATTCCTGGCACTGGGATTGGCAGAAGACTCAAGGCTGCAGGTCAGCTCTGGGCTTTGCTGCAGCTCTCCGTGAAAAAGTCACCCTGCAGCCCTCCTTCTGTCCCATCCCTTCTTCCATGGAGGGGCTCAGGGCCATCTCTTAGAGTCCACCTTGGTACCAGGCACTTCTTTACTGTGGTGCGATGCCAAGGGAGGAGAGGGGCCTGTGTGCCTGCACCTCCAGGAGCTCTCTGCTTTGTGGTCTACTTCTGCCTCAGGGTCTCCTGCTGCCCCCTGCTCTGGTGGCTTCTCACCCCACCTTGTCACCACCACGGGATCTGATCTTTCTCCGGCGCTAGGCGCGGTGACATGGTTCACATCTGCTGCTTGTTTGTTCTCTCGCCCTCTCCCCGGGGGAGGACTGTGTGCAATGGACTGTTCTGTTTTGTTTTGTTTTCCCTGTGTGTGTATACATATTTTTATATATGCATATGTGGAAACACGGATGCAGATACAGGCATGGATTTCCCAGCTTTCTCCTTCCCTCCCACTCACAGATTAATACCTCTAGGCACACTGCTCTCTCCCCAGAAATAAGTGAGGCTGTTTGGCTGCGCAGTCTCCCACCCCCAGTGTATCCTGGCCCTGGATCTGTGTTTTAAAGAAGCATGGAAAAATACATCAATGTGTCTTACACCTACCAGCTGGGGGACTTGTTCTGGGGTAGCACATTGGAACAGCTCTCCTTCCTAGGCAGATTCTGGTTTCTAAAATGCTGTGGTTTCCCCTCAAAAATCTTTCCACCAGAGAACTTTTTCTTAGCCACAAAGGAGTTGGTGCCGTTGAGACATAACAGAGACATTGCCATCTGGGACCCTTCTCCTGGACATGGTTTGTTTCCTGAAGCAGAGGTTTTTATTTCCTATTTCAAGGCTGTATTTCAGATGTGATGATAAGGTTGGTATGGAGGGGGGCATACCCACACCTGCTCTATCACCCACTGGAAAAGCTCCCTGCTCCCACATACACAGAGCTCTCCATGATCCATGGGTTTCTCCTCTGCAGAGGATTTTACACTTGTAACTAGATGGGTACAGAGAGGAAAGTCCCAGCTGAAAGCCACCAGATATTCTTTTACAGACTGATTTTCCTTAATCTTTGTTCTGTGTTTCAGAGTTGATGGAAATCCTTCAGATTCACCTAGAAAGAACATCTCTGATGTTTCAAACAGCAGTAATTGGAAGACAGAAATGCCTGGGATGCTGTGATTTTTATTTTATCTGCTCACAAGCCAGCAATGCCTTCCAGGCAGGTGGTGGATGGATAAATACAGACCACTTCACCAGAGAGAGACAATTCACCAGACATTGTTGACAAGGTGAGAGATGTTTCACCTATACGTCCAAAAGCTCTTGGCCTCTCTTTCCCTTTTCAGTGGACCTAATTCATTGCCCATCTGGAAATGCTTTCTTCTCTGTTCTCTGTGAGCCTCCTCCATGGAGCTCAGTTCCAGTTCTTGCTTTTTCATTTCTCATGCCATTTTCTTTACCCCTATTCCAGCTATAAAGGACTTCCCAGTCCTATGCTCATCCAACATTTTATAATCCCCTCCAAAAATTACTCAAGCTTCATCCTCAGCATAGTGCCATTCCCCAGAGCCTCCTCTCCTTGCAGGCAGCTGTTGTCAAACTCCATGCTGGCTAGAAACATCCTCCTAATTTTTATCCCAAATATTCTCATACAGCAACTCATCCCTCATTTGTTTTCATGCCAACAGGATCTTTTAACTTGGATAGGTCTTTTCCCACCCCAGCCTCTGGTGTGTTTACAGACAACAAAACTATGCCCTCTCCTCCTTAGTCTTGCTAGACTAAACAAGCCAAACTCTGTTGAATGTGGGTGAGAAATACATTCCAGAGACCTGCTGAACCTGGGACACTGATAGAAGCCGCTGCTGGGGGGCCCTCTGGGGCCCTGCAGTGCTTTTACTGTAAGTTGCTGGAAGCAGGGTGCTTGTCTGACTGCCAGAACAGTTTAGCTTCCTCCATGCCCATCCTTGGACAATTCCTTCATCTTGTCCTGCTGGACAGTTCCCTCACTCTGATTGCACTCATCTTACTCCAGCCCTGGGCTCAGTCTTGGACCTCCACGCATGGGAAGTTCTGCGTCTGCCCATCTGCCTAACTTCCTGAACTGGATTTTTGGATGGCAAAGCTGTTCCTGTGGGTAAAAGCATATTTGCTGTCAGGTACAGTATCATGTGGGCAGGGAGGCTGCAGAGCCATCTCACCTTCATTCCTTTTCCCTCCTTCCAGTTGCTGTGGCCACAGCAAAGCCTCACACAGGCCCCGTGTTTCGTCCTTGCTGCTCTCTGAAGGAGGAGAGCTTTGTACTCGGTGGGGCTGCTCATTCCCTCGCACCCATGAATTTATCCAACCAGCACCCAGAAAAAATGCCTGTTGTCTGGGGCATGTTTATGCTGCTTTCAGTGCATTGGTTATTCAACCGGTGAAAGGATTGTCATCACATTTTGAGCTGAAATACACCTCACCTGGGGGACCACTGGCCTCCCTGTGAAGACAAGGTTTCAGGCAGCTGCAGCTGCAGCGCTGGGGCGCGGAGCCTGCCCAGTGCATGGCTGTCAGAAGCACGGAGGAGCAGCTGTGGTCAGCTTTCTCTTTTTGCAATTTCACCTATTTCGGTATGACTTTTGGCCAGGCTGCATCCCAGACGTGGAGGGCTCCTGCCGCAGCCTGTGGGCAGCAGCACGTAGAGCAGCACATTCATATCATGAAACCATACAAAGTGCTGCAATAAACAGCCTTCCTGAGGGCTCTGCCTCTGTGTTTGTGTGTGTCTGTGCACACACTTATGCTGGTGTCTCAAAATGTGACTTAAGAGCAGAACAAGTGAGGAGAGTTCAGTGGGGAGTAAGGAATAGGAAGGTAATAGTATAAATATAATGTGTTTGAAGTCTAGGATCACCTTGCTTCATTTTAAGAAGGCCTTTGGAACAGTGTATTTCAGCTGCAGCTTAATTTATATTTGCCAAAAAGTTGTACTTAATTTCATACACCACATTGTTCCTGCAGAGCACTAAACGCACTTTGCAGCAAGACAGCAAGCTATTGAATCAGGTTTGAAGCCTCCAGCTGTATCCTTGAGACACTCTTTTTTTGAGACAACCTTGGCCTAGACTATTTTAAAGCAGCGTGAAACTCAGATTGGTAATTTCTTTTCCCTAGCACAAAAGAACTGTCTACAATAAAAGTTCGAGATGTACTCCAGAGAGGCAGACTCTACCAGGCAGCCAGCCGATCCATGGCAGTGGGATCCTTCAGCCCGTGATCCCCACCCCGAAATCAAGAACTGGGCACTGAGCCAAACACTGCCCCAAGCAAATCCCTGTTCTTTCTCGCCCACAGCCCAGGAGTAATATCAACAAAGACATACAGGACAGATTTTTTGTTGCCCAAGTGAAAGGCACAGAAATAACTTGATGAGCAGGCTGCTGTGAGAGCCTAGGAGAGATTGAAGCGCCCCTCACAATTGCACATACAGGGCACTGACATTCCTGGTGGTCATCCAGCAGCCGGGATCAGGTTCCCTGACCATCACGTGTGGCGCATGGGCAGCTTTCAGCAGTTTAGGAAAAGTCTGTCCTGCTCAGGAGAACTTCATAGCTGGAAGCCAGAGTCCTTTGCTGCTCCAGGGTGCTGCAATGTGAGCTCATTGGGTTTCTGACACCTGCATTGTGTGTAACATGGCAGTTTCAGTTCACAGTGGCTTGGATAATCACTTTCCATTACCTTTATGCCTGTTTGAGTTTTGCTTTCAGTTTAGGGTTCAGGCTCACCCAAATCTTTGAGGTGAAATGAGCTTAATAGAAAGTAGCATGAAAGAAGACACTACCCGCATTTCCTCCAGCCTGGGCCTGTGAGAAATGTGCATGAAACTTTGAAATTGGAGACTGTTTCGTGTTTTAAATATTATTGTAAACAAAAATATTAATCAAAACATTTGATATTTTCCAACCCATGACACAGGAACTGATTTGAATGCATCCCTGCAACTATTTAAAGCGTCTTGGTTCCTTCACTCTAAAGCTCCCACTGGATCCTCTGCATGGGCAGTATGACTGCTTTTTTTCTCCCAAGTTGGAGTTGTTTCCAAATTCTCTTCTGTTAGTTTTCACTGTACCAGCAAATCATCTCTTCCTGTTGGAATCAGATATCAACCTGATAGCCTGAGGGATAAAGTCTGAATTGAACTTGTAATTTAGGTGCTGTGTAATTTCCATTTCTTCAATATTTGTCTTGAGTTGTCCAGCAAACCTTAGATTTTCTTGCAGGCTTCCTACCTCTGATCTACTTACTGCAGAAAATTCTGGAAATTTAGCTTGATAACTTTATATCCTCATCCTTCACATTTTGTCCCCAGCCTCCCAGCTGCCTCTGACCTGCTGTTTCCTGGATGCCTCTTCATGGGGTCCAGCTGCAGTGCTAGGCGTGATCTTGTGAAATCCAAAAATGCCACGTACCTGGCCTTTAACAGCACTGCTTCTTGATGCATTCTGTTTTCTAGAAGCAGGTTCATGCCCTGTGAGTGTTGGATATATCACAGCAATGGGCCCACAGAGTGATACAGTGGATGGGTGGCCTGCTGTGATGGAGCTTCACTTTTAATTGGACTTTAGTAACTTTGAGGATAATTAACATCCCTTCTGTGTAACCTTTTCATATTCTGGGTCAGAGAGATTAAAACACAAGCCCACACACACCAGAGGCAGACTTCTTGTTCTAATATGTTCTGAGCACAGCGAGACAGTTGTTCTGTACTGACTCAGAAGGAAAAGCACACTCTATTGAATCAGCAACACCACTTCCTTCCTCTGCAGTTGTACCATTCACACACTCACTCCTTGAGAGAACCAGCAAGAGCAGTCCTGTGGAAAGGCAGAAGATGCAGAGAAAATGTAGCAAATGAGATAGAGGTAAAATACACTGGAGGGGGAAGGCAACCTTAATCCTCTGTAGATGATGTCTGTGATTATGTTCTCTTTATTAAACAATGTAGCTTGGCTGGAATGGGTGTCACTGAGCTTAACATCCTCCCAATAGCTGATGAAATGCATCATGTCACACTGCCAGGACAGAAATGGTCACTGAGGGGGCTGCTGTGGAGAAGGGTCTCTGACCCAAGCAAGAGGGAGCAGCTGCTCTTCCAAGGCTATGCCATCTGATGACTCTTGCACCAGACACAGCTGCCTCAGGACGTTTGTCATGGCCCGTCACAACAACACTGTGGTGAATGACGGATTTCTCTTCCCTGCTGCAAAACCCCTGGGCAGCAAGACCCATTTACCAGCTCACCTTTTCTGGCAGGATAATTAAAAGGTTTCCCTTTTTTCAAGACCCGTCATATTGTCGTGCTTGGCTCTGCTGGCTAGGGGAGGCCTGGAGCAGTAACAATCCCAGGTGCCAAGGCAGAGAGGGGGGCTGGCAGCAGAGCTGAGCTTCCCACCACGGAATGCTGGTTTTGACTGTTGTGCTTTGGTAGAAAAGAGTCCAACTCTGTTGCCTTTCATTGCTTGCAATTGGGAACTGCACAGGGCCTCAGCTGCAGCTTCAGATGTGCTTGGCCATGGTTGGCACAGGTCACTGAAAAGGTGTTTAAAAGATGTGTAGTGGAACTTAGGAGTGTGGTTTAGTGGTGGGCTTGGCAGTGCTGGGTTTATGGCAATATCTTAATGATCTTAGAAGACTTTGCCAAGCTAATTGGCTCTATGATTCTATGCCTCCATGTCCTTGGTACAGTCATTCAACACTGAATTTCATGCAACCCAGTGGAAAATGGGACAAGGGAATACTAGACACAACTACAAAGCTTCACAAGCCCTTGTTGGGATGTTGCACCTTTCCAGGGACTTTTATGGAAGAGAATGAGTTTATAAATCTTCAGGAATGGTCTGAGCAAATGTCACCTGACTGTCTTCACTCAGCCTCAAACTGATGGTGCAGGCATGTGTGTAGTGTCCATTATCAGCACACTGGCCAGGAACCATGTCAGAGGAGCTGTTTACAAAGACAGGGAAAAAACCTATGTACCCAATTCCCAGGCTAACAGCAGTGATTGGGATTTATGTGGCACAGCTGGATTTAAAGCAGTTACCTGTGGGCCAGTCCTAGAGCAAGTCAGCCCCCTGCTCACTAAACAGTCATGCTGGTTTGAGACCATGGAGGACAAAAAGCAGGCACAGGCATCAGGAGGAAGATTTCCTTTCAAGCTAGAGGCATTGTAACAGGATTTGATTTTTAATTTTCCTAATTCTTTACTATTTTGGCACTGGTCTGATTTTTTTTTTTAACTGGTTTTTTTTTTTTTGGTTTGTTTGGTTTTTTTTCCAACTAAACCTCACAGAATCATGTGAACCAGGGAGCTCAAAATCTGGGTGAAACCTTTGCCCGAGGCTCTCAACACATAAGATATGTTCGTGTGTGTGCATATACATGTCTTCATATGCACAGATGAGTCATTCTCACTCTTGCTCGTGTTATTTCCGGGAGGGGGAAGTGGGGCGGTCCAATCCAAGGTAGGGGAATGCAGCACACAGACCTCCTGACACAGGGGATGGCACGCACAGGGAGTTCTGTGGCTCAGCAGAGATGGCTGGAAGGGGAACCTGCTGCCACTTTCCCAGTGGAAGGGTGGGCAAAGCAGCCCTGTGCCCCTGATGCCTTGGCTGGTCAGAAAGTGCCAGGCATGTCTCATCTCTGTTCCCTCACTTTCTGTATGTCACTGTGGGCAGAGTCAAGACTTAGAAAGGAAACCACAAGTGGTCCAGGCTGCCGAGTCTCAGCAAACAGCAGAATGGGCTCCAGGTGCAGCCTGTTTTCTTTCCAAAGGAGCCAGGGCATTGCTGTCTGTCCCTCTTCTGGGGGAACGTCACCTCCTGCATGTTTGTCAGGACGTGCCACCTTCCCTTGCCCTGTCTACCCTCCTCCATCCACCTTCTTGAATAGAGATTGACCTTTTTTGCCTCTTTGTTGTCTCTTCTTATTAAACCTATGTGATGGCTGGCAGATTTAGGACTGGCAGAAAGGTGCAGGTCCAATAAAAACTGACCCAGATTGTCACCCGTGATTTGTACCAAACTCAAATGGGACCGTTCCTGAGGCTCTCAGTTGTTTAATTCAGTGTAAGATGAATTATTTTTAATCATCTCACTCCTTCTGGATCTTGGCTGGGGACAGTACCATCTATATTATCATATATTAAAATGGAACTGAGGTTGAAAATACAGATCAGCAAAGCAAGCTGTTCCCAGGCTAATTTATTGCTCATCCCATAGCAGAGACCAGCAAAAATCCTCTAAGAAGGTGTATCCTGCAGAGAAAGTGAGCCTGAGTCTCGAGGATCAGCACGCAAGATAGGATTCGGATAAACTTTTTAGGACAAGATCCATTGGTGCAATCACTGTGAGAGTCAGAGGAGGGAAATCAGGCCAGGGTCTGGCCCAGCCTGTTGTTTGTCACCCACCTCCTGTGGCTGGGTAGAAGAGTGGTGCTGCTGGCAGAGCTGGAGGTGGTGTCCCCCACTTCCCAGCAGCCACACTGCACCCCTGGCTTTGTCACACGACCCCTTCATGTGTGCTGGGTGCCTCCGAGCTTTCTGCCTGTGCACACATGTGGGGTCCCCGTGTAGCACACCACCAGTGAAGGCTGCCCTGTCTCCCCAGCCGTGCTACTCTCGCCCAGGAGCATCACCATCATTACAACACAAATCGTGCTCAGAAATGTTCCCTCAGCATTCATGCGTCTCCTGTTCTGTAGTCTGCGACTTCTGTCTTCTGTAACACCATCGGCAAGAAGGTGACACACAGGTCCCCTTGTCCCCTCACACCATATTCATGGCTCCAGTGGTTCAGGGTTTTGCAAAAGCCTTTGGCAGCTTCGTTTTCCAGGGTGTTGCTGAACACATTCAGAAGCATCACAAGCAGACACTTTTCCAAAGAGCTCTCAGGCATCAGGAAGAAAATAAAATGAGTAAACAGCTCCACTGGACTCTGAATTATATTAAATGCAACCCTCCCTCTCCAGGAAGGTGAGATTTTCTTTGGTGGCAGCCAGTTGTTGTTTCTGCCTGATGGGAAGAGGGAGCTGAAACTTCCTCTGGGCAGCAGTATAAGAACCATAAATAAGAATGGGTAGCACAAAAATAATTTGTTGGGGTTGCAGCAGGCCCCTCAGTCAGAGGACAAACTCCCCAGTTGCATCCCTCGCTGCAGTACTGGGAAGCACTGGTATCCTCACAGTGACAGCTGGGACAGCCCAGGGTGGGATACGTACAGCCCTATGACCAAGAGGCTGAGGTGAGGCAGGGACACCCCTCCTACATCCTTTCCCAGAGCAGGTCTATCTCTGGATCATGGCCTGGATGCACTGGGAGCTGCAGCCGGGGGTAACTGACTGTGGCAGCCCTTGTGGGGAGGTACCCAAAATGTAGGAAAGCCGTTGTGATGCCAGCTTTGCTGCCAGCTATAGGGGCTTGCTGGACAAGGAGCTGTTTCACCTGAGTTTTAGAAGTTTGGCAGATCATAGTGGGAGGTGCAGAAGCTTCAGTGCAGAGTGACCTAGGCAGGCACATAAGGCCAGGGCTTTTAAGAAGTCCTGGATTTTTTTTCCAGTGACATAAAGAAGATTTTCATCAGTGTGAAGATGGGCTTTGCAGTTTTTCATGCCATTCTGGAAAGTCCAGTTTACTTTCCCTTAGTTAGTGGAACCTTTTCCAGGTACATTGACAGGACAATAGAATTATTTTCACTGAGTTATTTCCAAAGAGCATCAGAATGTGTCTTCAGAAGATTGATAGAGGAGATGTAGGACCTTGACATGGTGGCCTGATGGAGATCTGAGATGTCCTACTAATGTGGTACGCCATGGCTGTGTTTTTTCTAGCTTTTGTGAGTGTTAAGGGGAGGTCAATGCACAGGGTTGTGATAAGGACACTTGTGGTAGATGTTCTGAACAGCCAGAGAGCTTGGGCTGATGCAACTGCACAAGAACAGGTAGTTGTGGATGTGTAGTGTTCCTCTCCAAGCCTAGGGCCATGGTAAGAAATGCAGATGTCTGTGCACAAGGCTTTTATTAAAATGACCTCACCCAAATGTATACATTTTAATCAAGTCAGTGAATACCTGTTGTGTTTATTTTTAATACAGCACTTGTTTTGATGTTACAATTGTGATGATGTGGATCTAATGGCAGTGACTCTTCATCTTAGGCCTCAAATCCAGAGCTGAAAGTGAAAAGACACTTTGCATTACTTTAAAATACAAAAGGGAATGTCCCTGGGCAAATTAGTCCTTCATTTTCATTCTAGACTGTAGTCAGCTGTCTGCTGCCTGGAGCCCACAGTGCACAAGCTGCTCTGGAGGTCACCTGAGGTCCCTCCTCCCACCATTGACCGATAGGTGACAGAAAGGCAAACAGACCTGGGGAGAAAGGTTCATATATACCCTGAACTTCAGTATCACCTCCAGGGTAAAACACAGTCTTTGCTGGCCCTGGATTTTATTTGAGGTGAATTTCCTCTTTCTTGCCTTTAATATCTCTCCAAAAGTCCCCAAGAGCAGGGTATGTGCCCTAAACTCAGGTCTAGCAGGGCTTTCCATCAGACAACATGGTGCTGGTGTTATCTCTTGCAGCAGCAGTTCCACTAGCTTTTCATAGAGGAGAGGTGTAAAGAAAAATATCTAAACTGAAGAAAGATCAGCAGAGATGCTGTCAGCCAGCCTCAGGAAGACCAGGGATTTCTGACTTCAGCTCTCTCCCCAAACTGTAGAGCTGTCGTTGGGTCTGCAGAGACCTCGCAGTTTTGTAATGCATGATGTGTGCCTGTGATAGACAGGCAAGCCAGCGAGCTGAGGGCAAGCTGCCAGCCTTCCCTTCACTGTGAATGCCCTTGGCTGTCCCGAGACTCATTCCAAAATATTTAAATTGCTTAAGTGTGCAGCGATGTGTTTTAATTAACGCAGAAGAAGGGGACAGTAAAATACAGGTCCCTTCAGTACTAATTTGGCCTTGTGGTTGAGGCACAGGTGCTAGAAAGCCAGGAGTGCCTGGATGTGCCTCTGCCTCACTGCAGCACGAGCAGTGCCGCGGTTTCCCTGGCCTCGGTGGGGCTGAGCTGCCTTTGCCAGGTGCCTGGGACACAGGGTACCACGGGAAAGGTGAGTGCAGCACACAGGTATTCATGGCACCTTCTTGGTACTCTGTCTAGGAAACGAGCTCCACAAAATAAACAGCAGGTTTATTATTAAGCGGCAGGACCTGGAGACTGAAGCCTTCCCGTGACACACTTTGTGAAAAGTTTCAGGAAGTGGCAGCGTTTCCTCAAAGTCCTCTCTCCAATGTGGGGCAAGCAATAGCATTATATGTAGAGAATGTGGCCCCATTGCAGAGGTGGGGAACACAATTGTCACCCAGCTGCCACAGGAAATGTGGCATCAAACTAGGGCTTCACGTACACTGACTGGAGGCTCACACTGTGATTTACCACAAGACCACCTTTCATCAAAATAACCCCAAACAACCTCTGTGTAGTCCTGGAGAAGGGATATTTCTGAGTCCATTATTTTCCCTATAAGCACAATGGGGAAAAGGAAGGTGGGGAACTTTCTGGGTCATGATTAATTAATTAAGGGATCAGATGATATTTGAATTTTCAATGACACCTGGAATATTAGGGATTACATGTTGGCTGACTGAAGTGCCCCAACTCCAGCGTCTACATCCTAGCCATGGGTCTTTAATAGAGGGGACAGATCTTGACTTGACCATGTGAATGAATTGTTCACTGCAATGGCACCAACACTTTCTTCTGAGAGATAAACCATGGCTCAGCCTATGAACTGGTCAGATGGTCTGGTATTAACTGATCTGTCCAGCCAATGACCCTACTGTGTTTGGAAATAAAGGCCAAATTCTCAGACAGGCTGCAATGGATTAGGACATTTTTGTGAGAGATTTCCCCTTAGAAAGCCACCCTAACTGGATCTTCTAAGCTCCCTGGATAACCGGAATTTGAATGGCAGCTAGGAACGTCTTTGATTTTGTAGAAGTTTTATTGGGGAAATTTAACCAACACCTGCAATTAGTCAGCATGAGTCTTACCAGAATGGTCAGTTCCTTAATTTAATGAGCATTAGAACAGTGATTCATTTCAAAGTGGAACTTGGTTATATTGCTGCAGAAAGAAGAAATGACAGAGAGGAACAAAGAGAATGAGGAAACAGTTGTTTTAGGCTGAAAACAGAGCAATATGTTCCTGGAAGTACACTTTCAGCCCCTATGCAGGCCTGGCTCAAGCTGAGGGAGAAATCCCTGTATACAGTTGGCTCATTTTCTCTTAACAAGGCTGGTCTGACCTCATCTCTTTAAGCCAAAGCTCTGCAAGGCTGCAGGTGCTGCCTAACACCCCATGCCAGGCTGATGTGCACTGTAGAGCCATGCAAGGAGCATTTTTCATGCATTTCCTTGTTCCATGAAAGCTCTAACAGCTTAAAAACTTGCATAGAAATGTAATAATAATGATTTATGAATTCCTGCCCAGGTTCGGGCCTTTCTTCTGACACAACCCATCCTTCTCCAAGACTAAAGATCCTTTGCTCATGCTGTCCTTCAGTCTACCTGAAGCGAGCAGGAGACGAAAGTGTTTCACCTCTCTCAAATGAAATCCATCTATTCTTGACCAAGTAAACACCTTCCAGAGTAACAAAAGCAATGGAGCAACTAAGCCTGTAAATAGGAGATCAAGCAGAGAAATGAGAAAACATTAATTTGCCTGGGAAAAAGTCCTGGCAAAGCTTACAGTGGTGAAACCAAATGGAAATGTTGCAAACTTTCACCTAGAATAAACAATCCGAATCAGCTGGAAGCGCTTTCCATCGCACTGGTTCCCAGGAATGGTGTTGCCTCATTTTCTTGACCCAAGGCTGCCAAAATCTGTAGCGACATACTAGAATCCTGCTGATTAGCCAAGCTCTTGGCACATTTGTATGGCCAGAGATTTTTATTTATTATTTTTCTGGTAAAAATCGCTAGTAGATTAAAAATGGGAGGCAGGCAACACAAATACATATTTATTTGGGTGGAGGAGACTTTGGCTTTAGGGTAGAATAAAGCTTTGTGTTACGTGGCAGCTTTCTGTCACAGGGCCTCAGACATGAAATGCCATTATTAGCTTCCCAGCACTGTCTGTGGCAGGTGAGGAATGCTCCATTTCTCAGATGATCAGAAGCTGGCCAGATATATTAGGCACTGAATGCTCTTGAGATCCCCTTGAGTCAAGCCTGACTTGTTTATTCAGGGTTCTGAGGACCCCACTCCATGTTTTCACATTCGCTGTTGACAGGTGCCTGCAGCACCTGCAATTAGTAGGTGCTCTGGTCAAGAACTTAGTGCCACACTAGGATCAGAACTCGGGAACTCTGGCTTTCTTCCTTTGCCATTTGTCGGGTTATGCTTGGAAGCGGGGACACTGTCCCTGCTTGGTGTTTGCGCTTCAGAATTATCCCACTGTGAAAAAAATTCCCTTTTTTTCCCTTCCTTTACAAAGGTCTTTTATTCCATGTCTGTTCTTCAAGCACTGCCTAACCCATCTGTTTCAATAGCTGTCCAGTCCTCACTGCTCACAAACCAGGTGCTGAAGCACTTCTCTCACCCACCTCAACTTCACCAATTCTCCCACAGTGCCTACTTCTTCTTTTCACTCTTCACTGCCTGAGCCAGCATCCTCCTGTTGTTCAAGGCAGCCTTTGTACACACTTCCTTCTTCTCTGAAACTTTAGCAACACAAGAAGGATGGGCTCAGAAAAAATTAAATAGCAATGGTGAGGTTTCCCTTTTTTGCAGCTCTTTCTTCAGCGTGGCTTCCTTTGGGAATTCTGTTCTTAATTTCTTGCCATTTGCAACAGAATCCAGGGAACCAAGCTGCAGCGTAATACACCTGGGGCTGTTTGAAAGGGAAGCCAGATGCAGACAGGCATACTGGAGAGGAGGGGAAGGAAACAGGGAAAGCTCAGACATCACTGGACATCCAGTAAGGCCTTGCAAAGCCAACTGGCAGCCCCGTCTTGCAAGGCGCTGTCTGAAAGCAGAGATTTGTCTGAATCAGAACTCCCCATCCAAACAGATGTGAACTTTGAGAAGGGTCAGATCCAGATGGTCTCCAGCTGGGCTCCAGGCCCTGATAAGAGAGTTCCTCCCTGGGGCTCGAGAGCAGCTGAGTCCTCAGGCAGCCCCTGGACTGACCTCTCCTTTCCAGGGTGTCCAGGATTTTTTACCCAGTTACTAGGTCATGATCAACCCACTTTGGGATTGTTTGTGTCACTGTCCAGGGACATTTTTCTTTCTTCAGGGAGCTCTGCAAAGCAGTTTTTCAGGAGGGGAGGAGATTCAGCATGACTCAATGGTGTTTGAGAAACAGGGGAGACGAATGAGGAGATCCTAGAGGTACTTCCTTTCTAAATACCTCAGAGATTAGTAACGCTTTGCCATACCTGTAAATAGTTCACTCACAGACATGAATGCCAAGGCGTGCTCTGAAAGCTGCACCTCGCTGCCCCTCATTTTCAAAGTGCATTTGTGATTTTTCAGCAGCCACCTACCAAGCCGAGAGAAAATAGAAAGATCCCTGACCTTTCACTGCTCTGATTTCCTAATAATTTGGACACCTTTAATCCTTGCCTCAGTCTGAAGGGCACAGTTGTGTAACACAGCCACAGTCCAGGAAGAGCCTGGCACAAGAGAAATGCTGGACCTCAATGTGCAAAAAAAAGCTGGAGGGGTGCAAAAGGAAAGCATTTCTGGGGGCTTACAACAACATTAACCATCTTTCTGTGGTGCTTGGAGAATCAGTCAGTGAGTGGAAGGCTTTTGCTTGTCACCAAAACGTCCATGCAGAGTGGTCAGACGAGTTGGGCAGTGAACACATGTACATTAATATTTGCTGTCACTGAGGTTGCAAAATAGAACAGACAGATCATTTCAGGACTTGGCCTCCTTATCTCCACCTACCACAGCCTATAAAGTTGCATAAGAAAACAGGACTGAATAAGAAGGATTTTGAGAAGGGAACCTGAAGAGGAATGAAGCAGATGCAGCAACACCAAATGGCAAAGCTCCCACAGAATGGGATTTTATGGTAATGGCAAAGTAATTCTGAGCTTGTCTCAAATGCCGACTTCAGGTCCTACCCATCTTGGGCCCAAAGAAGTTAAAATTAAGAAGGCTTCTTTTGTGGTTTGTCAGATACTCTGTGATTATGGACACTCAAATTGCTTTCTACTGAAAGGCTCAAGGATGTGCACCTACTGGAAAACTTCCTTGTTTAACACATATAATTCCAGTATGCAAAAAACTTAATGACTGAGAAAAAGACGAAGATGTTCCCATTGTGGTTTAGTGGTGACAAAAGGGTTAATCATCTCCCAACACTCCTGACAGGACACCCTAAACGCCATTGAGCCCTAGCCTTCCCCTAGGCTTCGAGAGCAGCACAGAGGGAACAATCCCCTGTAGGAACAGAGTCCCCGCAAATGGCCAGCGTTCCGCAGAAGAGACAAAGTGGCTCCAAAATGCTTTTGATCTGTTGTAAACCCTGACTGTATTTAAGAAAAGTGAAGACTTTTTTTGTTTGGGAACCTTGAGCATCTGTTTAGTGACTTCTCAGGGCATGGGAGAAGCAGCTCACTGGTGTCTTGCCAGGTAAGCAGCAAACAACATTAGGTCATTGCAAACAGTTCTCTTTGGGCTCCATCTGTCAGATAAGGCCCATGTCACTGGCAGGATGTTTGTGCTGATGAACTCTCCTTCAGTTAAGAAAAGCCAAATGTGAAGCTCGTGAAGGAGAGAACCTGAGATGCCCTCCCTAGACCAGTAGCAGCTGATTTGCTGCCATGGGTTAGTTAATCTCTCATTAGCTCAGGACAAAATGAGCTGTGTGAAGAAGAAATGTCTCTGTCATGACATGTCAAACCTGTGGAGCCGACTGAATCCCAAGTGCAGAAGCTGTTAGGGGCCATGGGGGTGGTTCTGGCTCCGAGTTAGCCACGGCGGATTATGTGAGTGACTCGTGCAGTCGGGGCGTGACCAGCAGCCTTCTTTGGGCTCAGCCTGCAGGAGACAAGCTTGTGTTCCAGCCTCACCTTCCCCAGCTTTGGTTAGTGGCCATTCAAATACGGTGCTGTCAAGGAAGAAGTACAGCACCTAATAGTGGTGTAGATTGAGATGAGATTAAAAGAAAACCTGTGGTTCAGAGGAATGACGCCATGGAAAACATCAAGGAAAATGAGATGGAATGTGCAGTCATTAGCAAATTGCCTTATTTATGACTATTGGACACTGCTGTTGTGCCAAATCTTGAATTTATTGGGTGGTGTGGATTTCTTAATTAAAATCGTATTATTGAATTGTTATTTGTTGCAGTTTGCAATGATCATCCCCTTAGCTATTTTTACTTTTGCTCTGTGTTTGTGTGTATGATCCTGTAAAAACAGGCCAGTCTGTGGGGAGAGAGCACGTTTCCAGTCGTGCTTTTTAAAAGGCATCGCTGATTTTCTCTGAGTTGACTCACTTTTCTCCTCCATTTTGCTTTTCTGCTTCACCTCGCAGGCTGCACTGCAGTGACTCCAAACCCTTTCCCTCCCAGTTATTAATGTTAAGCTGACAAGCTTTAAGTAAGGATATTCAGGTGTCTTTACAAAGCTTGTGTTGGCTGCTAGGTGTTCCCAGGAGGCTGCAGGTCCTGGAATCTTCCACCCTGGCGATGTGCCCAGCCCATCGCAACTGTGACCTTACCAAGATCTCAGTACTGGGATTTTGCAGCTGTTCAGAGGTCTCCAGACACCACAGCAAATGATTTCTGCTCCCTGAGTCAGCCGGTTCCTGCTTTAGATGACACAGATCCCAAGACTTTCAGGTTTTCCCACTGTTTCTTAGGAGCACCACCTTCAGCGCTGGTCTCCTTGAGATGGAGATGGAGCAACAAGTGGAGGTTTGTGGCTGTGTCATTCATTTTTAGTTTGCTATGTGCCAAGGTTTTGGGCAGATGGTTTTCAAGGAAGACATATGGAGATGGCAGGATGGGGGAGAGCTGAGATCTCCAGAGCTGATGATTGGATCAACAACCAGGTCTGCACATGGGCTGTACTATACAGAAATCACATCAGCTCTCTTCCCTCATGGTAATTAAATCCATTATGTGATGCTGTGTGGATCCAAACCCTATTCAAGTAGTTTTGTGCTTCACAGGCTGCTGGATCACAGTGATAGCTGTGCAAAGCTGGCAGTGCTGCAGGAGGACAGAAACAGCACATCCCTGCTCCCTCAAACCCTGCTCTCATGTACACTTGTGTGCTGGAGCACCCCACAGCAATCCTAGAGCTCAGACTCTGGTTTGTCCCATCATATCAAGTCATCTAGATTAAAAGGTATTTTCTCTCTTCTGACCAGATATGGCTGCAGTAAGATCATGGGCCCTCAGCAGAGCAAGGTAAATACAGCTTTTCAGTGACATGCCCATTATCAGTCCTTACAGGAAGGTATTTCAGTTTAGAAGCTCACAAGTACATCATGTACCCTACATTCTGTGCTGCTGTTTTGCATAACGCTTCCCAGCCTGTTTGAACCTAGCCCTAGGCTCTCTCAGGTCTCTTTCAGGTCTCTTTTGTCCCAGGGACAAATCTCTCTTGAGAACTGCGGTACCAGCCTCATGTGTTGCTCAGTTTTAGGCAAACAACTGGAGGCTGCTTGCACTCAGGTTCATTAGTAGGTTTCACATCTTGCATGAGGCAAGACCAAAAAGTTTGCATTCACTTGTGTTATTTTCTTTTTTTCTTTTTTCTTTTTTTTTCTTTTTTTTCTTTTTTTTCTTTTCTTTTTTTTTTTTGCAGTGGTTTGGAGAACTTGGGGTGTAACCTGGCTGCCAAAGCAAGATGAAATGGGCAATACCTGGGACATTCAGGGTGGGGGGAGTGCCACTAAACCATCTCAGCAGGTGTGATACTGTCCTGACACCTGACATCCTGCACCCATCAGTTTGCAGCCCTGTCTTTTGCTCCAGGACCTCATGAGTTGAGGAGCTCCGTTGTGGTGGCCTCTCCTGCACAGATTAGTGACCCTGAGGGAGCAGCAGTGTGTGAGGAGACGCTGGGTGTGCACTCACCTGCCTTCAGCAAGTGGCACGCCACAGCCCCTGATGTCCAGGCTGGAGGATGCTGAAGGGCCTGTGCTTCTTATTTCAGGTCTTCCCTTTGTCTTCCTCCAAGCAAAGGACATTTACCAGGAGCTGCTCCCTATGGTAGTGGAATCTAAATAATCCCTCTAATCAGAATCCTGGCTTCCCTCCCAACGTGCACACACCCCTGGAGGGTTGGGTGCAGAGGTTTCGGGGGAAGATAAGATGCTCCTCTGTCAATCAGAAACAGTGTGAGCAGCATTCACGCTGCTGTTGTGCGGCTGTTGTGTATTTCGTGTCCCTTGCTGCCGTTCTTCCCGGGCCCTGTCTGCGGATGGAAGGCACCTGGCAGCTGGCTCTCGAGGCTGCCATCCACAGACCAGCCCGAGCACATGCACACACCTGCCTCCAGCCGGACCGGCGTGAGGCAAGTCATCTATTGCCAGGGAAGGTTTCTTCAGGATCAGAGCTACTAAAACTTCCTTAAGATATGCAGGAGTCCTTCCAGATTGCAAAATGAAAATCGCTGCCCGGAATCATCGCATTCAAAGTAGGGAACTATCCCTTTAAAGAAACCCATTGGCAATATAACTAAAGGCCCTTTAGGCCAAGATGATATTCAACATAACTCCACTGAGTCAAGAGAAATACACCAGGGATTAAGTTTGGCCTGATAGCAAAAACCACAGGCAAGTGAGACTGATTCCCAGAATCAAGTTGACCTGAAAAATGTAGTTAGATTTTGCCCTTAAAGGAATAATTTTCTTAATAATAAGAGATAAAATGAAATGCTTGTCAAAATTATTACAAGCATATGGGGATGAGATGATCAACATAGCATGAATTATTTCCTTCAGCAGCTGTATTTCTGGTTCGTTCTTTCACTGTTCTTTAATTCCTGAGCTTTTAACCTTCGTACTGCTCTTCTAGATTTGCTACCTGTCCTATTCATTCTTGGCTTGTTAAACCCACAGACTGCATGGTTTTGGTGTTAATCCCATGCTTGCCACTGACTTTCTGTGGGAATTCCATGACTTTTTTTTCCTGGTATCCTCCAGCTCCATCTCTAATGGTACATCAATACATGAACTGATTGTCAGGCAGTGTTGAGAGTAAAATACCTGGTTTTATCTTTCTGGATTGGGCCCTTGGTCTTCAGCTTCATGCCTTGCAAACATTACCAAGCAAGGATGGCAGTTAGCATACAGAATAAACTTTCTCAGAAGCAGTGCCTGCATATGGGATGGGACTTGCTTCCTGAGAGAGGAGAATGAATGATCACAGAATAAATATCTTTCAAAACCCTGTCCAAAACTCATTTGTTGTGTTTAACTTGTTCTCAGCAAGTCCTAAACACACACTTGCAAACAAAGAGTGGAAACCCCAAAGGTAGTTGTTCAAAAAGCAAAAAAATCAAAACATGAACAACTTGCCAGTGTGCAAGAAGATCAGTACCAGCAAACATTTATAAAATAATAAATTTATTTCACTCACAGTATTGAAAAGTCAATAAAAGAGAAAGGATTGAGGGGGTTTGGAGATGTTTATCAGTTCAGAAGATGTTAGCAAGAACTCCCAGGGTTTTTCATTTGCTTTCTCACCCTCTCATACCTTCCAAGAGGCAAGAGGCCTTTTAAATTATATTTTTATTCCTCAGCTTTGTAGTTCTCAGTCCCAAAATTCATGACTGCAAGGGAAGGCTGGAGACTCCCTTCCGAACTCCAGCACTTCAAGATCCCTGACTATCACTCCCTCACCTCTGTGTTTAACTCATGTTTGGCAAAGCACAAGTTGATCTCAATCAGACCTCCTACGAGGGCAGCCAGGCTGGATTTGATGGCATCAAGAAACATGGACCCAATCCTGCCCCTGGAGTTCATCCCAAAGTGTGAGAGTCTTCACTGATACAAAGCATACTGCTTTCTTACTTAAAAATACTGGGCTGTAGCGTTCTTGTTGTGGGCCTTGCCTGCAGTTAAAGACTCTTTTCTTACCACCACTTTGTCCTGAATCTCTCAACTTCTGGATGAATTTTGCATATGAAATTTTTGAAGTCTCTCAACTTTTTCTCTTAAGATGCAGAGACCAGCAAAGGGCGGACTATATTTTTGTTTAAGACCATTTGTGGAAGCAGAACTGGTCCATACTTCAGTCTGCATCTCCTCCCTTCACCTGTATCACTCTGCAGTGTCACACTCAGGTTGGGCTGCATGTCCACTTTGCCACCAGCATCCTTTCCTGACTCCTCTGCTTTCCAGGGTAGGCGTTCTCCTTCCATAGGTCAGCTGCATCCCCGTGTCCTTGGCACAGGGGTCTGGCCGCCTGAACACGTGCTCTGCCTGCCAGTGACCCACACCTCTCCAGGCCACTGCCCCCACCTCTCCATCAGCCACCTCCCCACCTGCCTGGTGTCACCTGCAGGTTTGGACAGCAGTCATTGTGCATCACTTTTCATGTGCTGGATGTAAGCATTGAAAACTATTGGATGTCCTGTCACTCCCTGAGGGTCTCCCCTGGGAATGTGCCCTGAGTGACTTCTCAGGGACTGTTCTTTTGGGAGAACTTTGATCTCACTGCTCTCTAAGCCACGTAGACCTTGTGCTATTCATATCATGCCATTAATATTGTTAAGAGAATCTACTAAGTCAACAACCTCGCCAAAATCTATCCCATCCAAAGTCACTTTTCCCAACAAAAGTTTTAACTTCTCCAAAGAACATAATTGGATTTGTCTGAAAGGCCTGTTTTTCATTTAAAATAGGCTGAATAACAGTTGCAGCTTTTAACTCCACTCAGTTCAGCTCCCCAACTGCTTTTCCATCATGTTGTCCACAACTGGTTTCATCCTATTGTGTGGTGCAGTTTTGCTTTAGACCTTGTTGTGCCCCTGTGATTGTGAAGATGCTGTGCCATGCTGGGAGGTGTACAATATGGGGTGCCCGGTGCCTTTAGGAGGTAGGAGTCTCAGGGTAGAGTCTCTGCTCTCCCATCATCTGTGCTAAGTGGGCCAGGTATTGGTCTGAAACTGGTGGAAGTGCTCTAGTGTGATGCAGCTACAGTTTACATGCAGAAGTGGGGGAGTCAGTGCTAGGAATAGCATGGGAATTTTTGTTTTTCCTTTTTTCAACCAATTTTACCCCTCATTAAGTGCTTTCAGACCCAGCCTCAGGCTTGATTTATTTTTGAAAGGCCATTTTTAGCCACTGTGTCTTAAAGAAAAAAAAGAAGTCTGCAGAGATTATTTTTAAAGAAGAAACCATGCACATGCACACTCTGTCACAGTTTCTTCGCTGCTCAATATGTCACAAGATCCTCTCTGCTGTGATACAGGGGTATTGCTCCACTCATCTCACCTGCAGCTCTGTAACAGCATCCTGGGGTGGCAGCTCTTTTGCTTTCTAGGCTGGAAAGGTTATTGCTCTATTACAAAGAACAATAATCTCACAAAATTACCAGAGTCAGGAGCAGCCCACTTCAGAGTAACAGACCTGAACCTCCAAGTTGTTGCACAGTTTGGTAAAGCAACTTTTTGTGTTCAGCAATGGGTGTAATAGAAGCTGGAGAAATATGTCTTAAGCAGGTATCTGTCAGAGTTCAAAGCCAGGCTTTTTTCCTGGCTCTGAATTTGATTCTTGCTGCTCTTAATTTTCCTTTCCAGCTGCCCAGCTAATGCAAAACTTTGAACTAGCAGCCTCTCCTCTTGAATCTATCTTTAAGCATTTACTGAGCAGTGTTTAGTGAAGGGACCAGACAGAGATGGAGACCAAAGAGGGTGGGATATGAAGGGTTTGTGGTTGCAGCACAAGGCTCTGAATCAGGAAATGATCAGAATCAACTTAAAGAGATGGGTCCAAACCACAAAACTCAGTTCTACATCTGCTCCTGCACCAAGCTCCAACTGCCCTGGAGTTTAGTCTTTTTTGGTCTGTGGCTGTTGTGTGGAGATCACCTCTGCTTTCCTTGGATTTACAAAAGGCAAGTGCTTATTAACAGCATTACTGAGTGTGCCAGACTGCGAAGAGGGTCCAGTGCAGGATTAACTATCTGAATAGCTTCCCAACAGTGAAAGAGTTTGGACCCCTCGGACATCACCTGGCTTGCAGGTGTTGTGAGAACTCTCTCAGCTCGCCCCGAGATGTGCTGTGCACACGCAGCCGTAGCTTTTCCCTGAGCTGAAAGGCAGTGGCCACAGAGCCGATGGCATCCCTCTTCTCTGAGCTATCCATCTGCATCAAGCCAGAACTGCCTGTGAGGAGCAATAACAAATTCCCTTCCTGCTGAACAGCACCACAAAAGATGTGCAGTATCTGATTCCCAGATGGCAAGGTTAAAAACAGAAGGCAACATGTCTGGGAAAGTACCTGAGGCATACCTGAACAATAGAAATAATAGAGATGTAAGAAGAAGATAGGTCCTTTCTTTTTTTCTGATATATGCATGCCTATGATCACTTAGAATAACAAACAAACACCTTTTTTTTTGTCAACAGGAAACAGTCTGTCTGAATAGAAACAGAATGCTAGAGTGAAGTAGGTGAAATAGGTGAATGGTTGGTAGCACAGTGTGCCAGGCCTGTCTGCTCCTGGTGTCTGTGTTGTGTGTCAGGTGAGCACATAAATCCTTGGAATACCTTGAGATTTATTTGAGTACCAGCAAACTGGGTGCATATCTACCTTTCCAGCAATGTGGAGGATTATTCATTCCTAAGGACCAGGATCCCCTATAGTCTGCTCAGAAACATGAGGCTTGGCATAGGTTTCTATGCATAGTTTTTATTTTAGGCCCTCCTAGGTAGGACAAGTTCTAAAAGGTTAATGTGGGGAAGATGTGGCTGCATTGTCTCACACATTCCAGGAGCTAAACACCCTGAAGAAACCAAAGGCAGTGAATGTTTTCTGAGATATTCACCCAGCCATCAGTGAGATGGAGATACCACCCCATGAGCAGCAGGCAGCTTCATGCAGACACACTGCTTCTGCCTCTCCAGTCTCGCCCCGCCTGCATTTGTTCCTCCTTTGCCTGATGGCACATCTCCCCCACACAATGGCATGTACAATCTAATCTCTACTGAAAGCTCTGCAGGGCAGGAACTCACACATTCAGATCCAAATAGGCTGCTCATGCCTTTTTAATTTCACTGGATCAGAATAACAACAGCAAGGAAATAAAGCAACAGCCAAAGAATCAAATCAGTACAGCGAAACAGGTCCCTTCCCTGTTTTACAAGTTACATCCACACTACCCCAAAGGTAGCAGGGAGTCTTCTAGCTACAACTAACAAATCTTCTTCAATTAAGCAGCCCAAAAGGCTCTTGGCCACCATAGTGGACATCACCTGGTGATGTCCACTATGGTGATGTCCACTATTCCTAAAGCTGTGTGGACTAGGCAATCCCTGTGAAGCATCCCAGGGCTCGGAGGTGGCTGGAGAGCCCCTCTGCACCAGCTAAGGGTCTGGGAAGAGCAAGCCTGGGGTTGGTGCACTCCCACGCGCATCTGCACCCGGTCTGGCACCCTGCTGATCTCCGCAGCCATCAATCCTGCTGCCATCTGGATGACAGGTCTTGCACAAGCCCAGTGCCATTACTTAAGGCTGTGGCTGTTTACAACTTCCCGCCCAGCGCACACCCACCATGTGTTAATCAGGATGGTTCATAGTCAGTCCTGGAGTAAACAAATGCAACTTCACCAGAAAACACGGGAGCCACACCTCTTTACTCCAGGTGTGCATTTTGGCCCACTATCTGTTTCTCCATAGTGATTAGTGACTGGTATTTAAGACAATTTCTTAACAGGAGTTGGGATCGGTGGTTTATCTCCTCATTAAGTTGGTAATATCATTAATTAAGGTTATGTCAACGGACATGATGCCACAGCATGATGGGTGTTATCAGTGGCAACAGCCTTCCAGGGTTTGGGCTTACAGCGTGCCTACCGCGCTGCACCATCAGCATCCTGCCCAAGGTGGGGACCTGCCCTTTCCCCACGCTGCCTCTGAGAGCCCGCCCCACAACGAATGCATTTTGAGACAGGCTCCAGAAATCCCCTCAAAAGTCCCCACTCTCTCACCAATCCCTGTTCCCCGGCTGATGAACCATCTCGGAGCAGGGAGCAAGGAGTAAACATGGAGTTTTGGCAGGAAGAGGAAGGGGCACGGGGGCTGTATCCACTGCCCTGCTCACCCCAAGAGCAGTGCTCCCTATCATGTGTGTTTGGTCACACCTAATGCAGCTGCTCATTCTGCTGGCTGCATTTTTGACTGAGAAAATGAGCACGTTACTGAGCGGTGTGGTGGAAGGTGTGCTGGACCCTGTGCCGTGTTGTTAGCAGCAGGCCTGGATACTTGGAGCAAACAGGCTGTTGAGGCTAGAAGGAATTGAGTGATTACGATGTTCCTTCTGGATTTAAACCATACACATCATGAGATCCACGAATCTATGAATTTTGGCACTCGGGAAGTGAAAAGGCCCTTTAGCCTCTCCCACTCATATTATACACCTTAATATAGTAAAAAGTAGAAAGGAAGTAAAAAACAGGAGACATGCAGTTAAGTCAAACACACCCTTGGGTCAAGTCCTGCCCTGGTTCTGTGCAGAAGTCCCAATATATCCTAAAGACTCAGCACACCTTAAGTATACGTCAACAGCAGCATGTACTGGCCAGAAGATATTTTACAAAGCGGTCCTTCAAATGAATGCAGTTTTAGTTGTTTTCCTCGGTTGTTTGAGGTCACTATTCCCCCGCCCTTGTTAATAAAGATGTGATTAATGACTTTTGGCAAAGCTGCTGCCTGAAAGAGCCAACGCTTTAGGAAAAGCAAAACCAGTTTTCAGGTATTTTCTGTAAGGTTTGTCTCAGAAACACAAAAATACATTTCAAAGCATTTACAAAACACGCTGACGCCTCCTTCGCCCCATCTCCACCCCCCTGCAGACACATCGCCATTCATAACCTGCATAATTCTGTTCCATCTACCTGGAAAAAAGCTCTCACTGTGCCTTCAGCTGGAAAGATTCCCCCTCGACACAGCTGGGGCACAGGTGCCAGCCAGAGCAGTTATCACAGGGCTTCCTGGAGTGCCCATGGTGCAGTAATGGCTTTGGGATTGCTCTCCCCAGACTGAGCAGTACCCAAAAACCCTGAGTGAAGTCCCCAAGTCCCTCTTTAAATAAATCACAGCAGCAGGGGAAAAGAAATTAAAAAAAAAAAAAAGGAATTGAAGTTGTTTCCTCTGTGAGTGCTGGGCTCATGATTTGAAGCTTTTTTCTGCAAGCAGGGAGGCTCAGAAATCCTAAAGTTTAAAAGCAAGATGGCAAAAACTGAGACTCTCACACCTGGGCCCAGGGTGCTGCACCAGGGATCTGGGGAAAAACACCAAAATTCAGGGTGTTTATGAGAAGGGCAGCACCAAATGTAGCTCTTAGCTGTGTTGCCTCTCGAGGACCCACTTCCAGGCAGGCCCTGTTTCTCACAAGGGTTTGATGTGGCTTAGCTTTCCCAGTCAGGTGGTTTAAATCTTCACATTGATGGGGTTTAATCTGCACCATGGGGGCCTGTGCTGCTTATGAGGGGGCCGCATAGGATGTCTGAGAGAGGGTAACTCCTGCCTGGGGGTGGGGATAGGGGTAAGGTTGCTGATGCAGGTACAGTAGGCCAGGAATGGTGCCTGAAGGCTCATACATGGGGTATCAAATCTGTGCTGTGAACTAGCACCACAGGAATTAGGACCAAATCAGAGGTATTACGGTCTTGTACCAGGAGGGTGCAAGACCCCTGTGCCACTATTGTAAAGACATCAGGTCCTTAGTTTTCCGTGTTGGCCCTTATCCTGCCGGACCTGAGCTCTGGGGATGTAGCTGATGTGCTCCAGACAAGCATGGCTTTGGCCAGGGCCTGCTCTCAGCCTCAGTGGCAGCCGGATGGAGAGCTGGGGGTGGCTCAGAGCTACCTCACTCTGCTTCAAGGGGCTGCTTTTGCAAGGAGTTGTGCAGCTTTGCACGGGATGCCATGAAATGTGCTGTACCCGCAGCACATAGTGCTTGGCAGAACTGGTGTTTTTCCAGCTGCAGGAAGCTGTGCTGGGGGGATCCAGTTTGGATGAGCCACTGACATTTTATAATCCAATGAAAAGAAAGGAGTGAGGGCTCCACAATGAGTTAGTCTCCAAAGCTGAGGCAAATCCTGTAAATTAGGGGGACACTCAGGCTAAAGGCTTACACAGAAATTCCTATTGCTGCGAGTCTTCTGCAGGCACCAAAGTGGCTTAAAGCACTGCTAAACTTCGGACAAGCAGGAGATGTATCTCAGGGTGCTGACCACCAGGTTTCTGAACTGGCCCAGTCTGAGCAGATGGTGAACTGGCAGCACTAACAATAAGATCCCAATCCCTATACTGAAGCTTCCCCAAAATTGCTGTGGGTGGCTCTAATTATAACCTGTATCCTACCGCCTCCCCTTTATGCGAGTAGGAAGGAGCTGAGCTTTCTTGTTACTCTAGCTGCCTGCCCGTTACCAGGTCGAGATTGCTGGTGGGATAAGGGCCTTCCATTTGTTTGTAGCACTGATGTCCTACTTGGCAACATGTGCCTCATTCCTTCAGCCCTACAAAGGGAAGAGCCCCGAGCAAAGCAGGTTTGCAGCTGGCTTAGCAACGTGGCTGCTCCGCATTCCTGTAAATTTCCAGGTTCAAGTACAATTTGTTTCTCTTTGTTGCCAAGCCAAGTGGACATCTAGCCCCCCTCATCCCACTGCTGAGCCTTTGCGAAGGCTGATGGGACCTGAGAGAAGCAGCGTCTCTGGAGGCAGGCACAGGCCTGCAGGGAGATGAGTGGCTCAGGGATGCACAGGAAGGCGACCAAGAGCTGCACCACTTGACCACCTCCAGACTTCCAAAGCAAAAGGAAAGCTTGCCCTTGAGGTCTGAGGTGAAGAGGTAGGTACAGGTATAGATCCAAGCCTCCAGGGCTAGTCTGATTTATTTGGCAGTCCAGACAGTCAATACTTTCAATCTTGCATGTGATGACTCTTTTCTTTTCAGCATATGGCTCATTCTCAGGTTCCCAGTACTTTATTCCATGTGGGTTTGGTGTTTCTTCATTGTTTTCCCCTGTGCATGATTGACATGAGCAGGAAGGAAATGTGGAAACTATAGAAACTGTTCTCTGTTCTGAGGAAAGGTGCCTCATATTCTTCTGAACCTGACCCATTGTTTGGTGCTACACCCACAGGCACGTTCTCTGTTGTGCACTGAATGGACCAGGGCATCCTCACCCACATTCAGGCAATGGTCACCAAGCAAGCATAAAGGGTTGACCCCATTCCCACTGGAATCTGTGGGAGTTTCACCTCTGTTTCGTTCAGGGGAGGAATCAGGCCCCTACTTATAGCATATAAATAGAAGGATTTGATTTGAGGCAGATGGATATCAAGTTGTTCTGAATTTTTCTCCTGATTTCATTAGTGAGGTGATTTGTGTTACAAGGAAAACTTGTTCTGAAGCTGTCATTATTTACCTGAAATGCATCTGTGCTTTGAAGTAGGCTGTGGAAACACAGGCAGAATGAAATTGCCCATAAAGCAGAGGTGGAGTGCCTTTTTCCAAGGTTTGAGACTGTTGGGTTCCCTCTACACTGGAATGCAAAATTAATGCCCTAAATTTAAACACTCACTAGGCTTTTTTTTTTTTTTTTTAAATATTTTCATTCGTGACTTGAGAATGAATTCAGTTGTAAAACGAAATGCAACTGACACATTTGGCATGCAAAACAACCATTGTTTTTGCCAGGGGGTTTCACGTGCACGTGTGTTACGTGTTTGTCTGTAAAACAGCTCATGAGCCTTCATGGAAGACTCACATGGTGGAAATATTGGCTTTGGCTGCCCAGAAGAAGTTAGCAACCACTTGTGGTCCTCAGCCCCCTCATGGATCATCCATGTTATGCCCAGAAGGATTAACTCAGCTGTATCCAGTTCCAAAGACTTAACATCATACAAGATCACTGCAGACCCAAACCATTAAATGAAACAATTTAACAACTAAATTTTTTGGCTGGTAACTTGTGTGAGCTCAGGCATTGTGCAGCTTTGTGTGTGCACCTTGTTTTGCTGTGCTGCTTTCTTCCCAAATGAATGGTGTGATAAAAGCAGCTTAGTGCAGAGAGCCTAAAAAAAGGTGTTTGTTTCCATCACAGTGCTTAGCTCATTGTTCCTGCTACTCGTCCTGTTGACTGCCTGCTCAGGAAGGCCGTGTTCCTGTCAGCCAGGAGCTCCTGCCTGCTCCCCACTGCTCTGCCACCAGGTTCCTAAATTCACACTTTTATCTCCAGTGTCCCCTTCTCCTTCTTTGTTGAAAGAGGTGTTTTTTCACTTCTTTCACAGTGATGTGGTGGGAACATTTAAAACCTTTGAAATCTGCTTACCATTCCTCAGATGGCAACAGTGAAACTCACACTGGTATAACTGGCAGGAGATACAGGGATGTTGACTTGACAACTCTCATGGATCTGGCTTTCCTCCTATATCTTCTGGCCACTGGGGGGTTAACCGAAATTCCCTTGTACTTGAATGAAAATGCCAAAAAACTCTGGTATGATAATATTTATATCTGAATCATTTCAGGCAGTCTTGGGATGAATGAGATCTTGAAGAGATGGAGGTTTGCTTTTCACTTCACTGTTTTTGCCTGGTGCTGCTTTTTTTCCCAGGGAAGGGACATACAGGAGCAAACCCTCTGGACCCTGGATGCTGCCAGCATTCCAGGCAGGGTCCTTGCCTACCTCTCCTGCCTCCTGCAGCTGGGGAATATGAGCTGGTATTGAAGGGCAGAAGTCTCCATGCTTGACTTCTGTGCTGTATGGCTTCTTGAGAGCAAGCATTGAATTACACAGCCCAGTTTTGGTTGGGTTTTGTTGGTTTTTTTTTTTTTAATTTGCCCACCAGATCTGGAACTGAAACCATCAATTCATTTCACTGACGATCTCATTCTCAACTCAAGTCAGCAATAGCTACCTCAGCACGCACCAGGTTTTTACCCACTGAATCAGCTGTCCCAGCTCCTATGGGAATGAAGATTCATGTGTTGTGATGTGAGATGTTTTTTTCAGAAAGCAATATGAGAAACTTCCCTAGACATTCACTACACATCTTTATGTCCTTCTTGGAGACACATTAATTAACCCTGCTCTCATCTGCTGAGGTGGAGTGGGAGGAGTGACAGTGGGAAACATGGGGAAGATCCACCTGAACAGGAAATTTCCCATCCTGAGCCACACTAGCTGATCAGTGGATTACTCCCACAGTCTCCAACAGTGTCAATTTGAGACCTACTTCCCAGATCACAGGTCCATGTTACTATCCATTTCCATAACCCCATGTCACATTGGCTGTGTTGAGAGCACTGGAAAAGAAGGGGGATCACAGCATGATGGCTGTGGGAAGGAGCTCTGCTGTGTGTTGTTCTTGCTGTGCTGTGTCAAATAGGGGCAGTGCTGCCCCGAGCCCCAGAAACCCAAATTCTCAGTATCTGTTCTCATGTCTTTCAGAGCTGAACCAAAGTCCACTGAGATCAATGGAGTTTTCTCACTGGTGGCCATGAGTTTTCCATTCAGTTTCCTGAGATGAAAGCACAAGGGACAGGCAGGAAATTATCCACTAGGAAATCTGTTTCAATCATCCCCTTTTATGACAGATGCTTTGGAAATGATTATGTGCTATGTAAAGAAATATGGCCTTCTGAATTTATTCAGGCTAATTCTGGGTGAACCTGAAGCTCTTTTATACTGTTCAGGCTGTGTAAAGAGTCTTAATGCACACAGAAATTAATTTACAACCCATTTAAATCACCTTTGTTCTGTCAGAACCCTAGAAAGCTGGAAAGCCTGTGTTTTCATACTTGTATGTTGGTCAAGAGTGTGCTTTTCTTTAACTAGTGCAGTTAGAGTGATAGAGTGGGCATTAGAGTGATAGACAGAATAATTCCCTAGGGTGGTTGGGTGCTGGATTTATTCAAGCACAATTTATCCCACTTCTCATAAAGGAATAAGCCCCACACATATAAACACCTCTGTAGCATTACAATTCCAAGCACAGTAGGGAAGTCTCCTGCATTCCCACACACAGGCACAGGATTGCAATAAATGCTGAGATTCATATCAGCAAGGATCTCTTTGCTTCATACTGTGGGATGAGTACAAAAGAAAGTAGTGGGACGGATGATTCATCTTTTGACAAAAATCTCGTTTGCAATGGCCCTGACAAACTTCTCTTACCTTCTGTTTGCTGGAATTTCAAGTTATTTGCCACACACCTTGAAAGGTTTCCAACTGACATCAGTGGGCTTGAGCCTGCCTTAAGCTGCCTCAGAGGGTCGTTGTACAAAGAGTTTTCTTGTCCTCACCACTAACTCAAGCTCTGGAAGGGCCAAGCAACTCCTTAGACAAAAATGACTTCTTGCATGTAGATTGATCTCAGGCACTCTAAAAGCTGACTTGCTCACAAACCTGCAAAACTCTTGAAAAGGGCAGTTCTGATGGATCTTTTTCTTTTCACAAGGATCTCCCCTCTGATTTTTGGGCTGAATTTTTTTCTTCCTTATTTAAAATGAAAATTTCTTGGCATAAGGAATCTTGACACTTTTCTTTCTAAATCTATGTGGGCTCTTCATAAATCACAGTATCAGAGACAGCCATGATTTTGCTTATCTCTTTCTTTCAGGGGAGGGCTGAAGGGGAGGCATTGAAGTAGCCTTTGGCTACTCCAGTCTGGAGATCTCCTTGGTTTGAGTAAAAATCTGGAAAATACAAGAGGACAATCCAAAGTTCATCCAGAAGTTCTTCACATCATTTATAAGCAGCTGCATGTTCAGTACTTGGCTCAGGCAACTTCTTGCAAGGACACCAAAAACCAGGTGCATCAGCCAGGGCTGAGCAAGGCTGGGTGCAAAGCAAAGGGAGACCACAATTTACTTTGTCCAAAAGGAAGGAGGGATCGGTTTCATCTTCCCACAGCCCTCACAGTTTCATCTCCTACGTGGCTGTTTGGGACAGTCTCCCCAACCCACCTGAATCTCAGGAAGGGCAGTTAAAACGTTACTTTTGTTTCTCACTGCAGCACCCCCAGGCTTAGGACAGCACCAAGACCATTGCTGCAGAAAGGGCTCTGTGTTAATGGCACACGGACTGGTCACCAAAATCAACCTCTCTGTGTACCCTTAGGCTGAACATGCATGCATGGCTGGGTTCAGCCAGGTGACTGCCCCAGTTCCCAACCAAGAAAGAGATGTTCACCATGTGAACCTTGATGCTACTCAGTCAAAACAACTCAAAATAAAAGCACCGTCTACTAACAGTGAAAGGAATTTATTTGGTATAATTTACTTGGCAAATAATCCTGCACTTCAGATACATTTCAGAAAATTATGACCTATTTCTGGATGACTTATCATGCCCACATGCAGCAAAATTCCTCTAACAAATCAGTTGTGGTGAATGATTTAATTGTTTATATTATTATTATTATTATTATTATTATTATTACCTGCTATGGCGACCTTAAATATTCTGAGACAAGATGAAAGTACTGAAACTTCTAATGCCTCCCTGCTAAGTTGCTACTGTAGGAGTGAAAAAGAGCAGAATGGATCAGTTTTTAGTAAAACCCATGGTTTATGTAAAGCATCTGATTCAAAACCTATTTTCTATGTAGCCTTTTCTTGTGGACTGAAATAGTAGGCTGCATTCAAACTAGACTTTGAGCTCAGTGAAAAGGAAACGCTGATGAAAATCACGACTCAAACACCCTTGCATCATATAATTCTGTTTGTTTTATTGGTGAGATACAACCTAGGCCCCACTCCATGGCTGTAGAAGGAAACCCAGCGTAGGGCAGAAGGCCAAGCTCAGGCTTAGGCAGTGGCTGGACAGCAGTCAAACCCAAAGGGTGGAATTTGGACCAGACCAAAGTCCACGGGGACTTTGCCATCAGCTTCCGCAGACCCAGATTTCACCTTAAAGACCATTTCTAGGGCAGATCTGCAGAAAGGAATCTTTTTGTTCTTAAAACAGACATCTCTTATAGAGTTCAAGTTGTCCCAAGGACAGCCCCTCTTGCATCTTTGCATCCAGCCCAAGTGAGGGAGAGCAGCCACACAGCAGGTGCTGGGCAAAATCCATGCCCCACTTTTCCGCACGTGGATGGTGGGGTTCCCCTCTCTTCAAACCCCCAGGCAGGATTCATGACATCTTTCCTGGCTGCCCCAAGGGTTTGCGTATCATTTGCGTGACTTTTGGGTCTTGATATCTCTGCAGCAATTGCAGCTTCTGAAAAACATTTCAAACATTCCTGCCTGGGAGGCTTTTGGCTAACAAGTCATCATCATTTGGGAGAAATGAAGCTGTGAGGCAAACTCCACGTGCAGTGAGTGTGCGCATGTGCTTGTGCCCACAGAGCTGTGCTGGCACAAGCAGAGATCTCTGCAGAAATCACCAACCCACTCTAGTTTCTACGATCTCTAAGTATCTTCCCATTTTCAATGCATGAAAAAAAAATAGCTAGAGGTATTGGGGAAGTGGTGACATGAACTCATCCTAAAATGCCTTGCAGAAGAAAAGAGACAATGTTCTTTGTTGTGAGTGCTGGACAAACCCCATGGTTTGGTCCCTGAAGCGAGCAGTGCCAGAGTACTGGAGGTGCTCAGTTCAAGGGGAGGCTGTCGCTGTGCTGTGGAGCAGTGGTGGTGAGGCATTGCCTCTTGGGAGAAGGGAGCCTGGCCCTGAGCAGCCACAGCACAAAGATACTTCTCTAAGGAAGCTGAAGTCAACACTTGTGAAGCTACACAATGGTCATGGAAGATGCTCAGCCCACAATGCCTGATGAAATATGGATCAGTGTAATTGTTTCTTATGCTGCTGAAGTATATAAAAAAGGAACAGAGAGGCTTGAAGCATTGTATCACCACTGTACACTTCAGTGGCTACAGCAAACATCTTATTTTTATTTCCATACTGACAGCACCAGGCAAGTTGCTTTATTTTCTGTGCTGTCTTATATATCAGAGGAGATATGCATATCCTAGAATCTGAGGCATGGGATACAGCAGATGAGTGAAATGCATGTTAACCAAAGCCTTCTCTTGATTCACTTTGACATACCTGAGTGTTTGCTAAGTGAAGCTCTTCAGAGCACCTGTGAGGGCATCCACCAAGGGTCTTTGCATGTGGCAACAGTGATTTGCAGCTGTGGCTCAAATAAGCCACAACTGCACTGATCATTTCCTACTCCCCTTTCTTGAACTCTTTTGTTGTACACTTAACAAATATTGCTCCCAATCAAGAAATCTCTGTGATTAACAGATTTAGGTGGAAGATTGGTTTTGTTATTATTTGCCTTTTGGCTCTGAAGCTCCATGGAGGACATTCTTTCAAGCCTTCTCTTCAACCACAAGATTTAGAACTTACTTTTCCCCCCCTTTTTTTTCTGTTAAAGAAAGCTGAGATTCTTATGTAATCACCTGCCTTCAGCATCTGGGACTTAAAATACAGGACCAAATATGGCTTGAAGTGGAAACAATGTATGATCAGCTTTTCTCACATGAGTAGTCCCTTTGAAGGCTGTCTGTACTCATGAGCAAAGTTATATGTATATATGAGAGTTTGCAGAACCAGAACATGAACAAAATATAAAACTTAACTTATCCTAGAAATGCAAACCTTGTATAAAGTTTTCATTACGTAGCTGGGGGAAGTACCCTTTTTACTAAACTAAACATACTTCTAATATTTTTTTCCTTTCCTTTGTAAAAATACCTGCTTTGATACAGAAGTCTTGTAAGCCTTACTGTTAAGGCTTTCATTAAATGTTTCAGTAAATATTAAGTAAGCTGAAGGCAATAACAGAAGTTTATGACTTTTTATAAAAGCTTGTTCCTTTCCCTCCCACATTATGTTGGTTAAAGAAAAAAAAAGTCACAAAACCTACATCTTGATCTGCTCCAGTCTGAAGGTTTCTATTTATAGTTTTTGGTTATGAATGTTTTTTCCTATGAAAAGGTCAGACCTTGCACATATACAATGGTGGAAAGCCCTGCTTATTAAAAAGCAGGCAGATGGATTTGTTAAAAAGAAGTAATTTCATAATGCAGCTGCTGTGAAAGGAGGCTGCTTTAGAAGAAACATCCTCATGCTGCTTTATGAGAAAAACAGGTAAAGGAATTCTGTTTTGTGGTGAAGTAATTTTTCCTTTCCAAACCTCCATCCTCACACACATGGCATGTTCTTTACCTCATTTACATGCTTTGTCCTGCACCCACAGGTACACACACTCACATTCCCTCACCCCATTTTCCCCACCCCTCTGCCCTGCAGAGGCTGGAGGAGGTAATGATGTACCAATCTCAGGGTATCCTGCATGGACCAGTCACCCTTGGACTGCTACCCAGGGCTCACCCAACACCAGCCACCCTCAGCTTCTCCTGTCCAAAGCCCACGTCGAGTACCCTTGGCCAGCACTGGAAGCTTGGAGTTGTTTGGGAGGTGGGTCCTGGCCCTGGGACAGCAGGCTAGGATCACACCTGGCTGAGGCAGTTCCTGCTCAGGGTGACCTGGGAAGAGTCAGTGTTGACTGGCAGATGTCCTTCAGCAGCACCCAGAGGAGCTGCACTGCTCAGCACAGGGCATTGCTTTGGAGCATGGGACTGCCCAGGGCACCAGGGTCACAGCAACCTGCAACCTCCTGCATGATGACAACCAACAGTGACCTCTCTCATGTGACAGTGGAGAAAAAGGAGAGGTCTTGGGTGCTTTGTTCTAGCCCTGACTGAGGAGCTTTGATTAGCTGAACAAAAACCACTTCATCCCAAAAGCTTTTCTTTCCCTCCTTCCTCTCTGAAGCATCCTAAGCACTCCGCACACCTGCAGCACCCTGGGGTGATGGAAACAGCACACATAGCCTCACATTTCCTAAAGATCTATGTTATTGAAGAAGACTGCTCATGTGTTTTATGAAATCACATGCAAAATCCTCAACTCCCTTAAATTAACCATTGAAAATAGCCACTTCTCTCTAGTTCCTGGCTACTTTGTACAAAAATGGCCCCCAGGCTCTGACCAGTCTCTTCTGTTTTGAAGGAGCAGCCTGTGCATGACAGGATGGGTTCGCTGCTGAATGCATAAGGTGTCCTCCAGCCTCCAAGGGTACATTCCTGTCAGGGTTTACTTTCCAGGAGAGCAGTGTGGTATGTTCACTCTGAGGGGCTTTGTCTGCATTATCTCCTGCTCAGCAGCATCCCCAAACAAGTTGTTTCCAGGGTTTTAAATTCAGGGATCCACCTGTGCAGGAAATAATTTTTCCCGTTAGTGATTCCACCACTGCAGCTATCCATCATGTCACTTCTGTAAGGAAAAGTGAGGATAGATTCACTGCAAACCCTCTCTCTCCCCAGAGTGGGCTTGGCCCAGCACTTCTGGGCTTATTAATCAGCTTCTTCTGCTACCACGAAATAATGCTCTGGGTTCCTCCTCCCACAGTGCCTTCCCACAGGGTGCCAGCCCTGCTCCCATCTCACTGGCTCCATGTGAAGTGACAGCAGTGGGAGGGTGTCCAGGGCTTTCCCCACAGGCACAGCGTGTTCCAGGGAGGCAATAGTTCTGATCAGCCCCAGTCAGCACCACTGCCCTCCCTGTGGACAGTGACATGGGTGGGCAGCTCCATCCGCCCTTCACACCTGCTCCTGCATCTGTGTCCGCGAATGATTCCACACCCAAGGTTTAGATGGTCCCCGTGTACATGCAAGCAGAGCTCAGCATTCCTGGTGGAATGCCATCTCACCTGAGCTTTCAAAAGCAGAACCCGACAATGCCAGTCAAGTTATTGATGGAGAGATATGGCTGCTTCCCCTTACCTGCAGCTCAGTGTTAACATCAGCAGATTCCCAGCAGCCAGTTTGTCACCTGCTTGCACCAACAGGGTGAAAACACAAGTCTTCTGTAGCAACAAAACTCAAGGGATTTAGAGCTTAGGTGGTGTGTGGATATTTTGCCCCAGGTTAATCTCACCTGTTTTGAAATCTAATCCAACCTCTGAAGGGATCTTGTAGTCATCAGTGCAGATGGAAGAATAGCACTGGAGATGGAAAGAAAATGCACAAGGAAAGTGGATCCAGCTCAAGAGTTAGTGAATCTGGAATTTGGAAACATGGAATGAAACATTGGCCTTCATGACAGACCATGTAGGTGTAGTACGTATGTCTTTATCTGCAGTGAAATCAATAGAAAGGTTTAGTAAGACAAGAGTGGAAAAACAAGAAGAAATAATCTTTCCAGGTGACCTGCTGTGCCATTCCCTTGATTATTTCAGAGATGAGTTTCTGATAGCCATTCAACCCAGTGCAACCTGGTTTTAGCTCACCTCACATGTCCCACTCCCAACTCCCAGGCTTCTGCAGAGGCATTAATTACTCTTACCTTTGCAAAAGAGAGCATCTAATTGCACCACAAGGCCTAGTATATGTGCAAGAGGATACATCAAATTACAAACCACTGTTCCCCTAAGATGCAATGTCTGTGTGTGCATTGGGTGCAAGTTACTCTGGCAAGAAAAGGCATGTTACAGATTAGTAAAGTCCTGTGCACATTAGTCAACATGGCCACTAAAACAAATATTGCAGGTGTAGGGACAGATGTTAAAATGCTTGTATTTTGCATGGTAACCATTCTAATCCAAAAGGAAAGCAGTTTGTGATCAACCTGTTGACGACCAAGAGTGAGATTTCCAAGATTTCCCCCTCTGCAGCACCACATAGGAGGTGATTGTTCAGCCCAGCTCTGCTGTGCCTGGCAAGTAGGGTCCCAAACCTTTCCTTGCTCTGAGCAACCCTGGGACCTGATCCCCACCTGATGTCTCTCAGCATCATCCACTTTACCCTGACTTGGTATCCTCAGAGCTCTCTGAGGATTAAGATGCTGTGACAAACTGAGATACTGGGGAAGAGCCCCCAGGTCTGTTGGAAGAAGGATTATGCTCCAGCAATGCTGGGAGAAGCCAGGAGGTGTGCAGTGGTGTACACCTGCCTGTCCACCTGTGAGTCTGCAAACCAGGGGAAAGTGAAATAGCTGTGCCCACACCGCTGTCACTGCAGGGGGCTGGGGAGCGGGGAGGGCTTAGTAATACCGAGAGCAAAGAAGTCTGCCTTAGTCAGATATTTTTAATGATCTCTCCCCACACAGGGCAGGAAGTGAAACTGAGGTCCCAGTCAAACCCCTCACCCCCGCTCCCCCTCGGCAGGTCTCGCCGTGCTGGTGCGTGGCAGCGGGTGAGACACTGTGCTTTCAGTCAGCATGGATGGGATGCTGTGACCTGGGCCCCCACACTGACACCCACCTCCCTCCCCGGCCCTGTGCTGACCCACCCGCCGCCTTGCCACCCGTGCTGCCCTCAGTGGGATGCCCAGGAGGGGCTGGGCAGTGGGAGGGGGACCAACATGAGATTTTTGACCTGCTGTCATATAATCTAGGATGTTGTCTTCCTGACCCTGTTTCCAGCCCATATGGGATCTGCAGGGCTTGATGAAGCCTCCAGTGATCACATCCCAGTCCTCAAGGAATTATGTGGACAAGCTGGTCCTTGGCAATTGCTCCTTTGGAATCTGTGGCAGCACTGATTTCATTGCTGCCATGCTGAAGTCTGTCCCTCTGGTGTTCTCCTGCTGGCTGAACAGCATGTTGTTGGCAGATTGGAGGGGCACTATCTGACCCCTGTACAAATGCAGCCCTTTGTGAAGCAGAATGCAGGTGCTGTGTGATGCTGCATAGCAAGAACACCAAGCAGTTCAAAGCAGACACTGAAAGGAAAGGAGGGTGGAAAGCAGGAAACATTTGCTGCCTGCCGAGGCTGCCAGGTGGAAGAGCAGTCCTGGTGCTTAAGCTCCTCGGGAAACAACCTCTGTGACAAAGCACAGATTTGGTCCAGCCCTCTTCTGTGATTCAGCTTCAGTTGCTGAGGGTAGGTGTCCCACAAGTGGCGTAAAGAGGTGATGGCTTCATCACCTTGGGGGCTCTGGAGGAGAGGTTCCTGCAAGAAACCTGTGAGTAGTGACATCCCACTGTGGCAAGGCCCAGCTTGCAGGGTCTAGATGAGGCAAAGAGAAAGATTTGAAGATAGATATTTCCGCTTTGAGTAGCTGTGAGTGAAGACTATGGGACAGATCCTGACCTCCAATTCCCAGGAAGATCCTTGAAAACTGAAATCACTTGAATGTAAATAGGCTGAGGAGGATGTTACATTGCAACCTCTTCCCCAGATGCTTCTTGATATCTGTTCCCATGACAGTTACAGGAAGGGAATGCCTTAAACTCCCATCCCTGTGCTGGACCCTCAGACAGACTTTCCCAGCCTCCCAGAAGAGGAGGGAGTGATGCCACTGCCTGAGTGATGCCACTCCCTGAGTGATGCCACTGCCGCATTGGCTTCAGCAAGCCACAGCAAAGTGTTCAGTGCTGCTGTGCCTGGGTGGCTTTGGGTGGTCAGAGCATATTTCTGCTGTGTACAGAGCGGCCAGGCAGAAGAGGCAGCTGGCAAGTGAATTGGGACCTTGAGTCCCTTCCCTCTAACAAGGACAGCTCAAGGGAAGCGACCCAACAGCGGCACGGTCCTCCCCTCCTGTTAGCCTCATCTGCAGGGCTCGGGCAAAGGTCTTTTTATTACTGTTCTCTGCTCCAATTAAAACATCCTACAGATTGTGCTTGGCAGACTCTCAACGGCATCCAGAACTAAAGCCTGTTAACAGGATACAATCAGCGAGGTTCAGGGCTTGAAGTAAGCCAGAGGGGTAGGGAACGTTTGCCAACTGCGGAGTGCCAAGTCCTATGGTCTGCCCATTTTAATTCTGGCTGTTAATTGCTTTCTAGAAGCACCCACAGGTCCCAAGTGACAATCAGAAGCCAGTGGCCAAAAATGCACATGCCCAGAGCAACAGGAAGCTGAGCTTCAGAGAGCTGCGTGTCCCCCCTGCACCCAGGGTGTTCCCATGGACCAAAGAAGGGTGGCAGGGGCAGAGTGGTGGGCTGTGCCAGTGGATTTTTGTCAAACCACCACGGTGGCCTTGAGGACACAGTGCTCTCCTGCCAGTTGAGCATTGCTCAGTATTATCTCAGGCCCACTGGGCATTTTGCACACCCTGACGGGATTGCTTGGGCTGACTGGGAATTCAGCCCTTGCAGGAGCTGTTTGAGACACATCAGCTATTTTCCGATGATCACCACATCCCTCACGTCTGCAGAGAGCTCTGCAGAAGGATTTCCACCAGCAGCAAAGCAACCAAGTAGCATTTCTCTGGGGTGCAAAGGAGGAATTAGAAACATACAAAAGACGTAGTTGCCTCAGACATTGAGAAACAGCAACTGAAGGGATGGAAAGAGATCTGTGTCCACGAGTCCCTGTGTGACAATTGAATACCCAGAAAAGAGGAGTCTTAGAACCTCTGTGGGAGGTGAGAGGGAAAGGGGTCACAGCCAAATTCCCACATAACTGGCTTATGGGGAAAGCGTCTAGCATAAGGTCTGAGGACCCCTTTGTCAGTGAGGTCTGGGGCAGGACTACGACCCCTTTGCTAAATGCATTCCTGGCCAGGGGAGATGGAGGCGAGTGAGACATTGAGCTGTAACACATTAGCACTGCCATGGGAGCATGAGAGATTAGGTGAGCACGGGGTGCTCTGCGAACTTCTTGGCTCCTGATAAATGAGCACAGGCTTGCAGCAATGCAAGGGATGGACAGCAAAAGAAACAAGCAGATTTGAAACATGAAATGACCAGTCTGATTTCTACATGCAAGCTGGAAGAGATACAAGGTATGAACCAGTCCCTGATGAAAATAACAAGTGAGTCACACTAGTTTGGAGGCTGTAGGATCCAGAAATTTTCTTTCTAGCTCAGCTGTAATGACAAGGGAATTAGATTTTTACAACTCATTCACTTTCAATGACCTATGGCTGTCGTTAATGACTGAGCTAAGGACACAACTTTTAGATAGAAAAGGTTTATGTTGACAAGGGGGTCCTAATAATTGCTTCCTCTTGTTTGCTTTGGTTTTCTTTTCATTTCCAAACATACGCATTTTTCTTATTGTTTCTGACACCTGTCAGCAAAAAGCACAGCCTTATGTATCTCCTGCCATTCCCAACCAATGTGCAGGGAAACGTCTCTGCACGCTGTGTGGGAACTGTGCCAGCAAATCCAAAGATCAAGAAGGGAAACAGATAACGCAAATAAATCATAATGCAAATAAATCACAAGCACAATGGAAGACTCTCCCTATAGGGATTGGTGGCCTTAACCTCATGTAGACCTACAAGAATCAAAGGTTAATGCAGGTGTCACTTGAAAGGTAATTTTCTATTGATTTGCAAGTAGGTCCCTGACCTACTGACCTTCGTGGTGCAGGAAATAGGAGTTCCCCTGGAGCAGCATATGTGCAGGCAAATGCATTATTTACTTTGGTAGTCCCTCTAGTATTTATAGGCCCAGGCAGGACCAATAGAGATAACCTAAAGAATGTGGTAGCCCTTGTAAAGATTTTTGTCTCACTCTTAAATATTTGGGCAGCAAAATAGCAACCTTGATCATAATTTGACAGAAGAAAACCACAAGGGCGCTGCCTGATTTCTACATCCTTTTACAGGCAATAAAAACCACCCATAAATAATTTTCATGCAATGCCTCAGGAGCTCCTTGCAAGGGTCAGCTCAAGACTCGCTGGACATGATTCATGCTGAGTGCAAAGAGTAAATCCATGCACTTCTGTGGGGCTGTTCCTGGGATGCATTGCTGGAGGGACTGGATGATCTGGGTTCAGGAGCAGGAACAGAATGATGTTGCTGGTGGGGGCCTCACTTTGGGCTGATCTGGTGAAGCACCTCCAGAGGTTCAACTCTGAGCACCGGTCCCTGGCTAGACAGGTTCTTTGAAGTTTGGAGCCAGGAAGCAACAGCAAATCTGTGGCTTGGCCACAGGTTGGAAACTATGTAGCTGGAAATTTTGCTCCTGTTTCTTCAGTAGGAAATTGGGGATTTTTAAATAAAAAACTGAAAACCTCAACAGGCTTAGCACAGAGAGATGGCTGCAGTGCTCCCTGAGGATTTTAATTACCTCTTGCTCTCCCTCTGCTTGCGCTGCTGTTGATGGTCCATGATTCACAGCTGATGGGAGAGGAGATAGCGTGTGCAGGGAGCTCACCTCCCTCCAGGGAAGCACGAAAGGAGGTAGGGCTGCCAGTCCGAGAATTGGCAGCAGACTTCCCAATGCAGAGAGATTTACATTTACAAATAAAAAGTGAATGTTTTCAGTGGCTGGAAGAATAAAGAGAAAAGTGGTGGAGAATTGCACCATTTTGGACCACAAGCAGCAGAAATGCCAGGGTCACCTACACATCCTGAGCTCACCTCTCTTTTGTCTCAACAATTGAGCATGTCAGAGTCTACCACACTTCTCAGAGCTACATTCAGTAGCTCTCCTGCTCCCATCCCTGGTGCTGCAATCCTGCCCTGGGTAGTCCCTGTGCTTGTCCAGTCTGTCTCCTTCCCATGCAAAGGAAGGGGTCAGTATCCAGGAACTGGATCTGGGGTTGTACCAGGAAAATGGCAAAGAAGATGGGGCTTCTCTTCCATAGGGTTTCCTAGCAGCTGGGAGGTGCCAAAGCTTGCAGAGCTGTTGCTGTCATTCCCCAGCTCCCCCGGGTATTGCTGAGAGCAAGGCTCAGGGGCGGGGATGCTGCAGAGCCTCCATGGCCTGTCGGGAAACGTCTGCATGAGGGCTCAATGGGTCTGCCAGCACCAGGGGAATCCAGTTCTCTTCCTCCCACAAAAAGACTCTCAGATGTTTCTCCTCAGCTCTGCTTCCACACCCCATCCCAGCCCGGTTCTCATTCCTGGTTCCTCTCCTCTTCCTTCCCACTCCCAGGGCCTTGATCTCACTGCCAAGCCGGGTCTCCTCCAGTAGGCTGCTGGCTGTCGTCTTCTGCCCCACAAGGCCTTCTGCCAGTGATGCATCCAGACTGCCTCAAAATTTGGGACACAGAACCTGGCAGTCGCACCTTGACCCACCCAGGCCGGGAGTCTATCGCAGCCTGGGCACCCAGCCCAGGTGTGACTCAAGCAGCTCACTACCTGCCATGGCATTATATACCCTGTGTTCTGGGCTGGCTTCCCGGGAGACCAAATTTCACACAAGGATTTCAGGGATGGTCTTGACACATCCTGGTGGTGGTTACAGCTTCAATCCAGCCAGGCATGTCCCTACCCATTGGGAAAGCCAAATGCAGCAGACTGGTGCTCCTGAGTCCCTCTTGCAATGGACCCCTTCTCTCCCACCACCACAGACACCTCTGCTCCATGGAGCAGGTATTGCTTTGATCTCTCTGTTGGTAGGAACCAGGCCACAGCTGAGGCAGCTTCATGCTCATTTGCATGGCAATGGTGTCATCCCAAAGATGCCAACCCATGTCTATGATGCTGAAAGAAGTTGATGCTCCCAGGGTACATTTGGCCCCCCAGGTAAGCAGGAGAGACAATCATTCAGTGGCTGTGTGACCCAGCAAATGATTTTTGGTGGGTTTTCTCCTGTTGCCTCCCAGCCAGGCATGTGGGTTATGGAGCAGCCCACCCACCAGGCACTGCTGCCTGCTGGCACAAGAACCAGCTCTAAGCAACCTGTGAGCCACAGACAGCCCACAAGCCATCAATTGCCCAGCCCTGGGGCTGTTATCCCATCTGCAAGCCTGAAATGCTACAGCACTAGATTTGGAGACCCAGAGGACCTGCATTAAAGCTGTTGTGGAAATGCTCTGCTCCATGGTACCTTGCCTGCTCACGTTCCTCTGGTACAGGAAGGAACCTTCCTCTCCTTGCTCAACAGCAGCTATGACTTGCTCATTTCTCTGATCTGTAGGTCGTGAGAGAAACTGCTAAGCCCTTGGTCATTCCAGTGTCTCCTGAGGCAGCAGAGATGGCTGAGGGATAGAAAAAAGGAAAGACAAACCCCCTGCATGGGGCTGAGTCAGCATCCACCAAGGACCACAGTCGGGCTGTACTGCTGTCTACATCCCTGTGGCAGGATTCCCCTACCTTCTGCCAAGAAATACAGGAGTGAAATTAATTTGATTTTACAGTGGAAGAAACCAGTCACAGGGAAGTTTAATCATGCTCTGCTTTTCCAGATCTGCCCAGACCTTTTGCAGGACCACAGGGAATCCATGTGTGAGCTGGGTTGGGCTCTGCTGAGATTTTCTCCCTGAGATGTGCAGCACCTGATCCATGTGCTGCTGCTGTTCCTTGTTTGAAAATGGTATTTGCTCACTCAAAGAAATCTCTGGGTGAAGCTATTTTTGTGTTAGGAGAGAGGACAAGAAACCCCACAAAATAAGCAAGTTTAAACAAAGCTGTCACAACAGGGGACTCTTCCTTGACTCTGTTGCCCACAGTTGGTCAGTGCCACTGCAAAGAGTGGCATAGCTAAAGCTGATGATCGGAAGTGCAAAAATACATTGTCAAGGCAGTGACTGTTACCACCAGCAATGTTACAGATCTTCTACAGCTGGACTCTGCTCAACTCTGCAGGGGAAGGCCTTGGCTGCTCTCAAAAGGTGGTCTCCATCGATATTCACAGGGACATTCTCCACAGCCTTCCTTCTGTAACAGTCACCTTTTCACTGATACAGTGGGCACTTGTGTCAGCTCCTCTGCAAAGGGCAAGTGAGCTTTCAAGTGCAAAACCAGGGCATCTTTTAATAGCCCAGGAGAGCAGCATATAGGTAAAGGAAGAGAAAATTCACAACATAGCCCGCCCCTAGAGAAACCCTTTTAAAAAATTAGTTTGCAGCCTTTGACCCCTTTTACATGCACAAACCCAGGTTGCAAAGCAGAGGGATGCTTCTGGGTAGTGTTAGAGGCTGATGGCTGCTCCTCCCTGCACAAACTCCCCCAGATGCTGCCGAGGAATGGAGCGGCAGTTGGTTATTATTTTTAGCCCCCCATTCACGTGGTCTGAGGATCAGATGCACATTCCCAGATGCTCATTCTACAAATGCCGAGATCCCTGCAGCCCTGGCCGCGCGGATGCACTGAGCTGCCACAGCTCATCGCAGTGCTGGGGGGACAGCGGGGTCTGGGGGCACTGCTCCCCCAGCCCGCAGACCCACACGTGCACGTGCATGGACACGCCACCTGCTCCGCTCAGGAAGCCTCCAGTGAAAAAGGCTTTCTAGGAAATAGAATAAATGAGCGGGAGGAAGTCAAACTGAATCAATCCGTCAGGCTGACGAACAGCTTGTGTCCCCTGAGGACACGGACTCGCTGGGAAGGTGAAGGGCCGTGTTTCCAGGGGAGAAACCAGGCAGAGGCAGGGAGAGCGGGGGGGCAGGGGATGCCCGTGGGAGGAGCAGGGTGTTAGGAGGGGGATGCAGGAGAGTATGGACCAGGCAATGAGGGTGAATCAAGCAGCTGCTGGGGTGGGCACCACTTCCACCCCTCAAAGGAGAAGGTGGTCCAAGAGGGTGCATAGAAGGGAAAGAGAAAAACAAACTCTTCAAGAAGAGAAGTTAACCAAGTGAAGAGCACTGAGTGCATTCTCAGCTTTGTCCTGATCTCTGCAAGAGCTGGAGGGGGACTCCAACATGTCCGAGGTGTGGGGAACAAGCTGGGCACATGCAGAGTATCTGCAGGAAATGCACAGTCAGTCTAATCCTGGTGTGAGCTTCCTTACCCCTGCCCACACAGCTTTGAATGGTCTGCCTGGCATCCAAAATGTCAACTGAAAGACTGAAGCCCTCACCCTCCACCCAGGCAACATTTCTGGGCAAGGAAAAGAGATGCCCAGGATAACCCTAGTGCAGGGGAGTCCTGCTGGGAGGTGATGTGGTATGGGAGTTGAATGACATTGGCCCTGCCCAATTATGGAAGGTAAAACAAGATCCAGCAGCTGCAATCTGAAGCCAGAGAAATACAGATTAGGTATAAAATGTGTTTCTATCAGGAGGCTTAATTAACCACTGGTACAGCTTTGGAGAGCTGTGATGGATTCTCCATTACTGGCAAGGGTCCCATTTGCAATTGGAGGTATCTCTGAGCACTCTCGTTCAAGCGCAGATATCGATCTAGTGGCAGAATTTTCAGGGGAACAGCCCGAGGCCTGGGCTCCCCAGGCCATCAGTGGCAGTGGAGTGTTCTTGTTGGTGTCGGTTTTGGCACCAGGGGAGACTTGGGCTGGCACCAAAATGAGAAGAAACAAAGCCTTACAGATAAGATCCAGGATATCAAAACACCTCTGGTCTCAGTGGTGGATGTCAAGTGACCTTGAAACCCGTGACAAGGCGCAAGGACCATGGGGATGTGAGGAAGTCAGGTCGCTGCTCCGAGGTGGGGCCATTCCTGTGCAGTCACTGCTCATTCTCTCGCGGCAGCACTGCGGTGAACAAGTCTTGCCTTGGGTGCCCAAGGCCAAAGGTGGGCATGGCTTTGCGTGCTCTGCAGGCTGCCAGCAGTCTCCAAACCATCCCACCCTCCTCTTCCCTTACTCAGGGCAATTGCACAGCTGTGTGGCTGGGAGAGGCTCAGGGTGAGGTTGTGGGCTTAGGAGGACTTTGCAAGATACTGGGGTTGCCCTGGGCTTGAGTACCTGAAGAAAACTGCTTACCTTGCTTATGGAAAAATTTGTTTTCTTGCAAGGCTTCTGTCCCTTAGACCAGTTTCTGACTGGTAGATAGCTATGGAGTGAGTCACTTCTATTTGCACCTCAGTTTCCAAGCTAGCTGAGAGGCTGAGTCTCTTCACCTTGATTCAGTCATAGCACTCCTGAGGGAGGGGGAGAGGCTGAAGCAAACCTGCAGCCTTAAGCCCACTACTTTCCAGGGGCAAAGCCCCACAGCTCTTGATATCACACTTCTCACCAGCACAGTCATCTTGAGAGGGTTGTTGCGATACCCAGAGAGGCTTCGAGCCCACGGACACAGCAGCTGCGACCACAGCGCGGCACTGAGCGCTGTGCACCTCCCTCGAGCTCTGCTTCTTCCCAGGGTGTCCGGGGAATCCCAACGTCCAGTGCTGGCTAGAGCAATCACCTTCAGGGCAGCACTGTGTCTGCTCCAGCAGCTCTGCATAGCCAGCCTTAAGGAAAAAGGGAAGAAGGGTAAAAAAAAGGCTTTTGATTAGTTGAGCTTCAGATTCACAGCAATCCAGGGCATCTCTGGGGAGCAGGCAAACCTCTCCCAGATGCAGCGGGATCTCTACATGTGTAAGTGATGCCTGTAATAATCCTCATCAGGGCATGGCATTCTTCCCATAACAAAAATTGGACATACTCAGACTAGTAAGCAAAGGAAATATTTTATGCTTTTATTAATAACCTGAAGAGACCTGTGCCTTCTGTTCTTTAGCTGTAAACCACCAGCCCCATATGGAGAAGATTTGCTAATGATCCTTCAATTTTCCACAATACTCTATTGAAACATACAGAATCATTTCTATTCCCATTTCTGTTCTGCTGAAGATCAGTAATTTGTGAATTACTGCAGCACTCCTGAGGATGGGCTCTCTCTATCTGCAGGTCAGGAGCACTCTCCTCTGTTGAAAAGTACAAAATGGGGATCAGGCCTTTCTGCCTACCTAATCTACTGTGCAGCAAACAAGAACTACAAATATTATGAAATAATCTCAGGAAGAAATCTAGTTACTGTTCCAGCCCTTAGAAAATATTTTCCTGTGTCCACTGCTGCCCTTCAAATTCCAAGCAGCCAACACAGGACCTGCTTTCCCAGCTGACCATGAATCGATTCCCTCTTTGTTTGTTATTGTGTCTGGGATCCTGCTCTCTGTAAAACCTGTGTACCCACAGAAAAACACACAAACACAGAGATCTCCTGCCCATGGCAGATCCCATCTCTCTTCTAGGGAGAAGTGTGGTCAGTGAGCCTTAAGTTAGCCTGGGGCTGGGTCTGCTGGGCTCCATCCTGCACCTGCAGGTTGCATCTCTGCATCTCTGCAAAGTGCTGTGCCTCAGTTTCTCTGGCTTGAACAGAGGAGGGATGACTCGGATCTCCTTCGCAAGGTGCTTTCAGATCTACAGACAAGAAGAGCTGTGTTGTGTCAGTGGCAACAGAGCCTCCCGATCCCATCATTATTTTGCATTACTTTGATGCCCTTGAAATCAAAATATCACACAGTGATTTCATTAGTTTTCAGAGAGGATATCAGCAATCTTTGTCAAGTGTGTGCATGCGTCAGGTGAGGGGCTGAGGGTGGTGGAAGTTACCTGAGATGAGTATTAATGACTAACAGCTCCAACACTAGAAGTGAGAACATCTAAATCTAGATTGAGGCATTTAATTAAACCTTTATTAAACTTCCTTCCGCACATGGGAACAATTCTGTCTTGCTTTTTGAAACCACGATTTAAAAAAATAAAATTGTCCTTTCGCACTTAGGATCAGGTTACTTCTACTTTGCTTCAGCATGAGTTGGTATTCAAGGAGCAAGAGTAGTCAGTGTCCAGCTCCCTCATTTCATCACCCGGGGCAGCAGAGTTAAAGTGCAGAAACTGGTGTTTTGATGTATCAAAGTCCTGATGCAGTCATTGTCTTTGCAGGGGTTGACTGGCCATTTTTGGACAGCTGTTTCAAGGAGACCAGGCAGCTTTTTGTAGTGATTAGAACTATCCCCAACTCTGATCAAGAATGTCTGGACCCACAGGATGGAGGTCCCTGCTGCCAGTCAAAGTGGACTCCAGCACAGCCAGGCCCCATGTTCCTCCATAGTTTGTTCCAGTGACTTTTGTAACCCATGTATAAATCTTCATTTGGCACAGCCCAGGCAGGTGGTCCTCTGGTGTTCCTGTTGCCATGGCCCTGGCTGAGATAACACACAGAAATAATAACATTAAAAATCCCTAGCATCATTAGACAGCTATAATAATTAATCCCTAGTACTTAGTCCTACCTTTCATGCTTTCAAGAAACACAGTGACATTCCCTGACTGTGTTCATTCACCCTGCTTCTCCTTGGAGAAAACTCTGTATCACATGCTCTTTTATAGAGGGAATGAAGGATAACACGTCCATGGGCATCCATGCATTTCGGTGCACCAGATGGGAATATGGTATTATGTTTTAAACAGTTTGCTGTCCTTGAGTGGCAGTCACAGTGTTCCCTGATTCATGGGGAGCTGGAAAGTCTCCAGAACAGCCGCAAGCCTGCAACTAGGTCTTGCAAGTTTGGGCAGATTAGCCCAAAGGACTCCCCTGAAGATCTAACTGTGCTTGGAGTGATTTCTCTGCTGTCTATTTTTATTGTGTCAGGAGTGAAAGACATTATTCCGGACCTGTGGTGGGACAGTGCCCCAGCTGTCTAGGCTGTGCTTGAAGTTTCAGGAGAGCGAATCTCCTCAGAGACGGGCAGCAGAGCTGGGTGGATGCTACTGGGCACAAGCAGAGCTGAGATGGGCCCACATGACATGGTCCTGCTCCCTGGTGCCATGCTCACAGCAGTCTGAAACACGTCAGGGCACAGCACAGTAAGGCTTTAGAGTGTGCTCAGCTCAACCTACTGCAAAACAATGCTGACTTTGGGAGTCTTATCTTTGCTTAAAGGTCAAAGCATGCTTAGTGCCTCAGCAGCTTAAGACTTTAACACTCTCATGAAGGCAAATTGAGAGCAGTTGTCCTTTCCAGTAAAGCAAACCCTGAAGAACTGGGTTCTCCTTTCCCTTCTTCTCAGTCCCTTTGCTGATGTAAACTGAACGTGCTCTGAATTTATGCTGGGGCAAGTGGAGCAGGACCCAATTTCTTTTCTTTGCACCAGAGGAATGGTTGAGCAAATGGGACTGGGCCAAATGGGAATAGCACCTGCTTCCCGGCAGAGCCCCCAAACCATCCTTGGCTCAGAGATGTCAGCACTGTCTCGTGTGCTCTGGTGCCCTGGGGAAGGCACGAAGTGCTGCTCATCTCTCAGGAGACCGAAGCCTCCAGAGACCTGTAGGTCAGATTCTGGGGAGTCAGGCAGGATGTGGAGGTGGCCACGAAGCAGCCAACGCTCGCCCGCCACCCGCAGAGGATCCTCTGCCTGCCCCATGGTGTCCACCATAGACACCCCCTCTGCCAGGAGATATTTTGAGGGCCTGTTTTGATCTCCTTTGCATGTCAGTTATGCTATTTCTGAGTAATTTTATTTTTATTGTTTTCCGGTGGCGAGCTTGTTGTCTTACACTCTCGCCTTGATCTTTTCCACTTCCTCTCGCTTTCATGCCTCTTTCTTTCCCCGCCGGGCTGACGGGTTGGTTGTTTTTGTCACAGCTGGTGGATGAGCCACGTCCATCCCACGTGTGCAACCCCCAGCGGAGACTCCTCAGGGCGGTGGGAGTGCAGAGTCAGCCCCGGGGCTGTCTGTGTGGGTGCGTCACCCTCCTGCCTATCTGGGTGCCTTACCTGTTTCCAGCCACCGCCAGCCAGTCACTGTCATGTGCAGAAAGAAGTGTTGACTCATTAATTATCACGATGTAGGTTATGGTTAGGCAGATGAGTAGAACACCTTCCAAGCGGTGCAGCACCGCAGAAAGGAAGGGTTTGCCCTTTAATCACCCAGTTCCAGAAATGGTAAAACAAGCTGGGCAGTGCTGGAAGGGGCCACTAGGCAACCACGTCAGCTGCCCGCTGAGGAAACCCAGCTCCCACCTGGGAAACTTAACTTCTGTTTAGTATTGACTGCTCTAAACAGACATTCTTCATCCAAAAATGGGGAGGGGGGGAGCTGGGGGCAAAAATGGTATTTGGCAGCTGAGAAGGAGAGAGAAAGGGAAGGGTGCATCTTGAACTTTTTTTCAGCAAAATCTTCCTCTGTGCAGCATCTATTTTTTGTTGTTTTTCAAAGTATGATTTTCCTCCACAAATCTTCAACAATACTTTTTAAAAAAACCCCTAATTTTTAAATACAAAAGACCCTGAATCTAAGCAGGTATCAATGCCAGATCTGTTGTAATCTTAGCCTACATTCAACACTTGTGGAAGAAATGCACAACCATGAATCATCACAGGTCTGCTTTAGCAGGGTTTTACTGAAGCAACTCATGTGGTGAGATACAGGTCAGAATCTGACGTGCTGACATGATCAGCATTCATATTTCCACAGAGAAGGGGCAAAAATCCAAGTGAAAAACCCAAGTGGTGTGACTCCAGGACACTAGCTGAAGACCAGCAAGCAAGCTGTGATCCAGGTAAGTACTGCTCACTTGTGGCAGAGCCAGCCTGGACGAGTCCTAATGAAAGCCTGTAGATTCAGTGCAGCAGGGAGATTTGCAATAACAATGAATCATTTGTCGTTAGTATTGTACCATCAGGTGGTTAGTGAGGGTTTTCTCTCCAGATAGACTCTTGTCTGCCCGTGGAGCAGCTGGGATCAGCCGTTTGGGGAGGCAAACGAGGGGTGTGCGTGCCTTGAGTGTCTGAGTCAGGCTGTTCAGCCTTAGGCTCCTCTGAATAGCCAGCAGCTCCCTGCAAAAGGACAGCATCAACACACCCTCGCTCACTCTTCCTCACACTTCTGCTAGCTCAGTGCCCCGTCTTCTCTCCTCTTGTTTCCTTTCAGTCTTGCACTTAGTGGATCTGATCTCACACTGGTCTAACTCACTGTAGAACCACCAAAATGAATGGGTCAGGCAAACTCCCCCATGGCGTGTGCTGGGCTGCCCACAAGCCCTTGGCTCTAGCCCAAACACAGATGGGCAGATGGTTAGTTGATAGTCAGGTGGCAAGTCCCTGGTCACTTCAGTTAGGGTCAGCAGCCCAACGTGTCAACTGGGCATCAGCTGCTTGTCTTTCCCAAGGTTTTGTTTCTGACTTATAGCTGCAGGGGGAAGCAAGGACACCTGCAGCAGGTAAAAGCCACGATAAAAGCACTGAAAGAACCCATGGTGCTCAGATGCGGTGATAATGGCAGTCAGAGAAGTGCTGAAGTTAGATAACAGGAGGGAAGCGGGGGTTGGATTTACTCAGGTGTGGTTTGGACAGTCTGACCAGCTGATCTTTATCTTCCCTCCTCTGCAACCATAGACTGATCTTTAAAGAGTATCATCTCTCTGGGCACCCATCCTATACGTATTTCCCGGGGTAGCCTTCTCCCCCATTATCTGTGCTCTTTACCCCCTTGGTGGGCGTGGGCCCCTTCCTCAACCTGAGATAGTTCTGCAGAGTTCATCAGGCCTGAAGCCATATGCCAGGAAGAGCCCATAAGGAGTTTGGTTTTTTTTTAAAGTGAGTATCTGTTGCAAAGGCAAATCTTGCTCTCTTTCCCAGACAACCTGCTCCCCAGGGCCGGGCTTGACCGTCAGTTTGCAAGTGTGATAAAACAGACAGGAAATTCAGGGTCTGGCTTCACTGCACAGGCACTGCCCTTGAGAGATACCCACGCCTGCTCCTGCGCTGCTGACACACAGCCTGCAGGCAGGACAGTCCCACTCATCTCCTGCATGGCCTGAGTTAAGAGTACTGCAGGGAAACAAGGTCTGTCACCTCAGCAGGGACTGAGCTGTCACGGATGCCCCGCTGTGGGTGCCTGAGAGAGCAGGGTAGCTCTGGACAAAGTAGAGCGTGGTGCAGACATTCCCATCAGTGGCAAAGCAAGGCAGCCCCCTTCCTCTACCCTCCTCTCACCTGTCTCTGTCGCCTTTACTTCACAGGTCTCTCTAGCTTCTCACACCCAGCCTATGAGCAGAGTTTAGCGATTCATGCCTGGCACAGCCTTGTGCTTGCCCTCATCCTCGTTATTGTATCAGGCAGAAACACCTCTTGTTCCTGGCTCCTTGCTGTATTGCGTCTGCTCCCCTGGGAGCACTGGCCCAGGAGGAAAATCCCAGGCCAGGTTCATACTACCCTGCCCAAGCCCATGCACTATCCTACCCTGTCTTGCTGCTGCTGTGATTTCTATTCAACACTCCTGCTCTGAACTCCCCACTCACAGTGTCAGTTCATCCCTCAGCCACCTCATTCTGCTTGATTTTGGTGCTAACATCCCTGCTGAGCTGGGTAGCTTTACTCCTCTCACCATAAATTCACCTCCCAGCCCTGCTCAACCCTGTGCTTGCTGTTTTCCAGCAGCTGCCCTGCACTGTCCGGAGCTGCCTCTTTGGTTGAGCAGAGCCAGGCACAAGACCCCCATACAAAACTCCACTCGTGGCTCCCCATAGCTCGCCCCACCCACCGGCAGCAGCACACGCAGGAGAGCAGTGGGGATGCAGGGACAAATTCCAGAGGGAATGAGCAGAGGAGCTCGTCCTCTTCCCTCCACTCCACACAGCTTGATCAGCCTCTTGCTTTTTCCAAGTGCTATATTCCCACATGGAGTGAGAGAGGTTTCAGGAAATTTCTGCTCCTCTCAAAATCACTTCTGATTTTTCTAGTAAAAGCGTCTGCCAGCCTCCTGCCGCCAAGTTGGTTTTTTTTTTAATACATATACGATTCAAGCTGCGTTGGCTCTATTCCTGAAGTCTGGCAGGTGCTCAGTGACATATGTTCTGTGATAAATGTTTATTACATAAGTTCATTCAAGCTAACATGGATTTTGAGATATAGTCAGCTCTCATTATACAGCTTGCCTTCAAAGCACTGTGTCCAGATTATGTCTTTTCTTGTAGGGATGTCTCCCAGGGTTTGTTTGCTCCTTCCTTGATTTAGCCAACTCTTGATTGGTTCATCAAGGTAGTTAACGAAGCACTCAGACCAACTCAGGGGAGGGGAGGAAAAGGAGCAATTATAACTTCAGCTTGTTCTAGCTCATTATTTTAATCACTGTTTCATATTTGGTGAAAACATCTCTCCACAAACATTAAAACTTGGGAGCTGTCATCACTCAGAAACAAAGGGTCTGGTTTTGCTGATCCCCAAGCACTGGTCCTGCCTTAGAGGTGAATTGCATCAGGTTGTTATCACTGTGTCTCATTGGATGAGTTCCTCCTGATTCCTGCTGTTTCAGGGCTATGGATACAAGTAACAGTGTCCAAGATTTTCAAGTGTGTTCATCTTCATCCCGGCTGTTCCAAAAACTTCTTATTATTGTTTAATCTTGTTTTAATAAATTCCAGTCACTTTGCGGGCTGTTCTTTGGATGGATGAAATTACCAGTGCTGTAGGATAAAATCCTGAGCATCCTGTGCAAGTCCAGGGGAACACTGGTATCAAATTTCTCCTCTTAATGTGCCTCAGATGGCAAAGCATCAGGATAAATTCTCCTTTGCTTAGGATAAGGAGTTTGGAAATGGAAGAAGCCAGAGGTGCCTTGGGGCTACCTCCTGTGTCCCCACGTCTGAACCACTCTCTGGACTTCACAGAATCTCAGACTAATTTTGCTCACCAGGTTTTGGCAAGGTTCACAGGATAGGTGCATACATGTGTCCGGGAGCAGTGTTGTGTGCCGTTCTGAGAAAAAGCCTTAGCCTTGGTTGTAACAGATTTGTGTGGAGCACAGATCTCCATGTTTGCACTTAGGGGTCACGCTGATCCTGCACGTTATCACTCTTGATGTGCAAATGCTTGTGCAAACTGGATGATTCACAAACATTTTGAAAATGTCTTGTGACTCCAGACTCTCTGGAGAGTCCAGCCTTGCTGAGGCATGGCTGGGTTTTGGAGGGTACAACAGCAATGAATGGGACTTTTCTCAGAGGATCCCCTCACTCCCATCGTTTGGGACACCAAAATATCACGACTGTTTATAGGCAGGTAAAATCCTGGCATAGTGCCCTTTGCCAGGAGGGGCCCTCTGCAGTGAGGCTGTCAGAGCTCAGCGAAGGGGAAAGCAGGCTGTGCATTTCACACTTGGTCAGTTAGGGCCAGCAATAACAACAAACATTTCCTAGTCAACACAAGTGTCTTATCTGGCAAATTCTGAAGCAATCACGGGGAGAATGGGCTGTTGGTAGCGCCTGTACCTCTCTGGGTCTGCAATCCATGCATTCCCTCCTATCCTACATTTGCTGTTCAAGCTCTCCCAGCCAGAGACAAACCCCAGTCTGGAGATGTGGTAGATCTGCAGATGGGAGGTTTGCAGTTAAGGGACAGCACTGGGCTATGACATGTGGTTAGAGCTATAGTGTGTGCCTGGGCTATTGTGGTTGAAGGGGCAGGGTGTTTTTAATACAGCTGCATAAGATAATATGTCAGGCCTTCACTGAATGCACCAGTTTTAGCAAGACGTGTGCACGTTATTCAAAGAATTCAAGGTTAAACTTGCTGAGCTGTAAATCTCGGTGACCAGCATGTAGTGCAATTCCGGGGTGTCCTGAAGCGTGCCTAGGAAAAGGAGACATGGGGAGGACATCATCCTTAAGAGTCCTTGGGATCAAGACTGCAGACTGGCAAAGATCAGCTGTCTCTTCTCCTGCTTTTCCTTGGGCTGGTTGTGATCAACCTCATGTTTTGGAGGTTTGGAAAGGGTAAAATCTGGTGGACAGAAGTGAGAGAATGCAAAAAGGAAAAAAGGAGCATTAAGAAGAAAGCAGTGTTTCCAAGGACCCCAGACTGCTCTTTGGTTTCTCTTGTATCTTTGGGAGGAATTGGGTGTCCTTCCTGCTAAATAATGCATAGTAGAGAGATCACAGGAAACATCTCCTGCACAAAGGGGAGGAACCTAGCTAGTACAACAATTAACGTGCTTTTAAAATTGGTATAGGTCAAAACTCCCCCTCTAATGTCTCTTGGAGTTAGCACAGCTGCAACGGACGTCCATCTCAAATGGATATGGACAAAGCAAGGGATCAAGAGTTGTGCACTGAATCATCCCTTTTAGAGAATTCCCTCAGAAAAGGCTGTGAAAAACAGAAAGATTCATCTGAGTTAAATCTGAACTGTGAGAAACTGGCAGGTCTTGAAGGGTAACTTGGCACAGTCAGTCCCAGAAGCACTATGGGATCAGGGTTTCTCTGCTGGGACAGGGTCATGTTGGAAGCAGGGATGTGAGCAGCAGTCAGCGGTGAGGTGGGACTGGAACCTCTTTGGAGACCCGGTGGTTTTGCATAATCTGGAATTGAAAAAGAACACTGAAAATAATAAACCAGCACCTCAGAAAGGGCTTGGTAATTAACCTATCTCTCCTATGAACTTCTCCTGCCAGGCTCCCTCTTTGCTGTAACTGGTGTCCAGCCCCTAAAGAAGTCAGGAAACACCTGCATTGGTATTTGCATGCACTGCAAGGTTTTTGAGGCAGGGACCATCCTTTGGTGGCTTGTGCTGGCAGCCCTCAGAGCCAGAGGTCCTGTCTGGGGCACACCTGCAAGGCAAACCTTAACAACCAGGTGCCCGTCTCAGCCACTGGAGATGAAGCATCTTGTCTCTGGCTGGGCAGATGACTCAGACCCAGCGCAAATTAGAGGTAGCTTGGGTGGAAGTGTGGTGTGAGTGTCTAGGCACCGCTCGTGGGGAGGGTCAGTCACATCATTGCAGCTCCATTAAGCATGATGCAGACATTCTCCACCCGCAGAGAATTTGGCCCAGACCTTTTTAGTCAGATCCTTTTGGTAATTTGATTTCCCTCTGCATTAAAGACATTAACATTGTAAGTGCCTTAGATGCCGAAGTGACACATGGACCAGTGGAGGTGGTGGCTTTGCATGTGCTGACATTCAGTCCCTCTGAGCAATGTCCCAGACACCAAACTGCTTTTGGAGCATTCTTGCCCCAGAAAGAGTTGCCACTGTGCTGAAACAAGAGCTAAGATCACTCTTCAGAGAATCTATTTGCCTGACAACCCAGATCCTCGGGGGATATGACATTAGCATGGTGGCTATCATTAGTCTTTCTGCTGCTGAGGGCTCCCTGATCTGCAGGCATTTGAGTACTCCCTACCCCGGGATGAGCCACTTAAAGCATTTTAAAACTCTCAGATTCTGGGAAATCTCATCTAAATTTTTCAGGAGGGACAGCGAGGAATGAGATTGAGAAAGGTATACTGGAGATAGATGTGTCTTCAGGGCATGCAGGACCACTTGCTACAGAGTGCTTCAGGGCTTTGTGAGCTTAGGTTAAGTTCACAAGCCCCAAGGACTGTAAATGAAAAGTATGATGTTGATTTGATGTTTGGTTTTGCAGAGGGAGCAGGATTCAGACTTTCTTGTTGAATGGACAGCTATATTCTCTTTCAGGCATGAAGCAACTCCTGCTGTTGTCTCTCCTATAAAAAGGTCTGCCAAAGACTTGGTTTTGCTGCACAGCCTTGGGCTTAAGCTTTTTAAAGGCAACTCTTCATGATGAGGCCTCTATTTCTGGGATGCTTGGGCAGAACCCACAGGAGCAGTCTCTCCTTTGGAGAGCATGGAGCACCAGGTCTTCAACTGCTGCATCCTTCAAAGATTCCCCCAGAGAGATGCCTCAGACACAAAGCCTCTTGAAGGCCTAGTCACTCCTGAAAGCCCTGGTATGCCTGTAGTGTGACTTTGCCCTCTCTCAAACCTTTGCTCTTGTTCATTCAGCCCCATCCTCGGGTCCATCATTAGTTCAGCTCTTTGGCAAATTGTCCTCTCATACACCTTTGCTCTGCTCTGCTATTCAGGATGTGGATGCAGGAATCAGCCAAGACTCTGGTTGTGGTGGATTAGGCATTAAGTCATTTGCATTTCCTCACCACTGCCAATTGCTACTATTGCAGCAAAAGACAGAGTGCACACACTGACTGTGGCTGCTGCTCCTGATGGGAAAACCAGAAGGGAGCACTCCTTCCGTCATAACATTCACCACGCACACTAACTGCAAGTCCCTGCATGCTGTCAGGTTGTTTCATCTGCCTCTCCTTCATCACAGTGATGTGCAGGTTGTTCTAACCACCCCAGGTCCCTTAAAACCAGTTTGGGGTTTGACCAAAGGAAAAACACCCTTCTTGGGAAGGAGCTGATATGCAGGGAAGTGATTTTGTCAGAGTTGCTTGCTTAAGCACGTGGAGACAACTGCTCAGGGTCAGCCACGGATAACAAGCCTTCAGATGACAAATGGCAGTCCTTGGCTGTACAGTAAGGGGTGTATGTTCCCAGCATGCTCCCTCTGAATTATTGCAATGGCAGCACTCACTTCCCTTCTCTGGGAAAGAAACAAGAGCAAAGCAAGCAAGAACTAGCAGCAGATGGTCCCTCCTGTGCCCAGATCGTTCCAGCCAAAACAAATCTACATCCCCAGCTGAAGGGAAGGGTACAGGAATAGAACAGGAGTGTGACTCAGATCCAGTGACTCAGACAGCAAGGCGAGGGGAGAGAGGGAGGGGGAGAGGCTGAACCTGGCGCAAGAGCCTCTTACGGATGGCAGTGATTATTGCTATTATTCCTGCGAGTGCTTGCGGGCACTGACAACTCTCACTCCTGTTCTCTTTTTTAGGGTTGTTTTTTTCTTTTTTTTTTCTGCTGTGTCTCTTTCTCTCTCCCTCTTCCCTTTTGTGGGAAAGCTGTGAGCACCCTCCTCTGCATATTTATCTGTTTGTGAGCTGGTAAATAGCCGGCCAAACACTTGTGTGCCAGATATCAGATAGGCTCAGCTGTTTGCATGCCAGAGGAAAATGCCACATACCCATCTTCCCTGTCGGGGCAGCAGCCTGTGAGATTCCAGGCAGGGTCCCCAGCTCTCCTCCCCCCTCCCATCCCCAGTGCTCCGGCCTGTGGCACTTTTTCCATGTGCCTTCCCACAGCAATGATTGTGCCGAATGTGGATGATGTTTGCCCAACCTTAGCAAGTCAGATTTTGAATAATGAGCTCAAGTGCTGAACTGTTGATAGTACTCTGTCAGAGCTGCCAGGCAGGTCAGATCAGCTACTGTCACTTACTCATGCCCGTGATGTTTTTGTGGCCCTTGGTTTTACCACGGAGGGATGGATTCACATCTTGATACCCCTCAGATTATATGAAAGGCTTTGCAAAGCTCCTGAAAAGCACTATCACTAGAAAAACTAGGCCATTGGGTGAGATCATGCATTAAGCACTAGGGGCTGGCTGAACAATCTGTCCCAGAAACCAGCCTTGGATTAGTGCTGTGCTGTGCTCTGGCCCTTGGCACAAGCACAGGTGGGACGAAGGGCCCAGATCCTGCCTGATCGCATCGGAGGAAAATTACCCTGTGGAGCAGAACATCCTGCCTTGCCAGGTGCCCTGGTCCTGAGCACGAGGGGACTGAGCAGTGAGCAGAATGTCCTGTGGAAACCCAGCCACAATTCTGTTTCTCCGTCTTCATCCTGGGTCATCCTGTTGATGCCTTCCCCACACACCCAGGCAGAACTCAGAGGCTTCTGATTTGAGTCAGAGTCCAAACTGCTCCACACTAACCCCACAGAACGGGGTCTATCCCATGGCAATATGCTCCATAAAGACTTGCATTGTATGTTGATGACCCCTGAGCAAAGTTCGTAGTGAAGGTGTGTAGTTAGCACATGCAGCTTGTGTGGTGCCATTGTGTCAACTGGGATGTTTGGAGGAGCCAGAATGGCTGGGAAACAATGGTCTCACTGGCTTCCAGCTAAACCAGGTGCCTTAAACTGAGTAGACTGTGACTGTAGTGGATATCCCATACATACTTTGAATTTCATGGGTGACAAGCACCCGAATATGTCTGTTTTAGGACACAGAGGGATTTGAATACACCATCCTCTCTCCTGAAGTGGGTCCCATGACTAGAATAGTGCCTCTGGACTCAGCAGAGCTGGCTGGGGACTTACAGCTTACTCATTATGAATGCAGACACCGGCACCTGAGTCCTAAACTGAGGGGTCCTCAGGGACAGAGCCAAGGAGCATGTGCCAGCCCACACACTGCTCACTAGCTAGGGAGGGGTTCAAGGAAGCCCTCTGGTCACTGGTCCAACCAAAACTTCTGGACTGAGGCAACAGGACCCAAAACTGGAGGACCCCTGCCTGCTGGGTCTGGAGGGTTTTCTCCTTGGGGTAGCAGAGATGGAAGGTACAGACTGTCAGACTTTGGGTTGTTTGCTGAGGGCCATCAGCCCAAAGAGTTTGAAAGGAAGACACAGATTGAATTTATATTAAAAATGTATAGATGCTGTTATATAAACTATATAGCTATTTTTAACTTTGGTACCCACTCAGGGTTTCAGTTAACTAAACAGGATACAGGAGGTAAAACATTCTCCAGGGCTACATGATGTAGAGGCCCAGTGGGTTGTCACACATGAACGGCTTCCCCCTTCTTTGCATGTGTTGGTGAGGCCTTGACACGTTACAGACCATGGCAGTGCTATATTTTCACACATATAATGTGTTGTTCTTTTTAAAAAAAAAGTGATTCAGCACTAATGCAGTCTGCATGCACGTGTGAGTAACTCAAGGGGAACTTTAACGTAAAGCCCCTTCTCCCCAGTTACTCCCCCAGCCCTGCTCTGGGTCTGAAAATACAGCATGTTCTCTTCTCTTTTTGTTCTTGGCCACCTTGAATAATGCTGCATAGGATGACCTGCCCAAATGATGAAGGATGAGGGAAAGATCACAAACTTTAGGGTCAGACCATCAATCTACACTGTCCATGTTGGGAGAGGAGTGAATCTTCCTTTCCCAGCCCAAGCTGATGCCTCGGAGGCACAACCTTTACAAGCAGATACACTAATTCATGATCTGACGCTGTATCTGCCACACTGTTGTTATACCCAGAGGCTGCTTCCTGGGGAAGGTTTGCACGACCTAGATACAATTTTGTGTTCCTTGCAGGGAAAATAGTGTCTGAAGTCAAGACATTTGGGTGGGAATCAGGGGTTATTCTACCTGCGATCAAGCTCTGGCACCGACTTCCTATGTAAGTTCACTAAGAAACAGGGATGATAACTCTGGTGACATCATAGGGTGCTGTTCAGATGAAAAAGGCATCTCTGTATGAGACTGGATTGGTACCAGAGACTGAGAGGGTTTAGGAGGGGGGGACTCATTAGACTGTGTCATCTGACCCACGGAGTGCATAACGATAGCTTTTACCTATCTACCCCCTACCAGTGCTCAGTGCTCTCCTAAAGCATCTCTTCCCGAAAGGTGTGTAGTCATGATCTGAGGATATCAAGAGAAGGAGAAGATGCCCTTCTCCTTGGCCATTTGTTCCGGTGGTTAATCACCTCTTTGCTAAACACGTGCACCTTGCAGCTAATTTGAATTTGTCTGGTTTCAGCTTCTAGCCAGTGGTGGTTTGTGTTTATGCGATCCTCTACTACATTCAAAAGCCCTGTCCCACTCTCTGTTTTCCTACGATGGAATTACTTATATGCTGATCTTAACTCACCCTTCAATTTTCCCCTCCTTCCTCCTTTGGGTGCATGAAACAGATCGAACAATTTCAGTATCTCGCTCTAAGGCATTTTGTCTGCTCCTTAATTCATTTCTGTGGCTCTTTCCTGCCCTCACTTTCACCACCTTTTGAATATTAAAATGTGAGCCTCAGGCCTGGTTGTGTTATCTTTTCCACTTTAGTCTCAGTGCTTTATGTGGAGGCAAATTAACCTCCCTGATCCTACTTACTACTTTCCCTGTGTGCTTAATCCCAGGCAGCCCTTGCCCCCATTTGCCAGGAGAGGTGTCTGCACTGAACCACTCATCCATAATGACCTCCAGCCCTCGTTCAGGAACTCTGCTACACGTGCAGCCAGTTCTGCTTATAATGAATGATCTCCCCTCTTCCTCCCTCCAGATACTTCGGAGCATGGGCTGCAGAAAAGCATTGCAAGTGAGCCCTATTACCCAGCAGTCACCATGCCCTGGCATGATTGCCTCTTCAGCCACCTTGCCACCAAAACCAGGTATCAATGCCCTTTGTCTGTGGCCCTTTTACACTGTCTTCTCGATTGCTGATAAAAAAACCATAGGGTAAAGCAGGGCTGGCTCCCAAACCTGCTTGGAATTTGTTGTTCGGTGATGAGTCCTCACTGACAACAACATTTTGAGATCTGTCAGTTATCCAGCTCTCAATCTGTCTCACATATCCTCTGGTTCATACTATTCTGTGCTATTTTTTAAGCAGGATGTCATGGTTTTAGCTCAATCCCCTTGTAGAAAATCTAAGTATAGCATATCTGCGTAGTTACTTTTATCAGGCAACTTTGTAATCTCCTCAAAGAACTAAATCAGGTTTGTTAAGTGCTATTTTCTCTACAACAACATTGAATCACATTCACAGAAGAGGGAAATGCTAAGAGGATATTCAGTTTATTATTCTTAAATTTATTATTCTTTATATATTCATCTGCTGTGCTCACCTAATTGGGAAGACTCATCTGAAACTGGATGTAGGACCTACCAGTAGAGCTACCAAGCAGGATCACAAAGTCCCCTGGCTTAGCTGACCCTCAGGGATGGCAGTGGCTTGGTGAGTGCTGTGCAGGCAGTGGGTTGGCACTGGGGAGTACAGCCCAAAGCAGCTGGTTCTTGTGGGGCAGAGGCAAGACTGTGGTTGCAGATGCAGGGGTGTCTCTCTGCTGGCCATCTCTTGGATTTGGGGATGTACCACCAAACCAGGCTTGCCCGAAACACCAGCTCCAGCACAGAGGGGTGGGAAAGGGCTCAGCCCCTTCCTGCTCCTTCCAGCCTCCTCCAGGTAGTCTGTCAGTACCTGGTCAGGTGGATACCATGACCTCATTGTGATAAAGTTCTGGAGAAGATGAAAAGAAGGGATGTTCTCAGGTGTTGGACACTGTCTTTCCTACAGAACTGCCTGAGAATGGCTATGCTCGAGTCCCTTGGGTCAACTCCACTTTAACATGTTCTAAAGCAAGGTTGAAACCTTTGGGCCTAAAGTCTCAATGAGTGAGCATCCCACAGGTTTCTAACACTGCCCTTGGCTGACCTGTTGGGTGAATTTTCCCTGGTGAGTGTTGTAAAAGTTTGTCTCTCCTTCCCAGCTACAGGGGTGCACTGCAGGGAGGCACTGGAAGATTGTGCAGCACCTGCAAGGACCTAGTCCCCTTCTGTGTGGGATGTGTTAGCAGCTGAAGAGCTGAGCTCCTGCTTTTCTTTATGTGCTCTCCTGACTCAGCCGATCTCTGTTACAAGCACAGCTGCACTCAAGAGAAAATTATTTTATAAAGAGAGTTCAAACTGGCTCTTCTGCTGTGTTAAGTTTTCAGCTACCACCTCTGAAGCACATCCTTCCTTCCTGATGGCCACGTCAAATGGTTTTGCAAAGACACCATGGAAAGGAGGCCCAGATATGCAGCATTTGATGGCCACGTTTTCTTCAGAAATGCTGTCCTCATCACTTCCTCTCTTTGTATGATTATTAACAATAAAACATGTCTGACGGATGGGCAGAATTAATCAAACAGAAGAGAAACTCCCCAGGCCGTGCCTTCAGAACACCCCCCTGGCCTTGGGGTCATGGGGGACTTGGAGGCCAGGTTTTGTTTTACTTGAGCTCTAAGTCTTTCCTATGAAGATGGGAGCTCTCATGATTTATGTCACAGTAACCAAGATCTGAAAAAATATGCCATGTTTCCACTGCAATTTTCTTTCTCAGATGTGCCAGCTGCTCTTTTTTCACACTTTTGCTGCACATTTACGAGAGTGAGAAGGAATGCACACACACACACGCACATACACACAGCTGCAGCCGTGAGACCAGCCTGGCCTTAGCCCACACAGTGCTGTTAAGCCCAGAGATGTGTTTAGTTAGAGCAGAAGAAAGGAAAAGAAAAAAAGAAAAGAAAAAATGGTTGGTGTAACTATGTCTGGATTTCCAAACACCTGCACCAGGGTTTCCTGATATTTCTGCAGACATTTGCATCAGAGATACAGCTGCCACGGTGCTCACAAGAGACCTTAACCTTCATTTGATCGTGGCTCTATTCTCCTTTCATTTTCTCTTACTTAAAACAGAGCTGAAATCTCATGTGCACCCAGAGCTGCAATGGTTGGAGTCCACGCTCGTTAAAAATATCCAAGTCTATTACACCAGTTTAACACCATTTAGTCAAAGCAAGGAGCTGTATGTGTTCTGTCAGCTTAGTTTAATTTGAATACAAGAAGAACAAGCTTAAACCACTCTATCTGTAATGGATTTTAAATAAGACTGAAAATTTGTGTGCAAAGAAAGCCTAATGTGATAGTCTTGGAGCTCTAGGAAGGGCATACCTTTCGTGCTGTTTTAAAGGAAGAGACAAGTTTTAATTCGTGGTATTTTTATTCCCTCTCCACTATTTCTTTCCAGATGAGTACATTAGTTTATCAGATGCTGAGGACTTAAGATAACCAGGGCCAAATTCCCACCTGATGAATACATTTAAACAGGCTTTTCTTGGAGGTGTTTAGAGTCTTCTCATGCTACTGACTTTTCTGGGGCACGACAATACTGACCACTGTGGTCCTTTACTGGAAACTGCCCAGGTATATCACAGCTGCCTTAGACAAGTAGAGCTGGGAGTGAGAAATGTAAGTCAGGCAGCTCATTCATTCATCTTTTTCATCTTAGAAAAAAGAGAATGGGGACTACCACTTGGTGTTTCTACACAGTTTCACTCTCTTATTCTCATGAGGTAGCAAAGAGCTGAAGATTCTTTAGAGGAAGTCAAGCAAACAATTTCAAGGAGATTTCTTTAAAGAAAAAAAACAAAGAAAAAAACCCAGAGCAAAACAAAACAGCAACAGCTGAAATGCTTCTTTTTTTCCTGGAGATTCTGTGAAAACCCTTGCTTAACTAAACCTAGATTTGGTACCTACACCAACCTGAGAGTTTCCTTTAATTAAAATCTCATCCACAATTCCACTTAGAAAAGCCACAATGACAACAAACACAAACTTCAGAGGAAAAATGAGATGACATCTGTTCTTCAGGCAAGGCTCCTTTGTCCTGAATTCTAGAGAGCTGGTTATTTAAAGAGAGAATTATGTGAACAACTAAGATTAAACAAAAGCAGCAACACACCCTGATGCAAGCTTGAGGGTGTTGAAATTGCTCTGCTCTTCTCTCCAAAGACATTTCAGATGCCATTTCTTGAACACTGTTTATGTCGAAAGTGTTCACATTCTGATTTCCTCTACAGCCAGTTCGCTGCTCTCTGCAGTCTCTAAAAGCATCATCAAGCGTTTCCTCATTAGATAATATCATCACACACCCTAATGATTAAGCTCAATGAGTCACCTTCCTTTTTGGAGCCCTGCATTCAATCCAGAATTGTGTATCCTCTCTCTCTCTCTTGAAGAGAACTCCCTCTGCACAGAGATGTCCCAGGAGACCAGCCCAGCTGTAGCAACAAGTTCATTAGCCAACCTATTGTGGTGGATACTGAAACCCCTCTGCGTGATGCCAGAGACAATCAGGCTGGTGCCAGGGTTAGGGGTGCCGTGTGCTGGGAGCAGCGTAGGCACTTCAAAAAGGGGAGCCCTTGCCTCAAAGAGTTCTGACATCTGAAAAGCAAGGAGTCAGAACTCTGACATCTGAAAAGCAAAAAGCCAGCTAAGTGGTTAGTGAAAAGCTTTGGGGATCAAGAGGATGATAAACAATCCGTGCAACTGTAAGGACTTGGGATGAGTAGAGAGAAGGGACTAAATACTCCAAGTCTATGGGGAAGGATGAGAAAGGAGAATACTGAATTGAGACAATGAAACTTTTGTAGGCAACAAAGAAGAGGCTAGTAGAAGAGGAAAAGGAATGGGTCCCTGCTGTTTGATTACAAAGGCCTTTTTCTGTCATCTTGCCTGCAGAATGGGTTTTAGTATTTATTTCATCTTTTTATTTCAGGTGGCATTAGCAGTAATTATAAAAATAATGGCATCTCTATTGCCGTATGCACTATTTACATTCCCATAAACCCTACAATCTGTAGGCAGGGGCCAGGGAGAGGGCCTTTCTCCAGGGTCTGTGGCTAGCAGAGGGGACTGGCTGGGCAGGGCAGCACCCCATGGCCACCTGCACAAGCAGCCGGCTTGGCTGGGACAGCAGCCAGGCAGGGAAAGCCTGTCACTCTCACTACAGTTTTCATCAAAGGGCTTTCCTGCCCTTCCCCTACAGAAGTAGTGAGTGGTAGACTCTTCAGCGCTTTGGTTGGTTTCATTTAATTTTATTTTATATACATCGCAAAAAGCAGATACTTCCCCTGGGACATGGCTGCTTGCATCCCCTCACTCGCAAGTATTTATAGGGCTCCCCTCTCTGCAGCATCTCAATGCCTTGTGTTTTAATTGGAGTTATACTCAGATTTACCTTTCCCATGCAGGGTAGTTCCCCCAACACAGGGCTGAAACTGAAGCAATCAAGTCGAAAATGTAAATCTAGATGTGGCTGCCTCAGGTGCCATTTAACACTTCCAACATCCTGAAACTAGGTGGAGAAATGCCTTAATTCCCAGAGGGACGCTTTCTAGAAGGTGTTTTCTGAGCACATGTAAGACTCACACCAAACAAGTTGCTCCCCTTTTAGGGATGATGTTTGCATGTTCCCTCTCACCCAACCTACTGATAGGATGTGCCACCGTGCAGGAACACATCCCCACTGCCAAGCCACAGGGCACGACTCCCTGGCTTTCCTAGTGAAATGGTGACTCACTGCAGCCTCCTGCTTAAGGAACTCCTCAGCATCCCCTCCAGTATCAAATGTGGCGCATTTCTTGTGAGCATGTATTCATGGAATGGTATAACCATTTAGATTGGAAAAAACCTCCAAGATCATCAAGTCCAACCATGAACCTAACACAGCCAAACCCACCACTAAACTGTGTCCCTAAGTGTCACATCTATACCTCTCTTAAACACCTCCAGGGCCCACTCTAAATTAGGTATTTCCTTCCCTCTCTACACCTGGTCCCTAGAAATTCTCTACCACCACAGGGCATTTTCTAGCAGAGGATGGAGATATGGGACCAGCAGCCCTGTGGGACAAGAATCTGTTCTCAAAACAACCATCCTCTCCATAGGGGTGCTGCTGCACAAAGGGGTTGGGAAGGGCCCCAGTTTGGGAATGTGAGTGCTGGTCCCAGAGAAGAGGGCTCTGTACACTCTGTACCTGCTGTACAAGCTGTCAGAGGGAGTTTGGAATGAAGGATTGCTATAACCACTTGCTGTCGGCTCTTGCTTGAGAGCAGTAGCTTGCTTGGAACTTACTTGTACCCTTCCTCTCCTTTTCTACCCCTGGGACCCCCTCTTAAGATTCCTTCCTCATTTTGCTCAGGACTTGTTGTCCACCTGGCTCTTTGGACCCAGGATGTTTCTCTGTGAGGAGGAGAGTTCTCTTTCACTGCACTCCTTTCTCAAGCATGTTGAGGTTTCATTGTTCTCATCATCAGAGGACCTCTTAAACACTGTCCCAGTAAGTCCTGCCCAACAGGGGAGGTTTTCTGCCCTGCAAACCAGGGAGAGGCACAGCTGCTCTGTTTTCTGTCTGTTCTGCCTTGATAATTTTTTGCTCCCGGTCATCCGCCACCTCCTAGGTCTTTTTTCTCCAGAGGAGGTACTCTTGTCTCCCTGTCATTGTTTCATAGACACACGCTTAGAGATTTCCCAATGGTAGTATGTGGCAACAATGAATCCCCAGTGCACGGAAATGCACATGAAATTGTATTAGTCACACACAATTAGGCAACACACAGTCACCATGCAATCAGGGGAAGCCTAGATGAAGATTATTGAGGTGCAGAGGTTTTTGATGAACCATATTGTCACCCCAAAATGCTAATATATGAGAAATAAAGCATTTTCGCTGAAAGGGGTTGTACTGGGCAAATTTTTCAATTCGAATTGTATTCTAAAGGTTGGAAATTGCCCTTTTATCATTTCCAAAATGAAAAATTCATTTCATTCAAAATTACTTTTGATTTCACAATTTAAATTAATGAGCTTTTTTTAATGTGGCTGAATACAAAACACTTCAAAGTTATCAAAATGAAACAGTGTTGATTGCCCCCACTGAGCTTTTTTTCACACTTTCTTTGTAAAAATGCTTATCGTCACCTAAATTTGCATTTAAGGTAAAATGTTTAAACATTGAAAACATTTGCAGGACAGAGCAATCATGAGTTGCTCAGCTCTAACGCAACAGCGATTTCACCACCTCCTTGTTACATGATTGTGATATGCAGTCTTGTCTTCTTGACATCTTCCAGAGGATTCTTGCTTTCCTTGGGAGAGGTTCCTGTCTATGCAGTACGTACAAGCTGCCAGTCCACACCAGACCTTTCAGGACACTTGCTAGACCATGCAGAGATGGAGGAAATGGATGTGGTTTGATTTGCCCGAGCTGGGTGGGGTCTCAGTGGGACTGCAATGGAATTAACAGAGCAAAGGGAGACCTCTGCATGCTTTTCAGTCTCCCAGTGAGACTTCCAGCATTGTTTCCAGGCTGCAATCGGAGAATTACCCATCATTATAATTCCATTATAATAACTGGAGGCATGTTCAGTAGCTCAGCATGTTTCCCAGAGGTGGAATGTTTGCACATGCTGTAGGTGCTGCTGGCCAAGATGTTCCCTGAGACATGGGACCTCCCCCAGGGGGGGCTGGGAATGCAGCCACACATGCTTGGAGGGAGCATCCTGAAACTTCCCGAGTGGCACCTTGCTGATCTCCGTGGAGCCCTCTCTTTGGAAAATACAGCCAAGGTTCACTCAAACAACCGGATATGACCTCTGACACTGACCAGTGTCTCCTCCGTGTTTCCTTGCAGTTGCCCCTCCATCCGCACCCCCTGCCCTTTGGACCATACTTGCAGTGTGACCCAACGTGTCCAGCTGCCACAGCAAGGCCGCACTTGCAGAAGAGGCTGGGAGGTCCCTGGGCACTGCTGAGATGTCCGGCACCATTGAACCACGCGGTCCCTGGGTGTTCTCTGCACTTTCAGGAGCTGCTGGAACGGGAAGCAACAGCATCAGTTAGAGAGCAGCAAAGGGGAGTTGCTGGGATCAACCTCAGCAGGTCCTGCTTGCTTTTGAGCTTCAGCCAATGAAGAGTAAGTGGTTTTAGCAGCCTCAGGGTTTTGCTGATGGGATGTGTTGGAAGTTCTGTAGGGTAAACCTTAATAGCTTAATGTTTATACTTTTGAGTTACCACAGGATGAGGGGCTGTTGGGGGGTGCCTGACCTTTGTGTAAGTGGCCTGTGCAAGGCACCAACACAGACAGTAAATTGCTCAGTCTGGGAACAGATTGTGAGGAACCTGGATGCCAGTCTTTTCCCTTCTTAAACCATCGGGTTTTTTTCCTTTGCTGTACAGAACAATTTGTAACCTTCCAAGAGACACTGTGTCTGATGCTGAACAGAATTCTCTTTAAAAAATCTTGCCTAACAGTAATGAAAACAAAACTACAGTGTGTTACAAACCAAGATAATCCCAAACACAGTAAGGAACTGAAAGACTGGGATTTCCCTAAGACAAGTCTCATGTGCCCAGGCTTCACAGGAGTGAGGTGACAGCTAGAAAAGAAAGTTGTAATGCCTCAACAGCCACTGAGAATATGACAATAAACAATTTGTTTTGAATTATCTTGCATTCAGTATTTTACAGTAGGAACAAGACAGACCATAAGACAGGAAATGCAGAGTAAAAGAGACCACTAGCCATAAACTTTTCCCAGCAAGAATAAATAAATTTTAAAAAACCCCCCAAACCCAAAAGCATTAAACCCACAAATATTTGTTTTAATATGATATATATCTATATATATGTTCTCTTTTGAATTACTCTTGTTGCAAACTCAAGAGGCAGGGCTGCTCACATGCCCAGCTGGCAGCATCTCTGCTCCACTGAAGCAGGAGTTGTATTGGTCATCTGACTCCCATCTTACATAATACAGAGCTCTGCCGGGCCATGCTGCAGCTGGACAGGGGAAAAATAACCTGGGCTGTGCTGAAACACATTGTCACGCTGCTGCTGTAGTGTTGGTTCATCACAGTGTTTCCAAAAGTTAATTTTAGCAAAGGTACACAGGGTGTCCAACTATATCAAGAGTTCTCTCCTCCAGCTGTAAAAATTAACAGGATTTAGATTGCTCTGGAGCCACTCGTTCTTGGACCTGTTCTTCCATGTGGGCCATCCCTTTCAGAAATTCTAAGTTTATGTGCCCTAGGTGACCTGAAAGGTAAAGTGCATACATTTATGTATAAACACACACATATGTCCATATGTTCATGCCTGTGCTTATGCACACACACAGAGATGCTTCTCATGTGTACACATTTTGGAGAGCCCAGTCATCCTGCCTTGGCTCAGGGAGCAAAGGTCTCCAAAAGAAAACCCATCTGTCACTTGCACAAAGAATGTCTCCCCAGGGCAACCGAGCCAGCTCTCCTGCTCCAAGATCCCTGATCCCCAGGGATCCCCAGGGCCCATCCCTGGTACAGCTGAAAAGCATAACAAATGTTTGTTGTTTTGGCTGTTCTCTACAGTCCGGTGCCCTTGCTCAGAGAGTCTCCCGCACCACTGCCATGCCCACAGCTCGTACCCACAGTTTCTCCAAGCATTTTGGTTAACAAAGCTGGTCTGACCAAGAGGAAATGAAGTTCTTCCTTTTTTTTTTTTTTTTTTATAAATTTCTTTTATGCAATCATGCATCTGTCTCTCTTGTCCTGTCACCACAGAGGAGATGTGGTTGCTGGATCCTGTGGTTGCCTCCCACTACGCTCTGGAGCAACCGTAGAGGACAGTGCTTAGACAGCACAGAGGAACAGCAGGAATTCAAGTCCAGCCTCAGTGTGTGCTCACAACCTTCAGATGCAGGTTCCTCCGTGATCCTTAAGAGCCCATAAGGCAGGTATGGCTTTGTGAACCTGCCCTGTTCCCATGTTTGTAAGAGGCCTGGTTTGTTTTAGTGTAGTTGGAGTGCTGAAGACCATAAGCATTTACTAGTGATTTGAATTTTTCTTGTTAAAAAAAGAAAACAGCTTGCTATTGTGTAGGCTCTGCATAGGAGCATCCCACTTCACTCTAGAGTTGGTTATCATTTAAATAGGAAAGCATTCATCAGGAGTAAAGAGAAACATCTTTTCCTTACTCCCATTAGCATCGAGAGCTCAAAGAAATCTTTCTCACAAAAGAGAGCAAGACTTGGGGTTTTCTCCTGATGCTGCCTTTGACGTACCATCTCTTCTGTCACATATCCACATGCACAGCAGCACCTGTACTTGTTGGTATATCCTCAATGAACTAATTTGTCCTGATATGTGAGATTCAAGCCACCATAGCTCCCCTTCTGCCCCACGTCCTAGATATGTGTCCATATCACAGGAATTGAGCATTTCCCAGGGCTGTCAGCCCTGCAGAGGCAGATGCTGCTCAATTTGTGGAGCTCTTCTACTCCTGTCCTTTTTCAAGTGGAGGAGACTTTACTTAGGAAAGGTTTGCACAAGGAGAGGTTTACATCTTAAGTTCTTTTCACTCCCTGTGAGCTTTTGGTTCTCTCTAAATACTACACGGAAGTTCTGTAAATTGCTATTCTATGGATAAATCCAGTCTTCTGAAAAACTTGCTTCTCCATTGACCTTTTCAATCCATTGAGCTTTGTGACTTGGATGCTTTCTTTAGCTAAATATTTATATAGTAAATATTCAATGTATGGATGGTTGTTACGACTGCAAGCTCTGTGGGACAGAGGCCGGTTCCCTGTTTCACACCTTGCACAGTCATAGCCAACACAAAGCAGAGCCACAGCAACAACATTCCTATGGCTTTTGAAGGCACAGGCTGTGACTGGCTTTGTCAGGCACAATGGAGCTGTTATCATCAGTTGCTCTGAAAAAGAAGTTTTCAAATTCACCTTTCCTGCAATGTCTGAGGAGAATGGAGGGGGTGTTGAATTCTATCACGACAATATTAGAAAGAAGATGAGTCAAATATGCCACAAGGGTGTCCATCAAAGAGCAGAGATAAAAGTACTGAATTCCAGTAGCAAATTGTCCCTGGCAGACATGATGAAATAATGCTGCTTGAAGGGAGTGAGGGGAAGTGTCACAGCACCCCAGGTGTCAGAAGTGCCTCTGTGAGCTCCAGAAGAGTGAAGTTGTCTTCGCTGCAGCGCTGCAGACTTTCTGTCTGACGCTGAGTGAGTCACTGGCGTGTGGCTCACTGCAGGAGTGCAACTGCCTGACTGCTGGGGAAATCAGTGCAGGTCAGGTGCTGAAAAAATTTAAGGATCTGAGTGTCTTCTCTCCTGTGACGTACAGATAATACTTCCTCTATTCCTTTGTACAGTAACATCTTTGAGGAATTAGGTGATTTATGCTTGAGACTGCAGCTTCAAGTCCTGAGCATTGGGGACACTCTTCACTGTCATTTTGGAACAGCAGTTACTGGGGAAGTCCAAAATTTGGTCTGTTTATGGAGAGGCAACAGCTCGTGGACATTGCAGCCCCAGCACAACCTCTCTTCCTGCTCAGACAGAGTGGGTAAAAGCCCACGTGGGTCCAGATGATGCGCAGAGAAGCACAACCTGGCACACCCACACGGCCCTACCTCTGCTTTAGCACCAAGGGAAGGGAGCTCTGCCATGCTGCACTTCATGCAGACGGCACTGCCAAGCTCTTGGTGGGGCAATTCTTGGGTTCCCCTGTTGCAGAAGGACAGGCAGAACCCCAGTGCTCTGGAAATCCTCCCCCGCTGGATCATCCCTGTCTGCAGGGCACACCATGCGGCTCAGGGCTGGCCAGCCAGCCCGGGAGGAAGCTGCCTATGCTGTGAAATGAATTTTTTAACCAAGAAACAAAGTTTCCTTTCCTGTAACCCCAGACTTATGAGTCAGCACTTCACACATCAATTATTTACAACAAAAAGCAAGAAGAGCAATAAGATTTTGTAGGATGGAGGGAAAGTGAAGGGGAGACATAGCCCACACCACTCCTAAGTTAAATGTATTCCCTTTCTCTGCTTTGCAGGTCCCCAAGAAATTTTCATCTTTGCACAGTCTTCTGTGTGTAGCAGCTCCAGGCCTCCATTTATGTTTAGCCTCAAGGTTAATGCAAAGAAAACATGTTTTATAGCTAGGGAAACCAGGCACAAAGAGCTGAAATGACTTGGCTATGTCTTTAATTCCCTCTACCAGCTATGTCAGGATCCAAAAGCAGCACGTGTGCACTCCCTCTTGGGAGACACAAGAATTCAAGTAAGGATACCATTCCCATTTGTGCAAGGTACCTGAAGGCTTTCATTTACACATCCCTTGGTAACGAGTGCAGAGCTCTAGATTGTAAATGAAAATTGCTTTGAGTCACAAGGAAAATCCATGCAACACACAACCTGCATGTCTAACTGTGCTGCTGAACATGGAGTCATGGAGGCTAGCGGGACCTTCCCTAAGTGACAAAGGGATCACTAGCTGCCTAATGTCTTTTCCAGCTTCCATGAACTGTTTGGCTGCCACAATGATGTTGTGAGGTGGTGACAAAGGATGCAGGAAGTTCTTATGAGGAGGACGCTGTGACGAGGAAGCAAACAAGATGAGCTGTTAATGGAAGACAAAAAGCACTGAAATCCCTCAGAATATGTGGGGATTTTTCTGGTGAGTAATACCAACATTTTAGGAACAGAAAAATGAGTCATTCCCACTCCACATAAACTCCTCTTATCCTGCCGTGATTTAAAAACTAGTGTAGTCTCATGGAGTCCCTCTCCAAAGCTTAGAGTAAATGACTCTTCTCTATAGGGAAGACAAGGTTTCAGTATTTGCCCCAGACACCTGTGTCCTGAGACACCTGTCAAGGAAGGGTGTGCTGATGGGAGAGTCATTAGGGCCCAAAGGGAAAATGTGAAACACCTTTGGGCTCTGTCCAGTGAGAAGAGCAGCTACCCTGTTCTCTCATCACCCAGCTGGCAGCAATCTGCACCAAAAGCTATATAAGGGATTATGTTACAAACACTTTTCCCTTTCTTCTTCCGACTATCAGTTGCGTGGGCAGTGTTGGGTGCTGTGGATGTGAAAACTGCCTGTCCTCTCTTGTCTGGAGTGATGCAGCTGGTCCAAGTAAGTAGGGTGGGTGTCAGCCTCTGTTATGATGGGCTGGTCATGGGCTCTTGCACAGGCCACCTCACTGGAGGGCTGTGAGCAGTATCTGTAAACATGTTTCATGCAAACATCGTTATCCTTGGCAGCTGCAGTAAAAAACTGCAGCTTAAACGAGCGTCTGGTTCCAGTCTTTCCTGTGCTATGATCTCATGTTACAATGTGAGCAAACTTCCTATCTGTAAAGAAGGGAAGTAGAGAAGCCTCTGGGGAGCTGAGGTGGATTTTCCCTGCTTCCCATCAGGTGCTACTTTTAGCACAGGGCTGTGGTATATCCAGGAGCCTGGGTCAGGGTTAACCAGGGGCTCCTTGCAGCCCTGCTGTGGTGAGGTGCTCACCCTTTGTGCCTCTTGCTGAGTTGCTGTTGTGCCAGTAGCATGTGATGTGGTCTCTCTGGGGTTCTGCTTCCTTTGGGACCCTGCCCTGCCCCAGCACAGCTGGGTTCCCTTGAAGAGGAAGGCAAGAGAAGAGGTCAGTGTGTCCAAACCAAGCCTACAAGAGGCAGGGGGCTGGTGCTGCCATGGAGGGGCTGTTTCAGGCAAACCATCCTGGCAAACTGCTTTGTGTCCTTTTTTTTTCTATTCCAAGATCTGGGGCTTTTGATGTGTTCAGGGGCACCCTAGTCATTCAGGCAAGAGGGGAGGGTCTATGTATTCCCATACAGCAGGAATTCTTAGGGGCCCATGGCTTCCCAGTTGGGCAGAGTGAACGGGTGAGTCTCATACCATCCTGGATCCAGTGCCAGCCATCTACAACAAGAGCAGCAGGAACTTGTCTGGATACCTTTGGGATCCAGGTGTTTATTTTGATAGTGTGGCTGTGTTTGGATCTGTGCTTGTGATTTTTCTTTTTTTAGAAGTACAGTGGATTAGTCCTGGCTTGTGCAATTGTTGTACCACGTTCTGGCTCTGTGTTGTACAGGGCTCGGCAGTGGTGTCAGGAGACGTGCCCCTTAAGTACACTTATTATTTATCCTCATAGTACAAGCTGCACAAAATAAGTACCAGGCATTTCCAGAAATTGCTATTGATTGGGCAACTGCGTTTTACAAAGCTAATCAATAAGTTTCCCCCCCCCCATATTTATTTGTGATACAACTGCTCTCTTTGTGAGCCTCATGTGCTTTCCAGAGCTTGTAATTTGTCCAGTGTAAATAGCTGATTTCATTCTTTTTCCTGGGGAAAAAATAGCCCTGCTATTATAATGCCATGCCTCTTCTGGTGAGGAAGGTGTATGTGTCTTCCTGCCTTTAGGGTGGGTAATCTCGCCCTTCACAGGAAGAAGATGAAGGGATGGGAAAGAGCCTTGTTGTTTCCTGAACACCAGAGTTACTGAAGTCTCCTGTGGATTTTTGTCCTTTGGCCTTTTCATCCTACTTCTGTTTCTATCATAACAACCCCAGCTCTTTTCACACTGCTCTTCCTGTGGCTCCACGACACGGAAGATAACGTAATGCTGTAGCTGGGACAGAGCTGTGCAAGCTCTGGTTGGCCAGCCAGGACACATGTGCTGTTCCGTAAGGGTTGTTACCACGTGCCTTTCCACAGTGGAAGCTCCTCTGGATCTCTACCTCCACTCCTCTATGGGTTCTGCCAAATCCTTTAGGCATTTCTTGTTGCTGAAATTTCTACCGCTCTTTCAAATGTCACCTAATTGAGTCAAAAGGCTCAAAATTCTTTGAGGAGGATGGATGGTGGATTATCTGAGTGTCAGTCCAAAAAGAATCCTTTGGGTGGATGGCTGAATTGCCAACATATTTAGAGTTCTATTTAGGTTTCAGATTAAGAAGAATTTGGACATCTTCCTCTTCTGGCCTTGAATGACTTTATTTATGCTGCCCCTGCAGTCCTGGTTTGCCTACAGAGGGAATGAGAAAGCACACAAAGCTCTTCTAAAGGATTTCCCCACAAACTGGAAACACCAGAATTTTGCAAGAGCTTTTTCTGTAGTGTGGGACTATGACTAAAGAGACATTGGCTTTTCTTGCTCCACTAAGTCTGATTATGCCCTGTGTGAACCTGGATATGTGAATGTCCCTAAATCTCTTCTCTGGTAAGGAGAAACAGACCTACATTTGATTTTCGAAACCCAGTGGATCCCACATTTCCCTCTGAAATTTCCCATTTTGTACAGTCACCACAATTGGCCCTATTTTGCATGTTTCACTTTATTCTCATACACAGATCAGCTATGGCATCCAGGATGAGATGTAAATCAACAGGCTTGCATGCTGACAATATTTTTCCAAAAATTTGAGAGAATTTCCTAGGAACTACTGCTCTAACTGTAATACTAAGTAAGGCCAAGACCAATATAGTGTAGAAGGTGGTGTGTAAGAATATTAATTGTCAAAATAGTTGCACTGGTATTTTTATTGTATTCTTTCAGAAATTATGGAACCTATTGATCAGCCAACTTAAACAGGGAAACCCAAATAATCCTTGTTACTAAAAGCTTCTTGAAAATCAGTGGCCAGGCAAGGATGTGTTCTGTATACAACACTCAGGGAGTTTTCAAAAGTTACGGGTGCTGTTCGGCCAGCAGTGACTGTCCAGTTAGAGCACAAATAGCCTGAAACAAACCACAGTAAATGCTGCTTCTTCCCCAGCTGATTGTTATGGGGTGTGGGAAGGAGCCGAGTGTATTGGGAAGGGGGAGAGTTTTGAGGGTGCTGTGGGTACAGGGCTGGGTAAGGGGAGGGTTATGGTGAATGTGGAGGGAATCTCAAAGCACTCTACAAAGGGAAATGTGGAGGACACTGGGTAGATGTGCTGGTGGAGGGAAAGGACATGGGGTGAAAATTCTTGGATCATGGAAGAAAGAATCTTGAGGCCTGAAATAGCTTGGATGATACAATACAGGTGTGATGAAATACTTTGTTTTTTGTTCTGAAAGAACTATTGCCTATTTTCATGAGGTTTTTATACAACAAAAATGGCTTTCTTTGGCACTAGGTACAGTATAATACTATGTCCTGAAAAAGTCAAATTGACCTGTGTGTAATTAATGTTTCTTCTTAATATACATGAAGGCTTACAGACAGTGGAGCTAAGCTCTTAAATTGTGAACCTTTGTCTCTGACTTTGCTTGAGATTACATTAATTCAAGGCTCTGGACACAATTACAATTAACTGCTATTCCTTGCTTCTGCTCCTCTGTACACTCAGTTGCTTGACCACACCCTCAGCATCTTGGATCATTGACTCAGATGTTTAAATGGAAAACTACTCAGCACAGGTTTATTGCAATGAGCGGCAGCAAAGAGGGTCTCTGCAAATATCTTGGCTTATTGTATGCAGCCAGGTTCCCCTTTGTTTACTTGACTTCCCCAGTTATTTTCAAGCCACTAAGGTCATTGCTAGTTAATAGTTGGCTAGAAATCAATAGACAGAGAGATGGTTAAAGATAAGTTTTAATAATGGGTGCAATCAAATTCTAGCAACTTTTATCTCTGCTGCTGCCCGTGGTGGGTGAGTTTTGTGCATTGACTTCATTTATCTTCCAGCTGTACAAACTCCAGGCAAGATTTTTATCTCTGTAAAATAAAAAGTAAAAGCCCACCCTAATGCTTAGTGCCCTGCTGCTGGAGAGCTGAGCCCAAATGTGCTTCAATTCTTTCCATCAGTTTCAATAGGATTTTCATCCTGTGTTCACCACTGTTCTGAGAAAACAAAGCCCCAAAACAGGGAGTCAGAGATGGAGCATCATCATCTTTTGACTGGTCTCTGAATGGATGGGGGTATTTCAAAGCCTCGAAGAGCATTGCTAGTGAGTTCCGTTGTTAAGTAGCTTCTGCACCTTTAATTGAGCGTTTTGTTGAAGTTGGATTTTAAAATCTTAATCTTGGAAGAGAAAACACTGTGCTATGATTTATGCCTTTAAACACAGGGTTTGCTTAATATGGAGTGTGTGCAGGGCACTGCAAAAGTCTAATAGTTATTTCTTGCCAGCTGGACATTGCCACACGCAAAGCAGATCTCTCAAATTCCTCTGGTGTTGAGTGATCACTCGAACAAGCGTGTTCAAAGCGTGCTGGAGACGGTGGCTGCTCTGGGCTTGGGATCAGCTGCTGCATGATGCTGCTTGTCCAGAGGTTCCTCGGCTGCCCACAGCTCGCCTGCTGATCCCGTGCCTGGCACCAGGTTCTCTTCCTGAGGGTTTTGCAGAATGTTACCGGGCTGTGACGCAATGGCATCCCATCCATCCTGCTGTGGCAGATTCACCCACAGAGGTATGGCTGGCACTTCCATGCGTGCTCAAGCAAGCGAAAACCTTAAACACTGCACCTAAAGCCCTTCCAGATGTTTTCACAAATATTGCAGGCCATTGGGATGGCCTGGGCTGGCAGTGCCTGCCAGGAATTTGAGGGACTTGTGCTCAATTCCCTGTTCTGCCCCAGACTTCTTCTGCCTCAGGCAAATTACATCAGTGCTGTGACTCAGTTCCCTAGGAGTACAATGGGAATAGCAACAGTGCCCCAACTTGTGGGCTTACTGTGATGGTAAACACCTCTAAGACTGCAGGATACTGAGCCTCTGTGATCAGGACAGCCCTCTCAGCAACTGTATACAAAGTGACTTGAGCTCTTCAGGGTATGGTTTGAGTTGAGGAAAGGTTTGGGGAGTGCTAAACCTGCCCCACGGTGTGGGAAGGGATTAGGTAACCATCTGAGTGCTCAGGACCTTCTCCTGTGAAAACATTGGCAAATCCTGAAGGTGGTGTTAAGCTGGCATGTCACCTTAAAAATCGCAAAAGCACCAGGCACCTGAGGTTCCCCTGTTTTAAGAGCCCTGTCCAGGCCATGAATCAGGGAAATTAATTCAGGGCTATGGGTTCAGTCTGTGAGTGACAAAGAGCTACAGGGCATAATTAACTAGCCAAAACTACCTGCTCAGGAATTGCTTAGAGCCTGCAAATATTTGCAGCTTCTCCAGAGTACAAGACACTTAAATGAGTGCAAGTTTTACTAAGACCTTGGGAAAGTTACCCATGGCTGCACTGCCCTCTCAAAGCTTGTAATCCCCTTACTGGCCCCACATATCCAGAGGAGCTTCTCCTTCTTCCTACCACCTCCACCCCTCCTTCCTTTCTGCAAGAGCTGGTCTGCGAGAAGAAAGACTTTATTGGCCACAGGCACCACTTTTCAATCCACTAAAGGTTAAAGCTGGTTTGGCAATTTCAACCAGCCAAAGGAGCACCTGTTTGGGCAACTGAAGAACACCAGGGCATGGTTTTTTCTGATTCACTGGTGAAAAAGACACGGACTGCTCATTACAAGTCCTCCTGGAGATGCATGTTCCAAATGATTCTAGTAGTAATCTTTGAGTAACTTTGTAAGGTATTGGATAAATGCCAAGTGGCACAAGAAAGGATGGTAGAATGTCTTGAGGGGGTTGCTGAACATCCAGACAGCATATGGAGTCCATTTTCATTATGAGACATAAATGAACTGTTCAGATGTAGAGTATTTTACATTTATATGTTAATAGAGCATGCAGTTTCAAAATTAATAGGTGGAAGCTGAGTTACCAGTTTGTTGTTACTAGTGTGCAGTAACAGGACACCTCAATGGATTCAAGGTAGTCCTGCTTTCATGGGTATCCTAGGATGCAGCCTCTCTGCAGTGGCATTGTCTAGCACCCAGCTCATCACATTGTCTAGGAACTATTGCCTTGTTGGCCTATCTTGTAAATGGTTTCCAGTACACTTTAGGAGGTAAGAAAAGAGCATTAATGCTCTTGATAACACATTAGAAGAGACAAATGTCTTGCCCCAGATTAACCAGTCCTCCTTCTCTATGGATTTTGGCCATAGAACAGTGAAATCAAAATACAGCTGAGAACCTACTTGTGCTTCAGTGGGCAAATCATGTCATATCTCTCAATCAACCTGCTAAATATAATTTAATTCCTCCTGATCCATATTCTGAGGCTATAGGCTGTTTGCTTGTCTGTGAGGATCAGCAGGTGAGAGCAGTTTCCTGGTGCTTCAGATTAAGGGCAGTCTGTAAGCCTGTACATGCTCCGTGCCCCTGGTGCTGTGCGAGTGGTGCGTGGCCAGTCACACCTGGCACGGGGCCACACCTGAAACCCAAACCTTTGCTGGGCTGATAAGCCAAGCCGTGTAATGAGAAAGGAACGCTCTGCCTTGCTTTTGAACACACTCAAGGACACACACAATGTCAGCTTGTCCAAAGGCAGGAAGGATTTGTTTGAAAAGCGACGCAGGGGAAAAAAGAAAGTAAAACCCATATTTTTTTAATACTGAGCAAACGAAACAAGGGTTTGGATGTTTGTGGATTAGAACTTAAAATCTGTAAGCATTAGGCTTTCATTTTGTTTTAATAGGCCAAGGTCACAAATGACCTGAAGTTGTGGTTGTGTTGCTTTGCATAAAGAACTCGTTAGAGTTTGTGAATGAGCAGTAAATTTGGCCCAAAACTGCTTCTGAAAGGCCCAGCCTATTTGCTCCTCAGTGTCAAATATGGTTTGAGTTTTGGTCAAGGCAAGAACAGGGGTGTTGACATCAAATGTTTTCCCATGGCTTGCAGACAGCATTTTGACTTCTGTTTCAAAAGGATATTTTTGATGTGCAGAGCTTTGGTTTGAAAGTGTAGAAAGAGGGAAGGCAAACTTAAGTAACTCCAACCCCAGCATGTTGCTTGTCAAATCAAATGTTTTGGACAGACCCGAAGTAGGTTTTCCAATCATCTTTGTTTTGCTGAAATTGTGTGTTTTCCACTTGGTTGTCAAGGGTGAAGAAAGGAGAGTCTTCCTTGTAGTCCCACCTTAAATCAGAGTATCAGGTAGGAGATCACATGAAGGTTCTGGGCTCATTACTTTGGGTGCAGCACAGGCAAGCAGCAAAAACAACCTTCCCCTCCCTGACGAACGCCTGAACAGGAATTAGACAGGATGCAACAAGTGGACAAAACGCAAATGGGAGTGTTGGAGGAGGATGAAATGAGGAGGAAGCTGTGCCTTGCCATGGGCAAGCCCGCTGCCAGATGGGTGTGCAGGGCAGGCTTGTGGCATAGAGGTGTTTTAAGGAACTATGTGAAAGATGCTACTCTGCCTGTTGATGTGAATTTTGAAGCCCACATGGTAAAAAATAATCTCTGCTGTTTTTGGCATTAATGACTGGTAGTTTCATCAACAAGACCTGAATGTGAATGCTGTCATGGGAGTTTCTGCTTTCTTCACTGTCTCAGATGGTGCTATAAGTCATGCTCAAAGCTTGCTGACATTGTCTGGGCCCTCTGCCAAGGCCCGTGCAGGAGCTGTCTAAGGGGCAGGGGGCCTTCTCTGCTGGGCAGTCAACCCAAAGGCTTTTCGTCTTCAGAAAATATCAGGTAACAGATTGAAGATGCTCAAAAGTGCCGACTGCTCCTGATTCTTGTTGTCTGCAAACTGGAGTGCTGGGTGCTCAGGTCATGACTTGAATAAACATCAGAGTAGGATTCTCAGCAACAGCCAAATGCCTGAGCACTCTGCAACCCAGTGGCTCTCAGACACTCGCAAAGATCTTCTTGTTGATCCTTCAACAAGTGCTGAACTGGACACCTAGATCTGAAATCCTGCCTGGAGTCTGCAATTCTCAAAGAAGCTCCATGAAACTTTGTGCAAACTTTTAGCTTGGTTCAGCTCCCTTTGGCAGCTTTGGAAATGTGCACCCACGTGCAGCCAAGGCAGAGAACAGGGATGAAATGGGAGGCAGTGCGAGGTAGCAGTGCAGCTACCAAATAATGGTTCAATGCTTTTTTCTTTCAAGATAACCAACATCTGATCAATAGGCATCAATTAAAACTGTGGTCATGTTACAGCTGTTGATTGACACCTGTCCTCTCAAGGCTCTGTGATGCTGTGGCCATTCAGGACCCTCTTGGTAGATTTCTCCAAAAGGGATGAGGAGAACAGCTACTAAAGGTAAAGGAGAATATTATTTGCTAATCACGGAGTACTGAGTTGCTAATTAGGAGAAAGTTTCTAAGAGTTGGATTTTGAAATTTCTTCCCAGTAAGAGCAATCAGTGTAAGAATGTCCTGCATAAGGATGTGGCTTGGCAAACTTCAAAAAATTGTCACAATTTCAAGAAGACAAGGTTTGCAGAAGTAAGAGTTTAAATACAGTAATTTGTGAGTCTTTCTAAACTCCTGTTCCAGTTGTGATCATCCTGTGATACCAGCTTTTGTTCCAAAGCAAACTGGACTAAAAATCAACTCCTTGATATTATCTTTAGTCTATTCCCATCTCTAACCAAGTTATTAACTTGCAGTATCAGTTATTAAAGGCATCTGTGACCCCCTGCAAACCTCCAGAGCCAACTGGCTGCCTAATTCTCCTTCCTGATCTGGTTTGAGGTCAAGATCTGAATACGCTTCAGCATGCCAGTCCAATTAAAAAATTCAATTTGTGTTTAAAATTTGTTTAGGGGTCTTTTATTCCCTGCAGTAGATTCTTCCCCTCCTTGCAAAGTTGTAGGGAGAAGCATGTTCAGTGTTATTAAATGACTCACCAAAGTAGCCCAGTGGCTTAGAGGGCTTATGTGAGGCTTAGTGTACTCAATGGAGCACGGTGGGATACCCAGCACTGTCTGCCAGGTCAGGAGTTGAATCGGAGCTATCTGAGTGATATTATCCAGGATGCCTGGGGACAGAGGAAATTAAAAGTCACTAATGCTGACTGCCCTGAGCCAAGACTCAATTGCAGAAGCACCTGCAGGGTTGGCCTGCACACCTACTGATTTTTTTTTTTTTTTTTTCCCCTTGGTCGACTCTTAAATGTGTTTTTATTTCCAAGCCAGTGGATGGCATAAGGCTGGCTCTGGATGGCTGAAATAGTCAGGGATGAGGCAGAATGGGATTCACTGATGTGCAAAAGGCCTTTGGACACTGTTAGGAGTGAGGGAGAAGAGTGATGGGAAATGAGCAGCCCTCTCCCTTTGGACTTGTGATCTCTGAGCCTACAAAAAGTAGATGTGGGTGATGGGATTTGCAGCCTGACTGGGGAGGGTGGGGGAAGCATGGGAGAAGCAGTGTAAGGCTGTTCCAAAATTTTCATAAAAAGGCTTTGTTCAAGGAAAATCTTGGTTTTCAACTGACCGTAATTTTCTCTTTACTGGGAGAAATATCTGCTATTGAATTCCTCCCCCCTGCTTTTTTTTTTTCTGGAAGTTAAACTCATAGAAATAGTTTGGGATCAAATGAAGCATCTCTCTTTTTTTTTTTTTCTTTTGTTCAGTTTTTAGAAGATAATAAAAAGTTTTATTTAAAAGAAATTGGAGTATAAATGTGAAATATCAAGGTGAGCTGAAAGTTCTGGAAAAAAATTCAGTTTGACTCAAAATAAAACCTTCAGATTATTCTGAACTGCCAGTGAACCGAAAAATCAGTCATTTGCACTAATGATAAGTAACTGGCAGGTTGTTTTGCCTGTCAAATTCTGTGTCTTGTGGAGTGAGCACATTGTTGTCTGCTGACATGATCTACTGAGCTGTTTAAAAAAAAAAAAAAGAAAAAAATCAATACAGCTCCTCTCTGCTGGCAATAAGGCTCCCTGACAGGTGCGAGGGACTTACCTTCTTGTGTCTGGACTGTGGGAATGGGGGACCCCAGTCCCAGCTGTGTTCTCAGAAACCACTGTGGCCTAATAAACATCCCAAATTTTCCTCTGAGTAGAGATGTTCAGAGACTGTCACAGCAATAACCACTGATTATCTGGATGGCAGTGGCATCTGCATGCAGCCACCCGTGCCAGGGCAGGACACAATACCCCACAGTGTGTCCCAACAGGGAAGTCAGAGGATAAGGTGCTGGGGGAGGAGGGAGTAACTGTGCTTTTCTCAGCCCTCTGCTAAGGGTTGGTGTCGCCCACCACCACAAACAAGGGCAAATGAGCAAAATCAGCTGGGCACTTCAGTAAGGTAAAGAAAAATGAGAGGGGAAAAAAAAGAAAACCTGTGTGTCTCCTAGTTCCTCCTTCTACCAGGAGATGGATCAGTGTGTTGGGAAGAAAACTGCCTTCTCCCACAAATATATGTTACATGCCCCATATATCTTGATGCTTCTACCTTATGTGTTTGTTCTTATTTACCCTTGTGTGCTTTTCTGATAATGCCCCCAAAACAGTGGAGCAGGCTGCCTCTCAGCCTAGGTGGGCAGGAAAGAACAGGAGAAATGTGATAACTGTCATTTCAGGGTACCTCTACCAGGTGACCCGTGACCTGCTGAGTGAGGTGGTGTCTGAGCTGGAAGGAAGTTCTGGGAAACTGTATGAGGGTCTGGGTTTCATGTGAGGTGCATCTGGTGGTTGTGGTTAAGGCAGAAATCTGGTAGTTTGGTAGCTAAACCAAAACAGAGTTTAGGGGTGTGTGGGAAACGAGCTGCCAGCGTGGGCTAGACCTCTCATCTTCATATGGTTCCTCCTGTCTGCTGTGTGGCTCCCCAGGGAGTTTCTGGCCCTACGGAGGCAGAGGCAGCTCAGCAGAGCCTGCCCAGTGCAGCTCAAGGCCTGGCTGACAGCGAGGCTCTTGGCAGCCTTGCCATGCTGCGGGAGCAAGCCTGGGGCTCCCATCTATGGCATGAGAGCTGTGGGACTGAGTGGTTTGAGTAGCGAAGTGTGCTTAAGTGCCTTAGGGCTTAGGTTATGTCTGGTGATTTGGTGTTTTAGCTCTGTTAGACCCTGCGTGGTTGCTGCCCTAAGGAAAGGGAATCAGTCTAGTGAGCAGGGCATGCACAGGAGCCAGGTCCAGCTCTACCACCAGCTTGCTGTGATCTCTGGGGATCTCTTGTGTGGATGAAGAGCAAAACTGAGTAACTACAAGGCTTATTTCTCAGGAAAAAAAAGAAATCAGACCATGGTCTAAGCAAACATTACTTTAGAAGCTAAACAGGCTGCTGTAAAACAGAGTAGAGTAAGACATGGTGCTATGCCTCCATCCTCCACTTGAAAAAAATAATTCCTTTCATTTTCCTTGCTTTTCTTAGCTTTATTGTCTAAAATATGAGGTGCCAGGTCCATCAGATGCCTGTGAAGAGGCCCAGTCACAGCCAGTGTGGTAGGAGAAGCGAGGGCAGGGCTGGAGCAAGTGCTCATGATTCCTTTATTCAGAAGCTGTCTTGCACACAGTCAACTTTTTTTTTTCCTAACTAAAAAAAAATCCAGAACACTATCTTGGGTCCCTGGTGCCTGTTTTCCCAGACCAGCTAGGTACCAAATCATGGTGTAAACAACACCACCAGTAAATGGCTGCTTTCCTGTGCACCCTCCCAGGTGCCCCAATATTTTGTTCCATGGAAAGTGGCATGAAGGCTGCGGGAGTGTTCCTGCATTTTGCAAACCCCATCTGAAGGGTGAGGAGCTGGGCTCAACAAGCAGCACTGGCTGCCAGCTCCTGCCTTTGCTTGCTGGTTGCATTTCCTTATCTGGTGATGGCTCCTGGTGCCAAGTCCTGACTGCCCTCACGTACTCTTACAACTCTCTGCTCTTCTGCCATGTCACGTGCTCCTGCTTGGTCCTGACCCTTGTCGTGGGGGGGAGAAAGGACAACAAGAACTAGCTCTTCTTCTTCAGATGTGCTTGGTATTCACACCCTGGGCGCTATGCCATGCATGATAATTCCTGTGCCCTCCACACTCTTATTCCTTTTGCCTTCCTCCTGTTACACTTGTCCCTATTGAATTTTCTAGCTGAAGGAATAATTTCTGGTTTTTAAGTTGCACAGGTCATCACAGAACAAAAACTACAACTCTTTTTTCCTCTCTCCTGTTAGTCACCTAACAGGATCTCATCTCCAAATAACCTTTTAGCCCTCAAGGATCTAACTGCTTGTCTCTTCTTCTTCCTACCCCTGCCAAGCATGGGCTGCCCACTGTCCCTTTCTGACTCAGCTCTGCTGAGGGTGAACAGTAGCTGCTTTCCTTGGATCCTTCTGCCAAAGGTGGATCTTTCCAGATGGATTAGAGCTATAGCCAAAGAGTTACAGCAGAAAGTGTCTGTTGTGCTTTGTTAGTCTCTGGAAACAGAAGCTGGAGCAAATTAGTTTCATTTGTAGAAGGTCCATTTCTCTACCATATTTCTACCTAAAAATCAATACAGAATAAATTCAATGTTTAGTGGAGGGGTGTATATTAGACTGCAAAAGTCACTATTGCAACTTGAGGTCAAAAACTGCCAAAAGTTTTGGTAAGTTTCTGTAGTTGCGTTGGACAGGATAAAAAACCATGGAGAATGGGTACTCCAGGACAGAAATCAGTTGCCCCCTCACCAGTGTCACCTATGGGTACTGTGTGCACCTCAATGCTTAATTAACAGACAGTTTGCACCATCCTAAGAAGCAACAGGTATTGACCATGCAGGTCTTGGGTAGCAATTTCCTGGAGAGAATGGAACAAACTCTCTGTAGCAGCCAATTAATTCATGACACCCAGGACAATGTGCTGGGTCAGTAGAACTTGTAGCATCTGGTCTGTGTCCTGTCTCTTAAAATAATAGGCTCTGCCCTGGAAGGCAGATTATAGGATGTAATTCAGCACCACCAGGAAGAGGACAAGGCAGGATTACTGGATCTTTTTCACTTATCGTAACCTGTGACCTATTTCTCCGGAAAGAAGGTGAGTAGGTCAGGTTGGAAGAGCTGATAGCTCTTGGAACTTGGAAGAAATTGCCTACACAGCAACAGGAAGGAGTTAAATGCTAGCACGGGGATGCATAAAATCTCCACTGGACAAAAAAAAAAAAAGTCATGCTCTTTAATTTTTAGCTTTTCTTTATGGAAGTCGCAGGACTTTGTTTACACTGAATGCAAAGCCAAACCAAGATCAACATGTCCTTGATTTTGCTTTGCATGTTAAGTACTGCATATTTACCCCTTGCCACCTAATTTGTGAATTTGCCAGGAATCAAAACATCCATTTAAACTAGCCTGGAAGAGAGCAAAATATGAGTACAGCTAGATCATTATCTAATGCATGGTTATGATGTACTGAGGGTGGCTTTGCAAAGTCTGATGAACTATAAAAATGCATCTAGACATAAGAGAATAAAATAAAAATTTAAAAAAAAATCTGATCCCTGCCACTGCCCCAAAACCCAAAAAACCAACAGAAAAAAATAACTTGCTCCAAAAGCTGATTGCTGGTAGAAATTAAACTGGAATATTTCAGTTTAAAAATATTTTCCCCGTGGAAAAGCTGTAGAAGCTTGTGAGTTATCCAAAGTTGGGTGTTGCAACCTCCTTTGAGACAGGCTCACGAGTGAATCCCAGTCTTTCCTGAAACCCTCTGTCCTATTCACCAGGGAGGAAGGAGGCTGCAATTCTATCTTGGGCTAAAAATCTGGAAGGAAAATCCAGTCCATCTGGAGACCAGGGTAAGAGCCCTAATCTTCAGTGTTCATGTGAGTCAAGGGTTTTTCAGGAGTAGAGGAGTAAGTGGTCAACATGGAGTGGCAGTGATACATGAACTGTAGCATGTAGACTTCAAGATTACTTATTTTTGTGGGTGCAGTTGGTCTGATTTGCCCTGAGTTTTCTGTCTTGAAGGTAGCATGGCTATGTAGGGAAGAGGAGTCTGCATTACTTAAACTGTTCTTTATATTTGGTGGGTTTCCCCTAGAAACAATTTAGTAAGGAAGAGCAGACTTTGAAGTTAAATCCAAGTCTTTATGAGAAATGCTGCAAAAAGTAGGTTTTTTACAACTTTTGGTTTTAATGATCTAGGAGGATCTCTGACTTTCAGTACTTGCATGTTACTGTTTCTCAAAGCATAATGTTCAACAGGAAAAGAAAAAGGCAGTTTTCTCACAAATCTGAGACTGTCAACATCTCATTCAGTTCTTCCCTAGTAGCAGACAAATCTGATATTCATCCATTAGAATACTGAACTGGGAAAGACTTAGCTGCCTACTGGTCTGTGTGAGTGTTGGGATGTCTCATGACATTTAATGCCTTAGTTTTCCCATTTGTAGAACAGAAACCATTATGGTTTTCTTCTGTTTTCCAAACATTTTTGAAAGCTGGACAGTGGTGCCCACATGGTATTTTAGTAAGCAATCAATGAGAAAAGTGTATACATGAAGTAACATAGAAAAAATCATGAAGTAAAGGACACTTTTACTTTCTACCTGTTTTTGTAACCTGTCTTATGAAGGAAGGGAAAATCCTTCTGCAGCTCAGGTTGCAAACTGAGCTCAGTGGCATTATTAGACATTGGAAAATGCAGCCTGGCAGGAGGAAGCCAAGCTTCCTACGCATCCCTGCCAGGGAGCTATTGCATTCACTCCAGTGTGGTGGTAATGAATTATCTCTGGAACTGTTGGGCTTTTTATTTCTGCTTGTAGGTTCTCAGGAAAGGAAAATTGCACAGGGTTTTCAGGGTTGCTAAGAAAGCAGCAAGTGATATCTATCTGAATCTTATATTGTTGTTGATGCACAATGGAAGTTAATGAGGTTAGCTGGAAGTGTTAATTGTCCTACACTGCTTGCTGTATACGCTTGCTCTGGAAAATTCATGCATAGCAGCAGCTGAAAACTCAGCAAAAAGTGCTTTAACAGAGGAAACGGGCAACATTTGGCCCAGTAAAATCATAATGCAGGTGGCTGAGAAATCACTCACTCAATTATATGCATGAGGGGGACTCCATTTAAGAGCAACATTTGGAGCTTTATGGGCAACATAAAAGGAGAGAGAATGAGGTTTTTATATCGCTGCGCTCAGTCGTAGAAGAAGCAGGAGGTTGTTTCCCACCCCTTTGCATATGCTTGGACTGTGCAGGGAAAAGGAAAATGTCTGCTCAGAGATTTGGGTGACACCTGGGGAGGATGGGCTGGAGTGATTCCAGAGACCCCCTGCACACACCCAGCTACATCCCCTATTATAGAGAGAATTCATATGTTCATGACTGGGCAATGTCAAAACAAAAGCAATACTCTAAAAATAAAACCTTTGGCTCCTTTACTAACAGTGAACTCTCAAAGCAAAAAAGTTTTCAAAAAATATGATCATAATTAATTGCTGGTCTTCTTGTCCCTTGGCAGTTGTTACAGCAAGTGAAGTAAGATTATCTCCCAGCACGCACAGCTCCTGCCATTTTTATCATCCTTCTGTCTCCTGTAGGGACCCTGCCCCTGGAATATCATAAGTAAATCTCTTTATTACAGTGTCTTTTCTACTGGTTATGTTGACTGAGGGAAAGCACACAGGCAAGAGTGCAATATCTTCCATGGCAAAGCATTTGTAATTTTCTTTCCTTTAAATTTTTAGTACCTTAAACCCTGATTTTTGTGAGGCTGGGGTAGACAGTGCTGTAACTCTGACACTGCAGTGGCTGTGTCCATCCTTTCCTCCAGGAACGCCAGTACCTGCGCTCACCTCATCCCTCCTTCCTGCTGTGGATTAGAAGAACCAAAACTTTTTTTTTGCTGGTGTATATAGTCCTTTTAATCTGTTTAGAGAAGATCCATCCATTAGTTCAGTTCTCTCTTTGCATTTCTAACAGAGAAGTGCCTAATTTATTTTTACATTAAACAAAACACAAAACTACCACAAATACCTTAATTTTTCTTTCCTGCTGTAAAGCTTGACATCTGGGCCTGCAACAGCTCATCAGTGGATTTGTGAGATGAAGCAAATGACATTTCTATGTAGAGCACTGGCTGCTGTAGAAATCAGATGGTGAAATGGAACTGCAAAGAATTTGGTATTAAGTGATGATCTTCATCCAAGGATCTTGGAATACAGCAGTCCCCACTTTGCTGACACAGATGATGGGTGACTTACTTCAGCCTGCACAGCGAAATTGGCTTCACAGCTGAGTATCTCTGGAGACCTGTACACGGAGCACAAGCACTCTGGAGCAGGAATCACATCTCTGTGTTTTAAAAAGCTTTGTTATAACAAGTCTTTGATCCTGCTGTGGACAGAAGTGCATCTCTAAGTAGCTGTACGTGAAACACTCATTCCATCCCTGCCATGCATACAACCCACTTGGATATTTTCTTGCTCCATTGCCTTGGCAGAAGGTGACTTGTTCCTTGCTTTCCTACACACATATGTAGTTGAGCTGTATTCTGTATAAACATAGTTTCTGTGTGTTAAAACACAGCATGAGGTCAAGGCAGCACTGCTCTGTCTTGACCTCGGTAGTACCACTCCAAAAAAGACTGGAAAGCAGTTCCAGCAGAACTGCTGGGAGTACAAAGTCAAACTGAAACCCAAAGACCTGAAGCAGTTTTAAGATGGACCTGGAAAAGTCCTAGGATGTGTTTACTTACAATAGGAAGAGACTGGACGCAGCAGCCTGAGTCTCCCCTCTGTCCCCTGTTTGTCCTCCGGAGGGCTGCTGACCAGGTCTCTGCCCCAGCCACGCCTGGTAGTTTCTGGGGCTGCATTCAGGCTGAGCTTTCCCCTCTGTGCTGGTGCTGAACGCCCTCAGCTCGGCTTCCCCAGGATAGCTCCTTGGCTGGAGCACAGGGAATCAGCCCTTGTGTGGAAAGGGAGAGCTGTCCCTGACTGTGGTGCCTTTCTCTGCAGAGAGGCAGGAGGCAGCTGGGGACCGTGGATCATCTCCTGGTGCTTGTAAGCAAACTCAGAGTAGAGGCAGGCTGCTGGGAGGATTTTCAGTGTTCCTCAGGATTGCTTTGTTCCTCCCCAAGTGCCCAGCAGTGCTGTGATGATCCTGCTGTCGCCTCTCCCATGGGATTCACTACGGCAATGCCAGGCTCTTCACAGTGTGCACACCAGAGCCTGTGCACTGCAGGGATGCTCCTTACACAGGTATTTTCTAGTGTGCAACTGTGTGGATGGCAGGACGGGTTGGAAGGAGTGGGACACACAATTAGGCACACCTCTTCTCAGTACCTGCAATCATCGTGTTGAGACACATGAAGATATCCTGATTACCAGCAATTCCAGCACCTCTGTGGTTCTGATGTTCCTGAACAAATCCTGGATCCTGCCCTACTCCTTTTAACCTTTGGGGTAGCTGGGCACTGCTAGGCAAGTTCTGCCCATGATGATGTGGTGCTTAAACCTTGTGTAAAGGTAATGAATGTGCTTCAGGGAAGGCTGGAAATCAGATTCTATGCTCCAGCTTGTACATTCAATAGCAAAGACTTTCAGACCCAGCTGCACCATCTCAAGCCACATCTGATCAAATCTGAGTCAGCAGCAAGAACTTGCTGATGCCCAGAAATTCCAAGCCTTGTAAAGAGATGGTAGTGATGGTTGTCTGTCAGCCTGTCAGTCAGCACTATGCTCCAGCCCCTGGCAGGACATGAGGGTGCTAAACTGGTGGCCTAAGAGGAGTGCAGGATATTTATGGCCATCAGGAGCTCTGTGGCACTTTGCTAGAGAAGGAGCATTTATTTGTAAATCCCCTGCTGCCTTCTACCCTGGGGAGTTATATCGGCTTCTTGCACTTTCAGCTGAGCCTCTTGTTGGAAAGAATTAAAAAGCTGTAAAAGTCATATTGTTATTGAGATTTCAGTTTTGCTATGATACAGGAAAAGGTTCTCACAACATTCATCTATTGATATTTTTCAATGAAACATTTCAACTTTGATTGCAATGCCCTTGCATTTAAGCACATATGAAAATACATGCATATATCCATATGTGACCTGTTGGTAACTAAACAATACAGCCGGTTGGAATTTTATTTTCTGGAAGATATCCCAGTGTGATATTGGAACCCATGCCATGCTGTAAGACTTCAAATTCTCCTGTGGGACTGAATGCATGTCTTTACCTAGTATTCAGCTCACCTGCCTATTAAAGGCCTGGATGGAGCTGGGGCAGGTTTACGACTGTAAAAATTACTTTGGAAGCTGTTAGGAGCTATGTAGGTATTAATGGATAGTTGTGAAGATATTTGCTTGCTGTTGGACCCTACTGTGTTCTGTTGAACTGAAAGGGCTTACCTGTACGTACTTGGTGCAAACACAGAGTGCAGATTGCTTCACCCCGAGCACAGGCACTGCGAAGCAGGAAAACTCAGCTCTGTTCCTGCTCTTGTTGTGTACTTTCAGGTGACCACTGCTGTTTCATTAGAGAATTTGCAGGTGAAGACATGTCCTGAGTTGGGTGCTAGAGGTTCTTTGCAGTTCTGAAAGCAAAGCCGTGATGAACGCAGGACAAACTGGTTTTGATTTCTGGGAACATTCTCAGGGAGCATACACTGAAGTGGCTGTGAAATAAGTAAGACCTCGAGAAGCATAGGAAGAGGCACATCAGCTTGAGTCTGTCTGGAGAGGTGCAGAGTGATCTGTCAGTGGAAATTTATCTTTGTAGAGCTGCTGTGAGGTGCCCCCTGCAATCCAGCACTCAGGCAGTCTGTGTCTGACAATGCCTCATTGCTTCCCTAAGAAAAAGGGAGATAAGGAAATAAAAGATTGCCAGAAATGGTTTTATCAATTGGCGACTATATGTCAGGTTTTCATTAAAACAGTGGAGAGTGGGGCCAGCAGTCTGTAGCTTTGTTTGAGAAAGAAATTTCTAAACATACCAAAAAAATTGTAGCAAATGCATTACCTTTTGTCTCTGCTGTACAATAGCACCAAGTGGAGAGTATTAGTCACTTCTGGAAGTGGGAAAGGAATTTTACAACATAAAATCACATCTTGTTTCTCTCTTCCTTTTTCCAAGATTTTGTCCATCTGTTCTCTTTTTCAAAAACAAACAAACTATTAATACATTGCTTTGATGGAGCCTTCTGTTCAAGGCTCTTAAAGGGCTGCACAGATACTCATGATTTTATTTGCCAAGACTCGAAGAGATAAATATTAAATTCCTTGCTTCCCACAGGGCAGATGCCAGAGAGGTTGTGTGTGTGCTTGTGTGTAGTGCTGACATCATGACTGGCGCCCTGACTTTAGACTCTGGAGAACTTGCTCAGTCCCTGGCTTTATCTCAGCATTCCCCCAGGATTGTACACTAACTGCCTATTCCATCTGCGTCTCCGTTCTCCTATTTGTAAAACACAGGCGTTTCTTTTCTTTTGCTCTTCCTTGCCATCTGCACGCTGTGACCTGACTTCAGCTAATGCGCAGGCACAGGGTGATCCGTTCCCTGTGGAACAGCCCTTGGCTGGGGGGTTATTTCTGCAGCGTGGCAAAACCAGAGCTTTTGTCCACAAAATGCTCAGTGCTGGACTGGCTGGGTCGGGTACCAGTATCAGCGTAGTCCTGGAAACAGCACTCCCTTCAGCTACCCTAATGCTTGCTTGGATTCCTAGGCAGGCTTTCTGCCTGCACCGAGGTCTTTGCTGCTGCTGTAGCAGTGCTGTTGCCCTAAGGTAGCTCAGAGGGGCCTGCCAGAGCTGCTGTTGCTCCTTCATCTGCATCACCAGCTCTAAATCTGATGTGGTACAAGGACATGGGACAGTGCAGCCTGTGGCACCAGGGCGCCCGATCCCAAAGCTGGCTACTTTTTCTTTTAGGAAGGCATTTGTGGCACCTGTAAAGCACTAGAAAAAATGTACATGTGTTGAGGACTGTAGACTGAGAATCTCCCCTAGAAATTACTTCCTGAAAAATCTCCTTGTTGCCTGAAAAATCAGAGCTAGGGACTGCCAGCCTGGGACAGTAGCCCAGTCATGATGCTCTCTTAGTCATTTTTTTGGTCCTTTTTGTTGGTGGAAGAGACAAAAGGATAACTTGCATAAGGTGCCCCAGATGGAAAGCTTTTGTTATCAGCAAAAAAGCAAAAGCATCCAAGAAAGGAAGGAACGAAATGTATCCAGCATTGAAATGTATTCAGGAACATCCCAATTGCTGCTTATCAGAAGTCGGAACCTCAGAGCCACAAAACAATAGCATCTTAAATCCTTTAATGAGAGAGCAGCCAATGCAAAGTTTTGGGTTTTTATAATGAAACATACTCTCTCTTCTCACTCTGTTTTGCAATAGAGCTCATGATGGTTTTTCAAAATACACTCTGCAAGTCTGAGTTGGCTTGTGAGCCATTTATCCTAAACACAGACTCACAAAGTTGACTTGACCTGAATTAAGATGGTTTTCAGCAACACTGGCCATTTCCTGGGTTCCTCTGCGTTGCAAAATTGTTACAGCTGGGCATAGGTGGCAACTTCTGCTCAGGAGCTTGAAGTAAGATGAGTTAAATGGGTGGGGTTTAGGAGTGCGGTGGTACTGCAGGATGTGACAAGTGTTGCAGACAGGGCTTGGGTCAAAGAGAATAAACGGGCAGGAATTGAACGTAGATGGAAGACTGCCTGGATGAGCTGAGTAGCCATGGAGAACAGCTGGATCGTTTACAAGAGGGCAGGTATCAAACTGTCTCCAACCAGGAACAATGCAAACAGTGGTGACGGTATTTATTGTGTGTCTAAATCAGGAGGTGCTCACAGGCAAAACCTCCTGGATAACAAGACAGTTGTCTGAAAGGATCAACTGTTTCTCTTTTTGCTACAGCAAGACTCAGTCTTGGTGGAAAGTGCCTGTTTATCATGACATAACTGTGGGCAGCCAAGGCTTCTTTGCTCCAGCAGAAATCCCAGCCTGCAGGACTGGGGTGCCTGCATCCACATTCGGAACGTGGGGATCTACCCTGATCTTGATTTTTTGGCTCATGAATAGGACATATATCTAGTCAGAGAGGACTGAAAGAGGAAATGGGGGTCTAATGCCATTCCAGAGAAAATAGAAAGGGACTGGTGGAGAGCAGTGTGGAGAGACATCTGGGCAGGGTGGGACAAAATGAGGCTTCAGAGGTCAGCTGTGTTCCTACTCTTATCTCTCACCACCTCCCAGCATAGGACTGTGAAAGCCACTGAGCCTTTAAGTAGAGAAAGTCTCTCTGTTATGAGATCTCAAGGCTACTTGATGGCAAGTGACATGGCAAAACCAGATATTTCGGGACACACGGAGAACAGTGAGCGTTCAGCACAATGTGTACTGGAGAAATTAGACTAGAATCTGTTGTGCAATTTCTTGTCATGACCTCCATTATACCCATGAGATCACCTCCAGTATCAATAGTCTCTTCCCTTATGTCTTAATGTATTTTTAATACCTTGTAACTGCCAGAAAAATAATATTGTTTCTGGAAGCTTTCACTGCAACATTTAGTTATACATTTAGTTATATATTTATCCTATTGTCTGTGAATTCAGGATCCTTAGTTACCCTGAGCCCAACACCTGCAAATGGAAAAAGGAGGCTAGGAATATATATCCACAATAGTTTTAAAATAACATTGAATGTCTTCGTTATCTGTCCTTGTTGAGTACAAAGTCTGATATAAATGGTGAAAGGCAATTCCTAGCACCTTGATTGGGATATTTTGAATTATAACTTACTGATGAACTAGTCAATTAAACCTTCCACCTAGCTTTAGCTCCAGCTTTTTAAGTTGTTTACCAAATACCCCAGCTTTACACAGCACAGAGATATTCAGTAGCATGTGAATTGTGTGCTCTCTGTCAGAGGTAAGTTCTTGTAGTTTTCTTTGCTAGTTCTTAGCTTAGCTACTATCTTAGGATGTAGTGTTGCCTGTCTTGAATCAAAATTACGTGGGATTTATGAGGCTCTATAAGGGCCCAAAGTGTTCCAAGCAGTAAATATGGATTGCTGAGAAGAGCACACATAAAATGAGTGATGATAAGGACTGTGCCATAAATATAACTAATCTTACAGCTATTACCTCTCCTTCAGTTGACTATGACAATAACACTTAATGCTCTTGATCAGAGGACCTCAGGTCATTCTGTAAGGAATTCTTGCTCACATTATACTGGCAGTGAAAATTAGTATCTGGGAGCTAAAGTGAACATCTGAGCCTTGAACAAACCATTGCATATTGTAGAATCATAGAATAATTTGGGTTTGGAAGAGGCCTTTTAAAGTCACCTAGTTCAACCTCTCTGACAGGGGCAGGGACACCTTCCACTAGACCAGGTTGCTCAAAACTCCCTCCAACCTGACCTTGAACACTTCCAGGGATGAGGCATTCACAAATTCTCAGGGCAACTTGTTCCAGTGTTATACCACTCTCTTTATAAAAAACCTTTCTTATATCTAATCTAAACCTGCCCTCAGTCACTTTTAAAGCCACCACCCCTTGCCCTATGGCTACATGCGCTTCAGCTTTTTTGCAGGCCCCCTTATGATATGGTACAGAGGAGTACAAACCTCTTTTCCCTGTACATCCAGTGTGATGTCCTAGTCTCTGGACCATGGTACATGGCTGGGTGTGATTGCAGACACACCTGTAAGCACAGACACCTTCAAAGCAATACATAAACAGCCTGGGCACCTCAACCAGCACCAGAACTGCCCAGCTGGATGGTGTGTGAAAGTGTTAGAGGAGAGAAAAAGGCCCCTTTCAATGGCTTTCCTAGTAAGGGAATGATCTGGAAGGCAAATTTGTTGATTTTCTGAGCTAAAGTCACATGAACTTTGGTGTTCTGATTTTGCTGGGATGAGAGACAGAAGCACAATGTTAGCAGCGGAGCCTTGACCTGGGATCTACTTCTGCTTGGGCCTCCCATGTCTTGCCTTGCTCTTTCTCTGTCCTGTCTCTCTGGGAAAGGACTGCTTCCTGATGTCTCCATACCACTGCTGTGCAACCTGCACTTTGTGACCAGCTCAGTTCACTGGCAGGTAGATGCTGAAGGGATGAAAACTTACCTGTACTGGGCCCTGGAGTGGCTGGCAAGAACAGGCTGAGAGCCTGATTCAGTGGCGACAGCACTCCACCCTCCTTCTATAAATGCCTCCTATCTCCTGCTGCCTGTCATTACAGAAATAGAGACTTAGCTTTTCTCAGAAGGATCTAAATGTCCTGGTTGTTGTTTGGTAAGGGGGATATTTCTCCAATTAATTATTAAGTGGAGCTCTGGCTGGAGGAAGGGGCTGCAGAGACATCAGTGTGAAAAGGGGGGAGTGTTTTAACCTTTCTGGAGCTCTCCTGCAATCAGCAGCAGGTTTGCTTTGTGGGTTCTGGCCAGTTCTTGTTCTACAGCACATCGGCAAGGCTGGCCAGCAGAGAATGGCCTCACGGGGACTCTGCCAACTTCCATGGTTCACGGGCCCATCTTTTCTCTCTCCTTGGCAGCAGAAAATGCTGCAAGGAAGCTGCTACCTACCACTCATATCCTCCTCTTATTCTCCCGAGCTGGATGGAGGGTCCTGGGTGTGCAGCTGTAGGCAGCAGTGGAAGCACACTTGGAAGAGCAGTTGTAGGGATGGGGAGAAGATTCACCATCTGAGAAGGAGCAATGGGAAGGGCAGCATGGTCTGCTGGATATGGTGTTAGGCTGGAAGTCCAGAGACCTGGGCTTTCATCAACCTGGATTACATGTGCAAAAGAGACTGCAGCGATCATCTCACCCCAGGCACTGGCCCTAATTCCTTGGGAGCACCATAAGAAAGCTGCAGGGCCCCAGGAAATCACTGTATCAACTCATGCCTTGGTTTCTTCAGCAGTAAAATAATACTCTGATATTTTGTAGTCCTACAATGAAAGGTACTTTCCAGGGACTGAACTGGGAAGGATTAATTGTGCTGTCTTTTCCAGGTAGAATTGCTGAGGCAGACCCTCCACTGGTATGAATCAGCACAGTTTGTACAGTATGGAATATTTACTGTTGGACCCCATGTGCAGGAGGATTTTTTCCCCCACCCCATGCTCTTTTGAGATATCTTAATTGTACTTATTACGGAGGAGAATATGTGAGACAGGACTCAGCTCCATTAATCACTAGATGTCTTCTCCAGCCTGAGCAGAGGTAACACTTCAGATCACCTCAGGACTCACCCTCTGGGGACCCTGCTGTAGGACAGCCACCAAGGCCAAAGGTGTAGGGCTGCTCTGATTCGACTTACAAGCTCTCTAATTCTGTGTGAGGCTGTGCTTTTCTACCCAAGGAATGCTACAATCAGTAGGTATCCTGAAGCTTTTCTGATTACCCATGTCTTAGCAGCTGCTATCAAGAACATATGATGGCAGTGGGTGGGTTCTGATGCTCCTCTCAGTGCACTACAGTGGAGATGGTGAGAGACTACTCACCAGCACAGGGCCAAACTCAGCAAACAAAAGTCTTAAGTAAGGAACAATAAACCATGAATGATCTCCGAAGAGTTCATTTACTCCAGAAGAGAGCCTTTCCCAAGGTCCTCTCCAGTTTGTTGCCCTGTTGCCATTGCCAAGTGGTACCTTTGCAAGTGTCCTGTGACAGTCCCAGCCTGGGCAGCCCCTCCCTATCCTGCCATCAGTAATCTCACAGCTGAAGTGTGTGGATCAGGGGTGAACTTCTTGTTAGGCTTAGAGGAGCACAGGACAGTTTCTTTCCCTGCTTAAACTATATGATCATGTCAGCCACTGCTGCTCTTTTCCCCTGTACATTCTTTTTGAGGTAGTGCACAGCTTTGGGTCCCAAACACTTTCACCAGTCTGGACTGCCTGACTTTGTTCCTGAGCACAGCCATCCCACGGACCTGCCCCATCCAGTGGCATTACCTGAAATATGTCTCTCTGGATGAATCAAGCCACATCCCTGAAGCACATTCATCCACCTTCCTCTTGTCCTTAGCCAGCTGTCGGCAGACATCTCAGAAGTCAGGGTCCTGGGGACAAACACTCCTAGCAGCACACTGGAGTGTTTGAGTGAGGAACGGGAGATTCTCCTAAATCAGTCCCTGCCTTCCTACTCCTCCTGTCTAATCAGTGTCTCTTATTTTTCCCTTCAGCCTGTTTTTTTTTTTTTTCTTTTTTGCATGGTTATCACAAAAAGCTCCAGAGTTGCTTGTGATCCTGCACACCCTGGTTTCAGAGCTGTGGTCTCCTTTGGCAGAAAAGGCTGCCCTGGGACTCTCAGGTCGCAGTGTATCTCTACATCCAATTTCTGTGTTGTGTCATAGATTTTGGGGATGAACTCTTCATTTGGGCCCCGTTGTTGCTCCCGTCTGTGCGGTGTGGTTGGTAACAGCTCCTCCTCCCATCAGCACCTGCAAAGACACAGTTTGTTGGGGGCTTTGGAGGATGAAAATCAGCTCAGGGTAGGGAAATGTCCAAGCTGACTTTTACCATTAAGCTGTCAGCAGGATGTGCTGCGATGTTTAAATATTGATGCAAACACAGAAGAAATAGTTGTCTTCTTCCAGAACAGGCGAGGGATTTACGGTGTAAAACATCCCAGAGCCCTTTGCCAGCCCTGTGTAGGTCACAGCTGTCCCTCTCTGGTACAGCACGTGGGAGCCACGGTGGTGGAAAATCCTCGTCTCCTGCCTGCACAGACCCAGGGAGCCGAAACCTAAATAAGACAATACTTGGAGTGGCACAGAGATGGGGGTTCACAGTGGAAAAGGTTTTCCTGCGCCTGAAGAGAAATCCCCAGCCTAGGGGTAAAAATACTTGAAATATTGGGACTTGAAAACTGAACCTCTCCTTTGGGTCTGGATGTGATCGGATATCGTGGGAGAGGGCACAGAAAGCTGCTGAGCCATAACTTTGCTGTGCAGAAGATGGAGTTTTGTTATTCAAGCCTCCCCACCAAAATCAAATATTTGCAAATGGAGGGAAACATTATTCCTGGGGATGTTTGCAGTGGGCTTCCTGCTGAGGTTTCTGCCAGCAGCTTGTAAATCTGAGCCAGAATCACATATATGAACATTTTGGTATTTTTGTACATCCAAATACTCCTTCTTCCCCACCTGTGCCCAGGAGAGATGTAGAAGAAGCCTTGACTTGTCCCTCAGCATGTTTCTCACAGTTACACCCTGGCGTAATTGAGCTTCTTGCTCCTGCTGTTTCTCTTAAAACATTTGGGAAAAGGGAACATAGAGGCACTGAGGGGGCTTGAACAGGGTGTGAAGGATGGGTATGCGGAGGATTAAAACCTTGACCATTTTCTGGGCACTTTGGGCAAAATTTCAACTTCTTTGAGAGGGTAGAATCAGCTGCAAGTGTCAACTCCTAGCCAAACCTCTACAGCTCTTAGGGCCAGTGCTTCTCTTGGTCATACAGGAGAATGAGCACCAACAGCCCTGGCTTCACTTGGGGTCAGCATCACATCTCCCTCAGAAGCCTCTCCTGTGGTCACCCCTCACTTACCCAGCTCAGGGGCTTTTCCTAAGCTCAGCTCCAGGCTGGCTATTGGAACACCCCTGTGCTGCTTCCTGGCTCCTGCTGCCGTACCACATCTGCACAGGGCTCACCACTGCCTCATCTGTATTTTCCTAATGCCAATTTTTCTAATTACAGGCCTGTGGCTATCAGCCAATCAACTCCATCTTTGAGACTTGTTATTGGACTTTGGATGTCAGACTGAATTTTTCCTAACTGTCCATAATAACAGTAATAGCTTGACTTCCACCATGAGACAATTAACCTTCTTAAAGTTTAGTGCCTCAGGCTGTACCTCAGAAAGATTCCCTCTACAAAGCAGACAATTACCTTTACTTAATAACCTTTCTCTTTCTAATCTGATATTAGTGCCAAAGTAAATGTAAAGGGCAGTGCTCTATGTCCCCTCTTAAGTACTTTAAATGCCTGTCCATGAAAGCTAATGAGCTGCCATTTTGCTTAATCTAGATTTGCTGTGGATCTAACAGTACTTTGCAGCATCTTCCTTTAAAAAAACAAAAAGGAATAAAGGGATATAGCTCTGTTTTAGTTTGTATTGAAACTTTGCATGTGAAAAAAGGAAAACTGATGATGCAGAAGAAAAGTAATGATGTCCAAATGACAAAACATATTCAACGTTGGTCAGCTGCTGGCTTAAGGCTGGTCTCAGTGAGAAGTGGTGTCAGTATCTGTAAAGCAGGAGTTTGTTGCTGGAGATTTACAGGATTAGTTGCAGCCCTTCCTATTGACTCGGGTGAAGATGTGGGATGCGGAGACAAGGTTGGAGAGTTTTCTGTGCATCTGTGTGTCCCACCAGCCAGGAGCACTGACCTTTCTGCTTATGGCTGCAGCAGACCTACAGCAGAAGTACAAGTGCTCTGTAGATGTAATTTCTTCATGGATTGCTGCTCATGGTAATTAATATGTATAATATTAGTAACTGTTGAGACACAAAATGCTCTCTCAGCAAAGAAGTTATTGCTCTGCTGACCCTGTGTTCTGCACTTTCGGTGAGGGTTCTCTACTAATATTGAGAATTGCTCAAAAATTTCTGAGATAAAGGCAAAGATGTAGGCACTTCTCTATCATGTGAGCAAACACCATTTTGCCAAGAATGCTAGCTAAAAACAGGAACAAAAAGCAGGTTTAAAACCCAGGAAAAGCAGGGCTACAGCTACACTTAGCAAAGATGCTTAATTCCTCAGTGACTCTTAAACCTATGTCTTTGGATGCAGAGTATTTCCCCACACTGCAGAACGTCACCTTCATTTGCTTTATCACAGTGCCCCTGCAAAGTCCATTCCCTGCTGCTGAGCCAACATCTACTCTCTTTTCGTAAGAGTGCTCTGGTTTCATCATCCCAATATAATGAAGTTTGTATTATTTTTTTATTCTAATAAAAGCAGCCTCAGGTCTTAATCAAGATATTGGGCTAATTGCTATGGAAACCTAATTAGGCAGGCCGTGTCTCAAACTCCGTAAATATTTATGCATGCACTTAACCGTCTGCACGCAAACCAACCCACCCTGGCCATGGGAATGGGGCTTAGCACTCGCTGAAGTGTTGATAGGGGTGGGAGTCTTAACTTTAAGACAAAGTTTAGCTGTGCTGCAACAAGTAGAGAGGAGCGTGTAGTGGAAATCAGATTGGGATCGTGTGAGTGCAGATGGGGCTCAGATCAGATAGGAGCTGGGTTACGGGGCTGGGTTAATAGCTGTACAGAACTCTGGAGTTGCTGCACTTTTTAAATTATCTTACAGAATAATAATAAAAAATACGTGAGTCACTGTACCAGACACAAACATACATAGAGAAATACAGGCATGTATGAAGTCTCGCTGGCCAGAATAAACTATCAGGTGTCCTGTGCCATTTCTCAGCATAGCATTTTTAACATTTTTTGAAAAGCATACTTGAAGTCAGTTTTAGAAATTGTTTGCATGCATGAATCAGTTCATATTTACATGTTTATTGCAGCAAAGAGAAAATTTCGTGTTAGCTTCGGTACAAACACTTTAGACCGCTAAGGTATTAACTTTAGAAGCTGAATATATGGAACTAATCAAAACCCTTTCATAAACAGATTAATGAGGAGACAAAAATGCACAAGTACAAGCTGCTAGGCTTTGAACAGTCATCTTCTACAGTGCCTTTATTTATTTATTTAAGTTAACAAGTATTTTAATTGGTTTCGTTACATGTCAGCTTTGGGAACGATGAGGTGGGGTGAATTGCTGAACAGGAAGAGCTGTTGTCAGATAGAAATAGAATAATGTAGATGGAGATCTCTGCATGAAACTCCAGGTCCTGATGCTGATCTTTTATTTATGATTGTTCTCTCTGTCCTCCATGTTTGCTGCATCCTCATCCCTGCTCCCTCATGTGCAGCCCTCCAATTTTGTGAGCAATATTTGGTCTCCAAGGTGTGAACAGAGGTAGAGAACAAGTGCATTTAATTTAGCATAACCAGCATGACGGCATCCAACCAAGAACAGTAGATTCTCTGCCACAAAAGCTGAGGATCCCCTTCCCAAGAGTCTCTGCCCAAGCAAGTTGTCCATTTAATGTTGTTTATTTCTAGTAAATAACCTTGCACACAGAAAGCAGTAAAAACCCTCCAAGAAAAAGAATGAAAAAAACCTCCAAAGCAAAATTAAAAGAAACTACCGTGACCTGTTTATAAACTGTGTGCTTGAAGCAGAGGGGGACAGGAGATGGGGCTGCTCAGAACAAATGTTTCCTGTGCTGGCTGAGTCACCACAAGGTTCAGCAGCTCAGTCCTGCTGGGGACGTCTTGCAAACCTCGCTTCCCATTCAAGACTGTAAATTTCCTTCCTGAGTTTGTTAGCAGCAAACAATGCGTGTGAAAAAAAAAACCCCAAACACCCAAGCCCACTCTAACTGCTGGTATTATGCAAAAGAACTAATGCATAAGCAATCTGCTGCCTTTGGAGGAGCATGCAACGTGACACCAGCCACTGCAGAGAGCAGGGCAGCAGCTCTTCCAAACCTGGACATAAAGAAGGGATCTCCGTGGGGCTGGCTGAAAATTTTCCATTCAACACTTTTCTTTTAACCTGGCTCTTGAGTAACCTTATTTTTTTTCCTCCAAAGTTATGTCATTTCTGTACAAAACATCATCCTCTTACTAAACCAACCAAACAAGAATCTCCTCCCTCTTTGCTAATCTGAATCATTTTGACCCTGGGAAAATGTCATGGGATATGCCTCAGCTAATTTTTGGTTCATACACACCAAGTCCTCACCAGACTCTGAGGACAGGTTTCCAACATGCTATCCTGACTCCAGGAAGGGCTCCCCAAAAAAGGGATTAATGGACAGGCATGCCAGTGCTGCATGGGAAACCAAGTCTGAGCAGGACAGCAGGCTCTGGGGGAGAATGGGGCCCTGGAGCTCCAACTCCACGGACAGCAAGCCTTAATTTTCATTTCCTATTTTTCAGTTTTTCACTGAGATGCCAAAGTTTTTTCTTATAGGAAAATTACATTCCAATCACTGCTGAGCCTTAACCTGAGAAAGTTCCAACTTTTCTTTCTAGCTGAGATGTCTCTTTCAAATTTTGCCCAAAGCTTCAAGAAAAAAGAATAAAAGCCATGGGATTCAGAGAAACTTGGTATTTCTCATGTTTAAAGGGGAGTTAGTCATTTTAAAGTGAGCTTCTCTTTATACGTCAGAAATGAGAGTAGCAGAAGTGACAACAAAACACACAGCTATTTTTTGATTTCCAGTTCACTGTGAAGAGCTTTTTTCACCCTCTCCCCCTTCTCCCTTTAGGAAGAAGTGTTAAATTAGCAATGAAAACAGTACATTAGCTGACAGGTACTGCAAATAATCTGATCATGAGACAGCATTAAAATAACCTATTCAGCATGTTGGGGATGTTGGGGTTGTTTTCTTCAGCAATTCCATCTCAGATAAGCTCTCCTTAGATATTTAATGGGTTGCAGCTAAAGAATTTTTAAAGCACATTTCAGGTCTGCTGGTATTGAAAAGGATCAAGTATTTCATAGTCACTGCTAAGTTTTACAATTGATTATGGCACATCCTAAGTTAAGCTCCTTCAGAAGGAAGCTGACAGTGCCTAACACGAAATTCCGCCAAGGAGTCTGTGTAGGAATAAAAGGAGAAGAGGCGGAACGCAATGCTGGGCATCATGAATAAAAAGCCTTATTCAACCAGGGCCCAAAAGTGACTTTTTTAATATTTATTTTTAACTAACTGTGAACTTCTGCAATAAGCACAGAGTGCTACTTGGCTCCTTAAATAGCTGCAATGATGAGCTGGCTCTCGCCTCTGTTACTATGTGAATTTATGGAGCTGTTGTCACACGCTTTGTTGGAGGAAATATATGGTGGTTCTGTCATAGGGACTGGACACCTATAATTCTCATTTTCTTTGCCTGCTCATAAATCCCTGCTGCTCAGCCACACCATTATTATACTTGGGTTGCTGCTATAATCCCCTTGCTGAAGCAAGGCTCTTGCAGCGCCTTGCAGGGGAAGAGCTGAGTCACCTGTATCGCTCCAGTGGAGATGAAATGCTGCACAGGGCCAGTGACTGTCTGCGTGGAAAGGAGAATCAGGCATGTAGATCTGCCCCAGGGGCACGCTCACAGGTAGATCATGGGCTAAAAGGTGCTGGGTGCCTTGGAAATGACACTTCTTTGTGAGTGTTTGACCATCTTGGATAATGTTTTGTGGGTTTTGGCATCTGACTGGCACCAAAGCAAAGGTGTACAAGCTTTGCTTTTCAATTTCTTCTCTAAGACCCTGCCTGATAGTGGGCATTTGCTGCTCCTTGCTGCTTAGAGCAGCACTTGTCTTACTGGAGCACAAGTCTTATGAGGAGCAGTTGAGGGAGCCAGGGTTATTTAGTGTGGAGGAAAGGAGACTTGAGGGGACCTTATGGCTCCTTACAATTACCAGAGGTTGTAGACAGATGGGGGCCAGTCTTTTCTGCCAGGTAACCAGTGACAGGTGAAGAGTAAATGTCTTCAAATTTTGCCAGGGGAGGTTTAGACTGGATAGAAGGAAAAATTTCTTCACTGAAAAGATTGTCAAGCATTGAAACAGGCTAATCAGGAAAGTGGTGGAATCACCTTCCCTCAAAGTGATCAGGAAATGTATAGATGTGGTGCTTAGGGACATGGTTTGTGATGGACTGGGCAGTGTTCATAGTTGGACTTAATGATCTTAGAGGTCCTTTCCAACCTTAACCTATTCTATTCTANCTATTCTATTCTATTCTATTCTATTCTATTCTATTCTATTCTATTCTATTCTATTCTATTCTATTCTATTCTATTCTGCTCTGCTCTGCTCTGCTCTGCTCTGCTCTGCTCTGCTCTTCTTCCCACCTCTGTGGTTTTTGCTCAGTGCACCAGCTACACAGGACTTGGTTGTGCTTCATTTGTGTGCATAAAGCCCTGCCTTGTCCCGCAGGCCTCGAGCTGCCGGCACTGGAGCAGCGTGAGATCCTTTACTGCTCAGACACCTTCAGTCTCGCTGGGCCCAGGATGGGTTTGATGTCTGGGTTGCTCTCTCGGACCCTGTGCCTTTGCTGAAGCGCTGCTTTGTGTCTAACGCCAGAGCTGCTCTGTGCAGGGCGGCTGTCACTGCCTCTGGCTCTGCTTTTTGAGTCAGCTCCATCTCTCTGCTCCTCCGGCCTCTGAGCCCTTTCATCTTGGCCTGCTACGCACTGCAGCTGCCTCCTTTCATCTTCTCCTCTCTGCCTGTGGGAATGCCCTTTCGGAAGCTGCGATCGGCCCCATCCCGGTCGCTCTTTGAGGAGCCCCTGTGCCGTGGGGCCCACTGTGGCTGCTGCACCCTGTGTGGCAGTGGCACCTTGCCGAGCCCCACGCCGACCCACGCCGTGCTGGCAGCGACTGCCGCTCTCTTGCCTGACCCCTGGGAAATTACTGCTCTCCCCTGTGCCTCTGTTTCTCTTTGTGGCTTTCACGTGCCTTTTTTGCTCAGGCCAGAGGCTGCTGTGCGTGACAAGCCTGACCGTGCCATGACAGCCTGGTCTCAGCTGGGAATGCTGCTGCAACACAGACAATAAGCACAGCCCTGGGAGCCCTGTCCCTGCTATAAAGCCATGTCCCTGCTGTAAGCCCTGCTCTGCCCCTTGTCTGCACAAACCCCATCTGGCCTGTGTCACATGTCCACTGCTTGGAGACAAGTGAACTCTTCCAGGGAGAAGATTTGGGTTGTGTGGCCTCTCCTGTACCTGTGTAGGAGCAGTAAAGACTAAAATGTGGCTGTGTTTTATTCCCAGCACTGGGGTGTCTCAGCCCCATGTAGGAGGCAAGGGGGCAAGCTATGGCTCTGTCCACCTGTGACCTGGCCAGCAGCCCAGGAGCTACCAGGAGCAGCAGCTGGGGATTGGGATAGCACTGGGATGCTGCTAGGTGGGCTCCTGTTGTTCCAGGTCCTCTCCAGGTTCCCAGGGAGCTACCGAGCATCTGTGATTCATCCCAATGGCTTGCAGAGGGCCAGACTCAAGGAGAGTCATACCTCATAGGAAGGGAAAGTCCTGAGGACAGAGGACCACCACAGTTATTGTCTTATGAAGCTTGTAGCTCTCAAGAATGATGCTGTATTCTCTTGAGAGGCTCCTGCAGGGGCTTTATCCATAACCTATTCACCACCACAAGGTCTGGTAGGACCACACCCCTGCAGCAGCCATGCACTGAGATGCGGCTCTGTCAGGCGTTGAGTGTCCTCTCACCCTCTGAGTAGCTCAGGGATGTCCCCCATCTGTGCTGTAAGCAAACATGGGGAGAGTGGATGGAGACAGGGAGTCTCTGTCCTCTTCCTCCAGCACTGTGTGTCAGCCCATTGTGCTGGAAAGTGGTCTATTGATCAAGATCCATTGCCAGTTATTTCCCGGAGAAGCAAGCAGTGATTGAAGAAAGGTTTGTGCCTCTGAGACATACTTTCCTCCCTGGAGCAGTGCACTTATCTCCTGCTCCACCACCAGAACAAGAGGGGAGGGCATGAGCCAGCCCAAAGCTATCGTTTGCTTATAAAAGGCAGTGTTGGAGATGGTCAATGATGGGCACTGACTGGAGGAGCTTAATCCCCAGTCATCCAATTTTGACTATAAAATTACATGTTTTGATAACAAAAGCTTCCACCTGGAGAGCTTGATGAAAAGCACAGGGAAGTGTTGGTTTTAGGCAGGAATTTCCTCTACTATTCTGCTCCTCAGGAGCTTTCATAAGTAGGTTTCTTTGCTACCACAACAGAAAGAACACCCCTTTCATAATGAATTGCCTTCAACTACCATAAGCCAAGCTTAGGGGTTTTTTTGTTTGTTTTTGCTTTTTTAAATGTGGGAGCATAAAAAATTAAATCTCTGTTGGATTTTTTAAGCAATTATTTTAAGCACTGTGAATAAACAGGGAGTGCCTTACAAACACCTGTTATTTTTCCCATCGTGAGTTTGGCTGCCGCCAAACAGTCAGAAACGCTGCTCTTTATAGGATAAAGTGTGTTTATCTGGCAGACAAGAATAGGGTTTGTTTTCACCACAGAATAATGCACTGGCTGCTGTATAAAATGCAGCACAAACTTTTATTGAATAGGGGGCATGTGTTCCCTGGCTTCCTCCTGGTTGCTGACAGATTTGTGAGATTCAGTCGCTTCCATCCCCAAAGAGGCACCTCAGACTTGGGCAGAAGGAATTGGGGCCATTTCACTGTCTACTTGTCAAAGCTTCTGGATTTGTGATGAATATGAGCTGCAGCATAAGAATTGATTCAGATCTGAGAGCCTTCTGAAGAAACTGGGGGTGCCAGGTCTGGACTTCTGAACTTCAGTAGGAGTAAAGTCCATCTCAAAGCCCAACACACACAGGAGGATCTGGAAACAGTTCTGGGAGATTCTTGTGATCAGCTGCATCCTCCTTACCCCTTGTTCCCATCTCCCTGTCTAGATGCTGCAGGCTGACAGTACCACAGGGACAGGGTGAAGGTTGCTGCTCACACAGCAGCATCCAGAGTACAAGCAGAACAGCGCAGGGACCAGAGGCAGAGGGATTACAGCAGCAATTGGTTGGCTGAGCTGACCTGATTGAGCTGACACTTCCTTCTTTTCCAGCCTTAACCTTTGCTGAAGGTTGTCACCTCCTCTTGCCTGTCCTGCCGCCGGGTGGGGGATGCTACAGAGCAGCTGAGCAGGAGCCTCGTGAGCAGGACATGGCCTGAAGGAAGGGAAAGAAGAGATCAGAGGTGGCTGGGGCTCCACAGATGAGGCAAAGCACAAGAGCTGATAGCAATGGATTTGCAGCATGCACTTGGTATTGCAGGTCAGGCTTGAGGTGACCTGACCAGCGACCATTCCACAGAGAGAGCCGAGATCCTTTGTCCTTCTTCCCTCAGGTAGCAGCCAGCCACCAGCATTGTTATTCAAGTACGTGTCTCAAGACACTGAGGCTCTCTAATAAGCTAAGACAAGCATCGCATTAGCCCCTAGCAGAGATGATTTTAGAAGGGACACTTGCAAAGCTCTTTTGTAGCCAGCCAGCAAGTGCTCTGCCTCCTGGGTTTTTCTAGTTGTTAGGATGGGAGTAGGTTTTTTACTACATTTTCTTGCTACTCAAGAATTTCCCACAAATCACGGCTCATTCTGAGGCTCAGTTAAAGACCAGAAAGAAAGTGCAGCAGAGGTGGCAGGGCACTGGGATTAACTCACTCTGGGTAGTGCTTGTGCTTTTGAGCAGTTCCGATATTCATGTGGCTGGTTTTCTCCCTTCTCATACTGCTCTGTTACTGATTCTGCACTGGATCTGTGCTCTGCCAGCTGAGGTGTCCTGAGCAGGACATGGTGAAGTGGCAAAGGGGAAGGATGATGCCACATGTGAGGCAGAACAGAGGTTTACACATCAGATGTGCTGCTTTAGCAAAGCATTGTAAGGCAAGTAAAGCTGCCTGGGCTCTGAAGAGCTGAGAGTGAAGCAAAGAAATCTCACCAGTTTTACTCCTGCTGTTGCTCTTTAAAAGTCTCTAGCTGAGAGCACGTAGGCAGTCAGCCTGCATTGCTCACTCTGAGCCTCTGCGTGGTGAATGGGGACACTCAGGAGGCCTCACCAACTGTTGTCTGGCGGCAGAAAGGATGTTTTTAGTGGTTAAGGTGTAAGACAGGTAGCAGAGACCAGGCTTCCATCCTGGGCGTTGTTACCAGTAAACTGTGTGTGAACAAATCCCTCAGGCCAAAATTTTCATTGCCCTGCCCTTCTGAAAATCAGGCCACGAGTTGCGTAAATATGGGTGTAGGTGCCTAGCAGTAGGCAGCCAGTTTGGAACATTTTGGCTTTAATCCCTGTGCCTGAGTTACCTCATTTATAAAATGGGGATAATTCTTTGCTACCTCGAGGGATGCTCTGAAGCAGAACTTTATTGATGCTGGTAAAGCATGTCCCAGCTCGCTGGATAGCTATTATTCTATACTTGACAGAAATTGGATACAGTGGAGCTGAACTAGTGCTCTTGGTGTAGTTTTCTCAGTTGCCAGTGGACAGCCTCTGAGTCACAGTCCCCCCTCCCCAGCAGTGAGACAGAGCAGACCAGATACTCTTTTGGCATTGCCACAGTTCCATGATGCAGCTTTAAAAAAGCCAAGTACCCCAGTAGTTCTGCCGCTGCCTGTCACTGCTCCGGGGTGCTCAGACATGCGTATTTCCCCCTGGGGAGGGAGACAAGAGTTGCCTGGACAATGGGTTGGGTGGCTTTGGAAGCTCCTTCTGTTAGGAACAAATTGCATTTCTATCTCCTCAAGTTTATGTGGTTTGTTTTCATGTAGCATGAATTCAGCATCTCTGCTGCAGGGCCAGACGTGTACAAGACAATTAAAAGAGCAAATTGATTCATAACAGCTCTGGGTCTGGACACTTTTCTGTGATAAAAGGATCTCTTCCTCTACTTCACATGAGCTGTTGATACCAGGAAGGTTTCCCATCAGTTTTCCAATATAGAAAAATCTTTAATTCAGTCCATGATTTCCACATCATTTTCATAATCAGTAGCAAGACACTCTTTCCAATAGAACTGTGCTCCATCTTCCTTCTTCTCAGCAACTTATCTCAGATACTCCTAGGTGAAACCTGGATAATACGTCACTTTATGCTAAGACACATATATTTGTATTTCAAAAACTCTAATGTAACAGGATTCTAATGCACAACGCTGGCAGGACAAATACCTCAAAATCTTCCTTTTAGAGCAACCTCCAAATTTAGATCATAAGATGCAGAAAATTAGATGTTTTTATTTGAAAATCTGCCTGCTTGGTTTTCATCTTCCGTCTTTTTAGAAACTAAAGCATAGGGGAAACCTTGGGAGAAGCATGTCATCCTTGGATTGTCTCTCTGGACACATCCTCAGGGTGAGGTGATTGAAGATTGTGTGCCTATCTTCAATGACAGTTGCTGTATCTTCTGAGTTTCAACCCTTGACACAATGACAAATGAACCTCCATGCCCACCTTTGCACCCAGCTGGTTTCATATCAGGCAGTTTCACTGCCCACACATAGGTTAGATAAAAGAGGAGTCGTCGACTCTTTTGCAATCCTCTTACCTCCTCAGAAACCTTCCGCAATCTGCATTGTCTTGAACAAAGGGTGAGCTAAAAGATGAGTGGGATACTTCATTATAACCTCTGGCTGTGCAATGAGTCACACCTGTGATTTTGAAATGCAAAATAATAAATTAAGAGGGCAGTAGTGAGATTGAGCTGACAACCTGATAATAAAAATACTGGGCAACTTGTCAACTTCAGCTGAGTAACCAAAGAACGACACTTTCTGCCAAGAACAGGCAAATGAAAGGCTCTCTTTGCTGCACTCTTGTCATGTTGTGGCCAACAGCAATGTCTAGTGGTTCAATAAAATGTAAACACTGACTATATTTTCTGGAGCCAGTTTCTCTTTTTGTCCTCATAGAGAAGGAAGGTTGGCATCTAGGAGTCTGAAGGAAAGATTGAGAGCTAGGACTGTATTTATGCCAACAGAAAAATCTCTATGACTTTGTTTACCTAAATGTAGATGACTTTATAAAAGGGATTTAGAAAAGTATAATTACTATTAGCCTGATTCTCAGAGGGAAGGCACTCATAAATATTCTTTATTTATTTATCATCGTATATCATTGTACACTACAGCTGTCAAACTCACCGTCAAACTCTTCATTTCCTTCATGTGCTCAGTGGTACAGAGTGTGTGGTGTGGGGCAGGCCAGATACCTGGGACAGCTCAGTGTACACGACACTGCAAAGCCACACTGCCATCAAAGTGGGGCACAGCTTCATGAGCCAGCTTTGCAGAAAAAGGAACAGCGAAATGCCATCCTCCCACCATCATCGGGGTTCGGCAGGAGTTTAATACCCTTTACATGGTGATGTCTTTTTCATAAAACAAGAAAAAAAGGGAAAAAACCCCAAAAAACAAAAAAACCCAAACAGAATTTGAGTAGAAATCAATGTCCTTCCGCGTGGAAAGAACAAAAAAAGGAAAAGACTTGTCACCACCGTCTTCTCCTTTGAATGACTATATGAATAGGTATTTGCTACCAGGAAAGCCTCTGTTGTTCTGGTCACAGAGCTCACTCTCTTTGTCTGTGAGGAGGAGGAATGCTCTCAGTGTTTCTTCGGAGAAAGGTGGGGCTGTACCTGTGTAACTGAGATGTTCACGTGGAGTTTGGCATGACCCAAAATTGTTATCAGGACAAAAACATCCCCCAACAAAACAGAAGACTTCTTAATGGAGTAAAATCCCTACTGAAGGCCTGCACAGAAAGCTAATCTCAGTAGCAAGGTTACAAAGCTCCTACCAGAACCACAAGATTTCTGGATTTAAGAGAAAAAGAGAAAGTATAAAAAAAAAAGCAAAAAAATTTAAAGTTTTTTTTCTTTTCTTACCATTCCAATAAATATAGTGTTAGGGAATGGTCATTTTGGTATGAGGCAGAGCCACTGTGGTACTTGTAAGTGGGCAAAGTACAGGATACTTTTTGGATACTCTAAGCAGGATCTCTTGGCTTTTGAGCACTGCTCAAACAAAACAGAGCATTAGAGTTTTTGCCCATCACTACAATTGCACATTTAGTTTCATGATGTGACATCTGGGCTGAGCCTGTGTATGCTCTAATGTCAGAAAAAATGACATTTCCAGCCCGTGGGACAGCAGTGGTTGAACTGCCAAGGACGTACCCATTTGTACCAGCTGTGAGCTGGAGGATGGCTCATGCAGTGGAGAGCTGATTTCTTTGCATGTACAGGCATCTCTCACACAGTTAGCACTATTCCACTGGTCATTCTTCTGTCTTCAGTTGCAGAGCTTGTAAAAGGATTTGGCTTACCAGGCACAGGATGCTGAAATGACAGAGACGGGTCCAGGTCGTGTCTAGTTGGCAAGTGGAGCACGCCATTTTTAGTAGGAAGTGTGCCTTTTTATATTGCAGCGAGATAATTGATGTCTTCCAGTAGATCAGCAATGTCTTGAGGGATTTGAGGCCATGGGGCAGTCTATACCCCAGTGTTACTCACAACATCATGTTCATATTACACCCTGCTGTAGTGTATGCCCGTGTCTATATTTTATAACAAACAGCTGCAGGTCAGTACGCCAAGTTGTTCTTGAAGCAAGTGAATCTAGCAGCAAAGAAAGAGCTTGGGCCATCATCTTGGCTGTAAAGTAGTGATGGCAAGGTGGTGGTTGCTGTATCAGACGCCTGGCACTGCTAAGCCTTGACTCCACTGTCATTTTACCCAGTGAAAACCTTAAGAGAAACCTCCACTTTCCCAAGCATGTCCATGGATTTAATCCAGTGAGACCTGGAAAAGTCAATCAGCCACATGCCCATAGTGACAGACCCTTCAGTTTCAACCTGTTACCTTTAACTCCCTGAACTGAACAACCACATACTTATTTGCATTCGGAGACTTGAATTCATACTCTTACCTATGCAGTGGCTCTTTCTCCACTGCTGCTGCTTGCCAGGGAATGCATAGCTAAAGCAAGGTCCTCCCTCCTGCCACCAAGGACAATGTGCTCTTATTAGTCAATAGCTGCTGGCAAGCCCTGGAGGCTGGACAAGGTTCTGGTTTCAGCAGCCTGGAGTGAACATGGAAAGCACCTGGCTACAAGGGCTGTAAACAAACAGAGCTTTGACTGGGAGTTGCCACATAGCACAGGAGTATAAATGAGATACAAAGCAAGGCACCTCCTATTACTAAGGAAAATTCGAGCCACCATTTGTCCTTGCACGGTTCTGCTTCCCAGTGCCAACACACCCCGTCAAGAGACAGTTTGGTGTGGAGGATTCGCTGGGCCTGATGCAATGTTCTCAACCTGGGATCAGATTAGTCCTAACCCAGGATCTTATGCAAATCCAAGGCTGAAGGAAGCTTGAGAATGAAATAAGAGAAAATCCCCCTGATCAAGGTTGCTGATAAAAGCAGCCGCCTCCAGCCGGTGAGCAGCACCGCCCACAGCCCGGCTCCTGGCGTGCCGGGCTGGGCAGGGGCTCGGGGCTAATGACAGTCCAGCTGAGAGTGCCCATCAGGCAGGAGGAGCACAGGATGTTGTCCCATCCCACGCACAGAACAGCTCTATTCGAGCAAGAAGGAGGCCATGCCAAAAACGCGGACAGAGGCAGACGTATTCCACCACATGTGGAGAGTCCAGGGGAGCTGCACTGATCTCTCAGCTGTAATGGCTGTGTGGAGGGGCTGAGGTTAGGCTCCATGCACTCTCCATTTTACTGAGGTTGCTAGAGATCCTCTGTTCAGTTCATTACACATCTACTTTCTAGTGTGAACAAGATTTGGGAGCTAAGAGGGTCTCCAGGGTGCCTGTGTTGCCTACCTGCTTACAGACAGTTTTCCCACAGTGTTTGTTGCAGTGCCCCTTTAGTTAGAAAGGAACTACCCTAGTTATCCCAAATATTAGCAATGGAACTAGGTCCCACCATTTATTTCACGCTGATAAATGCCATTCAAATGTCAGCAACTTCTCTCCCCTGCCCTCAATGCACAGGGTACGCGCTGCAGTGAAGTAGAAAGCACCGCAATTGCAGAAACAACTTCTAGTAGCCGCTGTGATCCCTGATAATTACTCTTCTTAACCTTCCCTGGTGCCTTACAGATGCTTGATGACTGCTAAACAAAGCCAACTACGTGTCCTACCTGCGCAAGGCTCTTGGTATCTGGTATCAATGTGACTAAGACCGACTTGCAGGTTCTGTCACTTACCATTCCCAAGAAACTTTCTCCCGGAGGCAGTCAAGGCACAGGGCTGCCATGGCAGGTATTTTGCCCAATTAAGCAAGTGAGCAGTGCTATGTGGCTGGTTGACATTTAGAGCAGAGCAGAGGAAGACAGACTGGAGGAAGATGTTGCAACCTTGTTTGTGTTGGCAGTGGAGGGAGTTGCGAAAAAGCCCTAAGAGAAAGTAACAAACAAAGGGTGTGTCTTGAAAGGAGGTTGAGTTCAGAAACCTTTGCACAACGTGCAAGCAACACGTGCAAGAGCCAGGTCATTCAGAGCTGCCTTTCCTACGCTCTTGTGACCTAAATCCCCCAACAAAAGGGACTAGTATGTGCAAATATGACAAGAGCCTCCTGGCCTCTGGACCTGGTTTTCCAGGAAGAAAACCTGGCCCTGTTGTAAAGAATGACACACTGAAGTGCAGCACAGGATGTTTTTAGGGTTGTGTTTAGGGACAGTTTAAGATCAAATTGGGGGTGGTGGCCCAGCATTTTAGTTTTCGTGTGACTGAGTTTCTTCTAACATAAAGCTCTTCTTTACATTGCCTCTTGTAAGTCAACCATTGTATGAATATTTTAGATTCTTTCTATCTGATTGTTTTGTTTTATTTTTTTTTCCAAAATAGGAAACAGATTTTGTTTGCCTGGGAGAGCAGAGGGTTAGTACTCCACGTGTATGATGCTTTCACAGAATCAGATAATAGTTTGTGTTGGAAGGGACCTTAAAGATCATATAGTTCCAAACTCCACTCCATGTGCAAGGGTGCCACCCACTAGACCAGGTTGCACAGGGCCCCATCCAACCCAGCCTTGGACACTTCCAGGGATGCTCTAAGAAATATTATCTTAGTCCAGGCCTTTAGAAGAGCACAGAAGGCAGAATCAGCAGTAGCAGTTGGTTACAGGGAAAATGTACTTTGCAGCTTCTTCTGGAGCTATAGGAGCTAAGTGCAGGTGTTCCTTGGTCCTTCATTTCAACACAGTATTGGTTATTGTCCCATCTGCTGTGGGAGCACCTCCATAGAACACTGCTGAGCTACTTTACAGTAAATTTTTCTGAGCCCATGTTATTTCCTGGGAGGAGTGTTTATAAGATGACCATGAGTTTTTAAATCCCTTTGGGGACCTGTTTAGAGGTCGGTCATTGCTTTCTGCCTTTATGGACAGCCTTTCACGCAATCCTGCATGGCCAACAGGAGGTTGCACGGTGATGCTGACTCAGTGCTACAGAGAAGGGTTGTGCCACGAGGCACTGATGAGGTGAGATGATGCAGTGATGTCATGAGGGTGGAATCTGCATATCCTGTTGGAATAAACAAATGCCAAGTCAAGCTCCTTCACCATCTCTTGCATTCTTAGGTTTTTTTCACCATCTTGTATGTGATTCAGCCTTTGAGGCACCTGGTATTTTTTCCCACTACTGAATCATGTACTTATTTGCACGTTATCCCTTGCTTGAATTTCCCCAATCAGTGTCTAGACAGATATCACTGCTGTGCAAGGAATACAGGTAGAAAAGCGTGTTTTTAATTCCTGAGGATCTCAGAAGCTTTTCGGAGAGGCAGATAGTTTGTTCTCTTCTTTAAACAACACACAGACTATCAAAAATCAGACCACAGCATGGGCAGAGATAAAAACACCATGTGTAGGAAATAGAATATTCAGGTAGGGTGGCCAACACAGTGCTCGACTGTGTCTTAGGCTCTGTAAATCAGCCAGATGTCTCACAGGCAGAACAGCACAAATAAGGTCTCCAGAAAGCACTCAAATCCGGTGAAAGAAAAAACTTTATGAATCAGCATGGTGTGTACTGAGGTCAGTGAGGAGGAAGGCAGAAGGACATTAACATGAGAATAGTAATTTATTAAAATGCTGCAGCCCTAAGGAAGAAGAGCAGAAATTGTTGATTTCAGAGATCATGTGCAATAACTGCCAGACAGGGGACTTCCCGTCTTCTCTACTGGAGTATGACCTCCATTCATACTTCAGCTGCTCTGGTTTATATCTATATGTTGTAGCTCTAAAACCCTCAGCGCTGAGTTCATCTGCAATACTTTTTACGTAAAGCATTTATTTTAACAGCTTCCCTACATGGACTGTGTGCAGTTCTTTGGGGACAAGGCCATTTTTCAAAGTTAGTGCTGCAGAGACAATAAAAAAGAGCTAAAAGAGATTAGAGTTTTGACTCTTACAATATATCAGGGAAATCTTACTGGAAACCTCAGACAGATGCACAGTAAAAAGGCTAAGCATGCTGCTTCTGTGATATATTTGCCTGAAATTGCTAGAAGACTCATATAACTTTTCCCTGTTTGCACTTCAGAAACAGATTGCTTCACTTCTTGATCCAAACTTTGAGCAGTTCATGCTTGAAAAACTGCAAACCGAGGGGCATTGGCTGATAATCATGTAATTGTGCTGCTTTTTTGTCCTTTTTTCTTTAGTGTACGTTGACAGCACATAAATCATCGCAGCTTTCCAGATAGCTACATTGGTAGAGCTCTACTCCCAGGATTTAAAGGCAAAGTCTTGCAATATGAGGACTGAACATCAGTTGAGCCATGGTCACTATCACTGTCCGCTAAGCTGACAATAAAAGGAGGTTAAGCCGAAGTGCATCGACTGCAGGCCTGTGCACAGCAAAGTCACACTGGCTTTGTTTACTACAGGCTAAGAGGGAGCACCTGGAGAGTTACCACAGCTCAGCTAATATACGGTAAGTTGCTAAGCTTGTAAGTCTAGAGTCCCTATTTTCTGATTCAGATCTGACACGGGAAATGGAAGACAATAATTAATGTGTGGAAGAGGAGATATGGCTTTACAATAGAGAGAGATGGTGAGATAACCTTATTACATATTTCACTGGATCTTTTACCAAACACATGATAGACTCATTATAAAGGGTGCACAGAACAAAGGGAACATTGACATTTAAAGAGATTCTGCTCCGGAAAGCAGCCACAGAATTGGCATGATGGGTTTCCGTGACTTTTATGTTTGGCTTTCGGGTGAAGGAACAGCTTTGTGTCTTATTAGATCTGCAAACTGTTGCAATGTGGGAGTTACACTGATTTGGAGTCTGATGAGATTTTGGTCTCGAAGTACGCCTCTGTTCCTTCCTCCATCTCTTTTTTTCTTTTTTATTCTTTTTTTTAAACTTTTTTTCCATGAAGGCCAGGTAGCAGCAGCTTTTCCTTCATTGTTTTCTTTGTTTGTTTTTCCTCACTTTCTCACAGGGTAGGGCTGCTTTTCCCACTCCGCTGTTGCAGCTTCAAAGCTGCCTTCATGTGAGTTTATACCACCCTAGTTTAACCAGTGTGAACTTTTGTATTTGATGATCCACATCGGCTGTAAAATGTCTTATCCTTGTTCATTTACAAAACTTTTCTAACCAACTAGAGGTGAAAAACCAGCTCTATTGATATGAAAATAAGAGGGTCTGCACAGCCTTGTGCCCTGATTTAGTTAAGACTTCTTAAAGCTGCACTCTTTTAAATTACTGCCTTTGAATATGCACTCGATACGTTGGAAATATCATGCCAGGGTTGTACAAGCTATTGAGTTAAATCCTCAGTGAGATATTATAAAAGTCTTTGCTTTCAATAAGACTGGAAAAAAGAATTTAAATGCTTGTAAGCTTGAAGTCTTTTAGTGCACTGGTGGAATTGAAGCATTGGCAATACTAGAGTAAACACATGGGGTGAGAAAAAAACACATCTGGCTCTGTGTCTCATCTCTCCGACAAAGCACACTTGCAGACCCCGTGGCTCCCTGAGTGACTTTGGGAACAGTGGGTGCTGCCTGGTTGCATTTGGGATCCCCTGGAACGTGATGTGTTTTAAGTTAGCTTAGGTCTCATAAAAACCTGTAGGTAACACCCAAACAAAAGGCTGCCATTTTGCCCTTTCTGAAATGTTTCTCAGAATTCGGGTTCACAGGAAATTGCAACTTTCCGGTTTTATTCAGGAAAACATGAAATGTCATATTTTTCTGTGGAACAGAGATTTCTGCACTCATTCAGCTCAGCCAACAGGTGAGGAGAAGCTTAACAGTAGCACATGGAGTCAGTGTCCACTGCAGTAATCCCTGGAGCAAAGAGCACATGAGGCTGGAAAACTCTGAAAGGGAAGTCAGAATGACCCTAACAGAAAACCTTTCCTGAAGGAAGCCACATCTGTTCAAGCTGGCATGGAGGACTGTTCTCAGGAGGAGCGAGATGCAAAGTTCAAGGGAACAGCCTGCGAAGACACACAGTGACGGCGCTGGGGTTATGTAACGTGCCTTGGTGTGAGGAAGCTCTTTGTTCTATTTACAAATCCCTGTGTTACTGACAAGGAAACTTTGGTGGCCACCTTCCAAAGACAACAATGAAGAAAGAAAGAAAGGTGGGTTTTTCTTTGTCTTGCAGCTCCCATAAATCCCCTCCTATGCTGAAATGTGATTTTTAGAATTATTTTTTTCCCCGCCATGTGTAATCCCATCACAGGTTTTATGAGTATAATTACAAAGCAATTAAATGTGGGAGCAGTGAGGAAGAGTGCACCAAGGAATGCTGAGCCTATTTGTTTGAAAACTCCACAAGTGCTGGTTACAACTTTGAAACACCAAGGTTATTGCGTCTGAAGAGTGTTGTTTCATCCACAAAGAGGTCAAATACCGGAGAACATTCTTGGATATTATGTGAGATTTAAGTCAGACTTGTTCCTCAAAGACTACCTTATAAACTAGTTTATCTGATACAAAAGCTCACAAACCCTGAGAAAACTCAGGGTGAGATTAGAACACCAAGGGAGAGGATAGAGCAGAGGTCACAAAATCATGAAAAATTCAGAAAAAAGAGATAGAGAATGAATAATCACTATTTGCTCTAGCACAGGAATGCTAATTTTCATTAAAAAACAGTCACAATAATTTTTCTCTGCAGAAACAGGCTCTCATTAAAGAGACTTCACCCAGCCAATCTCTGGGTCTCTGCCTCTACCACTCTCTTTTCTCTACTCCTCAGTAAATATTTAGACTGAATGGTGTAGAGTTGCAAGATCTTCTGTGAATAACTCTTGGTACCTGTTACTAAATCCATTCAATATATTTACTGGTGAACAGTTTGGCTGTAGACTGGACGCTGTTCTTGCTATTCAATGAAAAATTTACTCTGTGAGATTTTCATCGTTAGCTAATAACAAGTTCCCGTTTAATTTCCTAGGTATTTTGGGGGAAAAGGTATTCATTTGGTAAAAGCACATTATAAAGAACTACAGAGTAGGGATGGTCCTTCCAAGTCTTGTTCAAATGCCATGTCAGACATCAGGAGTCCTTTATCTTGGCTCTCTATCTAGGAAAATATTTACCCATTATAATGACCTAATCACAGGAAGGGGCCAGGGCCCAATTTTCTCCTTTGCCTGCCTGTCTCATCGTGGGGTGAGGCTTGATGCAGGGCGTGTACCAGTCCCAGATCCCTGTGCAGAGCCTGCAGTTGGTGTTCGACACCAACAGCGTCAACGGGGTGCTTGTGACAGAGCCTGGGCACTTTCAAATGCGGCCTAGCCATATTCAGCTTCTCCATCAGTGCCTTCCTACCATGTGTGCAGCGTGGCCACCTCATCTAGGAATCTCTGGAGCCACATGGATGTGGCTGGAGCAAGGCTGAGTACGTTGTTTTTCCTACCTGGTTGTAAAGAATGAGTGAAAGACCTTAACTGAAAGACACTGGAACCATTCTGCTTAGCACAAAGGCAGAGCAGGAAACAGTCCAGGTGAAGTCATGGACATTCAAAGAGTTGAGCTGCTGTGTTTCCATGAGTGAATACTGGTCTCTGTAATAACACAGGGTGGGAACAGTTATATTCTTTGTTTGCTTGTTGCCTTAAACCCTCCTTCTCTGTAATGTTAAGTAAAACAAATGCTTCAAGGATATAGGTCATTATCCCTGATCAGCTGCCCAGAGGGAGGAAACAGAGGGTGGTAAACAGCTGACACATGGGTGTAGCCACCTTTTGATTTAATAGGAGAAAAGTGGCATTTGTCAGTCTATGCTTGGGAAGGGTGAGATGTTGGACATGTGATTTGGGCCTCCAGAAGTTCTGCAAATACTGGAGCCATGTGGCTGAAATGTAGGCAGGACAATGCAAATACCAACTGAATTTTTTTCCCTTTTTTTCCCTGCAATAGGTGTGGGACTAAGAAATACAGGCAACACGAAAGTGCCAGCTTTCCTGAAGTGTTGAAGCCATTTGACTCTTTCTAAATGTTCTGTGCAGATCAGGTATTTGTAAGAGTGTTGCTTCAAGCTCACAAGCTCAGCCTGGAGTTCCAGCTCTTGCTAGGAGCATCACTGCATTCCTGGTGGCTGTGGTGGGTCTACAGCATCAAACAGATAATAGAAGTAGCCGTGTTCTGAGAAAAGGGACAGAATACACATAGGTGGCTCTGACATCTTACAGACTTGACAAGGCACCAGTGAGATCCAAAGGTTTCTCCAGTGTAGCCACAAACTCAGCGTTCTGAAGTTATTACACCGAAGGGAAGATGGTGCTTCCAGTGCACATTTACTCTCAAATTGTCCACTAGATTAGAGACAAGCAATTTGGAAGAGATCTATGAGCAATCTGGTTTAGCTCTCTGCAGACATTCCTCTCCAGCCACAAGCAGCTCATGAGCAGCTTGAGCCCAGCTCCTGTGCCAGGGATCTGTCACCTCACTGGCAGCAGGGCTGGGCTGGCTCTTTGGTGTTCCAAATCTTTGATGGTGTGAGGAAATGTGCATTCAGGGATGGCTGAGTCCAGGCACACTGAGGTGCCCTGCATTGCCTCTATGTCCCAAAGTGGGATGGAGCAAATGCAGCAGCCTGTGGGCAGAGATGCTCTTGGTCAAGGTCAAACATGTGGGTTGAAATGGGTCTATAGAAATTCTTGAGTCATACTTATGTGCTCTGAGGTATACAGAGTTCTGAGGGTAACTAATGGAGGTAGGGAGCCCATCACTTTCGTAGCCTAGTGTGATCTCCAGAGGCTGGGGAGGGCTGTTGTCTCCTTCTGTAGAGGGTGCACTGAGGCACAAAGCTCCAGAGTCACTGGGGAGGAACATGTTGGACAAATGTTTCTCATTAAGAAATGTTTATTTGTCAGACATGATTCCTTTCGTGTTGTGTATGGGGGAGTGTATTCATTTTAGCAAGATACTCTAGGAAATATTTCCTTGGAATCAGCATGGAATTTCTGGCAACAATGGTCCTTTGTCATGGCATGGTCACTCCTGGACTGGCTGGGAGACTGTGGGTCAGGTCTTGAAGCTGAGGCTGGCAAGAAGGGGAATTAAAACAGACAAAATTGATTCTCAGTCAGTTCTGGCACTGCGATTTGTTTTTCATTGTGAGCTTTTTGTCCTTTATTACGAGGGAGAAAGTCCTCCAAAAATGTTGAGAAGTCCTGGTTTTGTCACAGTAGAGATGGGAAAGATTCCAGACTCTCCAAGACATTGGCAAATGGTGGAAACTTTTCCAGCCCGGTTCAATCTGCAACTTTCCCAGCTCAGTTCAATCTGCAACTTACCCTAAGTCCCACATCTGCTCTGTTGCAGAGCCGCACATTTAACCCCAGTTTCCTACAAAGAAAATGATATAAAGAAAACTATTTACTTTTGAAAACTACTACTGCCTAATCCCGTAGTTGAGCATGGGCAAAGCTGGCAGCCCAGAACTGGAGACCCAGCAGCCATAGGCTCTCCTTTTGACTTCATTGTCCTCTGTTTACAAGCTGGTCTGTCAGATTGGTCACACCTCTCAATTCTCAAGGCAGTTGTTTTCCAAAGTAAATAGGTTTTTTTACATAATTTTCTTTGCATATATCTTTGGTATAAACAAGCTTAAACTCTTGCTTCATCAAGGCTTTAAATCATTTAGGACCTCTACAGGAGACAGGTGTTTTGAAGCACTCCGTGGAAGACACCTCCTGAGCCAGCAAATCCAGAGCTTTGCTGTTGCATAGGGCGCTATCTTATGGCACTGTGGGATTTGGGCTACCTAGTTCTCTGGGAACAACCACCTCAAGTTTCTTGTCTTTAGCATTATCAACTGCACATCTTTGGATTTCTTAATCTCTTCTCATCAATCCTTTTCTTCCCTCAAGTCTGCCCAAATCTTGGAAAGGGAAATGAAAATATCCAGGGGTCAAGCATAGAATTCAAGTTTTGTTCAGATGAAAACTATCAAAAGAGAATGTGCTACCTCTGAGCAGGGAGGCCAGAGGGTCACTGGTGTATTTTGCACTCTTGCCAAAAAACTTCTCTTGGATCTGTTGTTCATCGCAGCTCTGATTTTCATCCAGAATAGCTCTCTCTTCATATTTTAATTTTGGTTTATTTTTTCTTTTTTTTCCTTTGTGAATTATTTATCCTGCATTTCACCAGGGGGAATCTAAATTTCTCATCTTCTCCCTTCCTAATCTTTCAGATCTCTCTAGGTGTCTCCACACTACACCCATGTTCCCTGATTGAAGGAGTTACAGGCAAAATCCACAGCTGGCATTTTTAGCTTGCAGAGATAATATTTATGTGGCTGTATACATTTCTGTGTGCTGTAACTCTATTTACTTCAGAAGAAAAGCCCACAAGATTGATGAGTGAAGCAACATATTTAAAATATGTATCTTGTAAATGTGTTAATGACTATATAGGCTATAGGTCCCTGTGGAAATAAGAAGAGGCATTCTTTTAATAAACAATGGAGTGCATCCAGTTTTTCTTCCTACTTAAGTTATTTCCAGCACATTCACTAAAATGCTACCAGATTCAATAATATTTTTCTCTTTCTTGGCTTCTTACATACATAGCTTTCTTCCCTGACAACAAGTCCAAGATTTTTTGGAGCCAAAGCGGGAATGATGATGTGTTTTTGTTGTTGTTGTTCTTCTAACCAGCTGTCTCTGCTCATCTTGCTGTCACTAGGAGAAGACATCTGCTTAGAACATTCAATATTTTCACTTTGATTCTCAACAGGGAGGTCAGAGCCCATGCAAAAACGTCCCCTAAAATATTTGTTACCGCAAACATTTCTTTTAACACTGGGGTACTTGGTTTATTCAGTGTAGGTTCCATAAAGAATTTAACTGATTCTCTTCCTGTAAAGCAAAGCACTCATGATTTCAATGCTAAAATCTGGACATGAGACATTTACCATTAGTGAGATACTGAGCAAGATTCCAGATGGTGGAAAATACAAAGTCTAGTGGCTTCTGCTTTAATTATATCACATCATTCTGATGAGATACTAAAGTTTGCTTTTCCCCCCCACTAAGCCAAGACCCAGAGAGTGAGTATTGTTAACGAAATGATCAACTTCTTTACCAATTCTTTGTGCTAATTTCATCAAAATTTATTAGAAAAATGGAGTAGTACTAGTAATGGTTTGGATGTGGCAAAATGCTTCAGGCAGTTCTTTCTTCTAGGCACTAGCAACTCTCCTTCCTCATTAACCAAAGATCTAGTCTAGCAAAACACTTCAATCCTTAAATCCATCCTGTTCAATGGAACACTTAAACCTAAGCTAAAATCTCTCTGGGCTCAAGTTGGATTTAAGCATGTCCTTAAAATGAAGTATGCTACACTGGCACATTGCTCAACTGTGCTCCTCAGCACTGGGATTTAGCAGTTTTACAAAACTTTACCATTCCTGGGGCACAGGCGGCTACGGCCCAGACAGTGGATGGAGCAGAGCCTGAAATATGTGCAGGGAGGTTTATACTCTCCTGAGCTACCCCAAACTCACTGTGGGCTACAGTGAAATGATATGGAATTAGACAGGACTGGTGGCCAAATAAAACCGAGCATCTTGTGAACCACTTGCAACTCAAAGTAGTGCACAGAGATGCAGGGTTTGCTGACAGTTGCTGTCTCTGGTACACTCACAGAAAGTTAGGGAGTTTGTTGGAAATTGTATTTCTCGTCAGTGAAGATTCCCTTGGGGGTTTGGCCCAGACTCAACTGATGTCAGGGATCTGTGATTCACTAAGGCCTGCTCAGCATCGTGTCTTGCATTCCTGTCTGGGTGCAAACATACCTGCAAAGTGGGGAATGACAAAGCTTGGCCCACTGCTGTTCCCAGATTCCTTCCACCAGCCAGCACACACGTGTGTATCTCTCAATCAGAAACAAGCACCCTGGTTGGAAATTAACTCAGACTTGCAGGATGAGTCTTTTCTCTCCTGTCTGCCTAGTATCCATGCTGGAGTTTCTTCATTCCTTCTCCAGTGCCACAGGAATGCTATTGCTGTGAGATCAGATTTTGCATGTGCTTCCAAGAATACCCTTTGGAAACTGAAGGGTCAAGTGTGCCACTGTGTGTCATGGAGGAAACTGGCGTCCTCCTGGCGAGGTGGGTGAAAAGTGCTGCGGTTTGGGGCAGAGGAGTCTCCAGTTGATCTAAGACTAATTGCATCTGATCTTTGTCTGAAAATTAGGTGGCAGCTCTCCCAAAAACACATGCTTAGTGTGTTTTCCAGCCTCTTTGGCTTTTACCCACAGAAGAATTAGTTCACCAGGTGGGCGACTTTCCTGTTGTTCTGGAATTGTTGCTAGTGAGGGAATATGTCAGATCCCCACAACTTCATCTGATTAAGAGCTGAATTGCAGCAAAAGTGACTTGGGTTAGAGATAAAGAAAACATATCCAACTGTGAAGCTGTGGAATAGATCCTCTAGATATTCTTATGAGCAGGGTAGGTGAACCTCTGCCATGTATGGTTTAGGCAGTGCGGCCCCTGCTTCATGGCCTGAGAGATGGAATTCCCGTAGCTTTCCGAGGGCTCTTCCCATCCTGAGTTTTTTGTTTTGTGATTTTTTGCATCTGAAACCTCACCAAAAAGGAGAGACCTGAACTCTGAAAAGCAGGGTTCCACTTGCTGGCTTCTGGAAATTTTGTACAGAAGGGGGTGTGATGGGAGGTCATGGTGTCTCATTCCCTGCTCTGAACCTTAGGCCAGGGATTGAAAAGGGCTGCTCCAGACATGGGAAGATGAACTGACTGGTCTAAAATCCCACAACGTAGGGAAAGTAGGAGCAGAAGCCAGGTTTTCAATCTCCTAGTCATGCACCTTCACCACTAAAAAACTTAATTTCCTTGAATTTATACTGGCCCAGGCTGACTCCTGTATTCCTGCCTCCTGAGTGGCCTATGCCATGTCAGGCATTTCAGCCTTCTGCTGTTTAATTCATTTTGCTGCTATGGTGCAGGGTGCGGTAGATATTACCAAAGGAATGATTGTACGTTTGCCAGTATTTTTGATTCTTTCCAGGCAAAGAGCAGATTTTCACAGCCAGTCTCAACACCTTGAATTTTCTACTTTCATTTCCAAACTGTATGATATTGGTCATGATAGGAAACTGAAAAAAACCCAGAAAATTCATGCTGTGTTTGACAAGGCAGTGACCATTCTGGGCAGCACATTACAAGGGTAATGGGCTGCAAATCAAACTGCTGCTGCTGTGCTGCAGAGGATTAGCCACAGTTCATCTACCAGCAAAATAGAGGTACTAGTAGTTACTATCTCCAACTCTGGAGGCTCAAAGCTTAAAACTTCTGGGATCATTCAAAGAAGGCTGCTATGGATGGGCACAGTATTCTATCTTCTGTTAACAGCACTGGAAAATTTCATAAGCTTGATGGATAAAGAAGCAATAATCGTTGGATATGGGACAAGGAAAATATTTGACCACTGGTTTTCTCTGAAATACTAAATGGAGAACACTTGTCTCTCATCTTGAGCCAAAGGGGGTTTTTTAGTGTTCAGATGCTTCCCCTGGATACCAATTGACACAACACAAGGGCTGTTGCGTATCTGCAAGAAAGCTCAAACAGAGAAGAAAAAAACCAAGCAGGCAACAGCTCCTGTGTATATTTGCTTCTCAGGAGCATTACAAATCTGGGCTCCACTGAGAGCTCCACCATACTGAGATTGACAGACATGAGTGCCAGGAAGCCCGTGGTGATGACCACCTACTCCTGGTGGAAGAGAATCACATTGTGAGTTGTCCTTGGAGTGCAATGCAGGAGCATGACCTGCACGCCAGTGGTCAAAGCGCTCAGCTGGAAAAAGACAGGGGAACTGTAGGCTCTGCAGGGAGGGAACTGAATACAGGTTTACAAGGCCTCGGGCAAAGGCTTTGGCTGCTCAGCTTGAGCTCGTGCTACAGTCTCATCCCTCTAGAAATCAGCCGTGCCCGTGTCTTTCACAAGAGCCACGGTCACGGAGCGCTGCTGGCTCTCTAGGTACCACCTACGGCACGGGGCCGTGGTGACTCACGCACTGTTCAGCTTTGGTTTAGGATCTCAGCGAGGTTTAAACACGGGGTAGGCGTCTGGGACAAGGCTGGGGTATTTCTAGTCATAGTCATAATGCTTAGAAAACACCTGTGGCCATGACTGCTCACACAGATTTAGCTGTGGTGCTTCTAGGAGAGCATCTGACCCTGGCAGGCCTCTCTGTTCCTGGGGGGAATTTAGCACCCCTGGTACATGGGGCCAGTGCAGGACATCAAATCCACCAGAGGTGGGGGGTTTGCACTGAGGACTAAATTTGGGATAAGCTGTGCTTTCCCTTCTGCAGGGCCTGCCAGGGTGGGGTGATATCTCCTGGGGTCTCTGATCTGGAAGCACACTGGCTTTGGCAGCCAGGGGAGGTGGAGAGAAGCTGAATCACAAGTCCCTGCTCCAGCTTCTTAATTCTTTTAGGTACTTGCTGTCCTTTTTTCGTGTCCTTACGTGCAATCTTACCCCCCTGGGGCTGTCAAGCACTGACTGCGGACATTAAAGCTGGTAATGGGATAAAATTGTAAACATATTCTGAAAGCACACAGCAGAGCCCTTTATTGTAAAAATAAAATACATTTAAAGTGCCTAAAAACTCACCCAGAAATCTCTTTCCAAATGAGTAAGGCTTGGCAAAGCTCCCCTCCACAGCCTGAACACAATGTAATACTTCTGTCGTCCTCTTCTCTTCAGGACAGATACAGACACCGAACAGCTACTTAAAGGGTAACATTCCATTATAATAACAATCACATTCAACATCCCAATTTATTTTAATTGCAGTCCTTAGAAATAGCCACAAAACAATCAAACAGAAAGCAATCAGAAAAGTTTCCCTTCCCCCTCTCCTGAGTATTCTCGACAGGTTGTTTTGAATCTCTGAGCAGGCAGGTCCTTTGGAACTCCCTGCACCTTTTACCTCTCCTCACCTTCGCACCAGCTAGGGAAGAACAGATTAAAAATTGGCCGGAGAAGCACCCAAAGAATCGAAGGGAGCCCCGGGCAAAACTTCCCTGTGAAAAGTTGGATCCTGCAAGGCACAGGGTACATTTCTGGGCCTAACGCTTCCCTGGCTCCGGGATGCAGAGCCACGAAGGTGATGCTAGCAGGGTCGGGGCCGCCTTTAGCCCTGTTTCCTCCCCTCCCAGGTACCGGGAGTTGCTGCCGCCCGCCCCCTCCCCAGCCGCGGCGCAGCGCAGCCCCCTCCCGCCGTGCGGCCGTCCCGGCCCCGGCCCCGGCCCCAGCCCTTACATGGACAAATCTGCCTGCAGGGAAAGGCAGGAATTTGGGCCCTTGACGTCAGCCGCGGGCAGAGAGCGGCAGCCCGGCGGAGCGGGAGGCAGCGGCCGCCGCTTTCGCTTTTTGTTTCGGGGCCGTCCCGCCGAGCTCGGGGCAGCCGGCCGCCTCTCCCTGCGCCCGAGGGGAGGTAAGGGCGGGGGACGGGCGCGGACGGAGGGATGCGGGAGGCTGGAGCGCCGCGGCCGGGGGATGCTGCGGGGCCGAAGGACCGGAGGGAGGGATGCTGCGGGGCGGAGCGCGGGAGGGGCTGCCCGGGGGAAAGCGGCGGGCGCGGGGTGGGGGTACCCGAGCCGGGAGCGCGGGAGCGGCTGCCCGGGGAACGCTGCGGAGCAGCGGCGCGGGGCGCGGAAGGGGCCGACGGGCGGAAGGAAGGGG